>ML782368.1:231382-251628 GCA_009831015.1 Picea engelmannii | reverse complement strand
TTTAAAGAGTGAATACGATGTGAAATGGCATCATGTAAAAGTTCTATAACAATGCTATATTATGCCACATTATTCATTGATGTCCCTAGGAAAACACCACTTGAAGACACCAATATACCCTTGGGTGAGTAAACAACCCAAGTGGAGGAATCCAAGTTTTGTGTATGATGATTGACCTCGTTTGTGAATCCTAAGTATACCGAAGACTTTGTTGGCATCTGCTAACCAAGGGAAAACTCAATAAGCAAGTTGAAGATAAGAAAGAGGGAAAATATATATACACTAAAATACATTAGTATACAAAGCGTTATGCACAATATTGGGGCTCAAGTGTAATATATTTTCAAGTAGAGCCCATTCCTGGGCTCATCCAACATATTCCCTCCATAATCTTCTAATTCATTGGCTCCTTCTTCTAATCCACATCGTACAATATAGGGACCGTGCCACATGGGTTTGAACTTTCTTGCCCCTAGTGTTTCTTTGGCTTGGTCATATCGAAGGACCAAGTCACCCTCAACATACTTCCAAGGATAGACAAACATACCATATTGGAGTGTGAAACGCCATTTATTTTCTTCGATAGTCATGGAGGTGTCACGACATTGCTCATATAGACTCTCTAGGTGTACGAGGCATTGTTCGAGATCAAAAGTGTCAGGTAGGAGCGTAACTGCCAATCTAAGAGAAGGGATTTCACATTCAATAGGTAGGATCAACTCCACACCATGCACTGACTGGAAAGGGAAAAAAATGGTGGAAGTATTAACCGAGGTTCAATATGCCCAAAGTGCCCGATAAAGCATGATATTCCAGTCAGAGTTACTCTAGCTAATAGTTTTCTGCAAGATGGTCTTGAGAGACTTTTTCACAGCCTCTAGTTGTATGTTTTCATGGGGGTATTAAGGGGAAGAATGACCATGTTTAATCCTCATTTTCGATGCTAATTCTTTCATCATTTAATTTTGAAAGTGACTTCCATGATCAATGACAATCTCACTTAGGATTCTGAACTTGCCTATAATTTGATTGAACAAAAAAAATGCATTGGCTTTACCATCGGATTTAACTATAGTCATGGCCTCGGCCAACTTAGTAAAGTAGTCTATGGCCACGATAATGTGTTGATTCCCCCGAACCAAAGTTGGGTTGCAATCCACAAAATAAACCCCCCAATTAGAGAAGGGACCAAAGGTAATGACTAGATGGAGAGTGGATGGATGCAAGAAAATCTTCCTAGTGAACGCTTGGCAGGGGTGGCACTTCTTAACTGCTTCGACACAATCTTTAAAAATAGTTGGACAAAAATAACCAGCTCGCAAAATTTTATGGGTTGTCACAAGCCCGAATAGATGCCCACCACAAGCCCCACTATGGCAGTCATTTAGAATAGACTCAACTTCTTCGTGAGTCATGAAATGACACAATATATTGTCTACTCCTTGGTGATACAAAGTGTCATTGATGATAAGGTAGTTCTTAGCTTGGGATCGTATACGCCACTGGTCATCTCTCAAGAGATGCTGAGGGAACTTAAAATTTTGAAGATAGACAACAATATCTCCATACCAGGGGTTTGACGATAAGACAAAGAAAATGTATTCATCTGCAAATGAATCAACATGAATAAAATCTTCACGTGATCGAGGGAAGTCCATATTAACTCTGTAAAAACTAGCAATTCCTTGGATTTTGCAGAAGCGAAATCGAGATCAAATTCTTGTAAAATGACAATCCACTTATTGTATTTCCCCCCTATGATATGCCTATTAAGGGCGTATTGAAATGGATTGACATAAGCAACCACAATAGTTTTGAAAATAAATGCATAGTGTCGTAATCATCAAACTGCATGAATGAAAGCCAAAACTATATTTTCAACAAGAGAATATTGGAGTTCAGGTTCGACTAAGATAGTAAATGACATGCTCACTGAGCTTGTCATCCTCTTGAACCAACACCATACCAATCGTCTCTTCAAAAATGACAATATAAAGCAAGTAGTCTCGACTAGAGTCAAGAGACATCAGCAGAGGGGTTGATACCAAGGCTTTCTTCAAAGCATCGAAGGATTCTTAGGCTCTCTTATCATCGACAAAATGAGTTTCCTTCTTTAAGAGACACATGAAACCCTTAGTAATATTGGCATAGTTCACTATAAGCCATCGTAAAAGGTTATCCTTCCCATGTAAACCTTGACTTTGATGAATAGTGCACAGGGGACACAATCGAAGTATTTCCTCAACCTTCAATGTATCCACCGTGATCCCAATATCAGAGACTAAAAACCCTAGAATTCGACGTGACCTAATGAAAAATATGCATTTATGAGGGTTCAAATGGATGCAGTAATGGCGACATCTTTCAAAAACTAGTCGAAGGTGTGTAGGATGATCCACTCTCTTACACGAGTGAGCAGTGAGATCGTCAAGATAGGCTTTGACTATATGCTTGAGATCATGAAATGTGAAGGTCATAGCTTGTTGGAAGGTTGCTCTGGCACTCTTAAGGCTGAAATGCATCTTCTGGTATGAGAATGTACCCCAAGGAAAAATAAATGTCATCTTATGTTGGTCCTCAAGCTTAATCTGAATTTGGTTATATCCTAAAAATCCATCCACAAAAGAAAAAAAATATCTTCTCGCACACTCATTGAGAATATGATTAATGAAGGGTGTCACGAAGTTGTCTTTGGGATAGGCCTTATTTAGGTCATGAGAATCCATGCATACACAGATGGTTACTTTCTTTTTATTCACATGAATAGGATTTGATACCCATTTAGTCAAGGGAACCGGGTAGATAAATCCAACGTTAAGTAGTTTTTCTACCTCTACCTTAATAACAAGGACCTTCCTAGGATTGATAGCTCTAAGTCATTGCCGAATAGTTATAGAATTCGGGTAAGTTTTAATCTCATGTTCGACAATTTGAGGGTCGATTCCTGGCATCTCTTCATAGGACCAAGCGAATACATTGAAAAATTCTTTGAAGAGCTCAGTGTAGATCAGATTTTCTTCCGGTGAAAAATCTATACCGATGTATACATTTTCAACCTTGCCGGGAATACAAGAGATATCGATTGTGACAGTAGGAGAGATACTTGCCATGTTTCCTTCAGCATAAATGTTGTGCATATCAAGTGGAACTATGACATGACTGACTATATTTCTCAAGGTAGATCTAAAATAATCTTGTTTTATTCTAGAAAGATCTGGGAGAAAATAAGAGTGCTGGTGCATATCATCCCATAGACTTTCAGAACCATTCATGGCCTCTACGATTGCTTCATCCGAGGGTAAAGTATCATCGAGGTAGTCACATGAGAAAGTTGATGAAGTGGACCATACGGGCTTGAGAATAAGATCTTTCTCGTCCGTCTACGAGGCAACAGGATCTAGATCGATGGAAGAGTGAAGAACAACCTGATACACTATTTTTGTTTTTGATAGTGGCATAGCCATTCCAATATGTGATTGAACTTCACAAGACACAATCAAGGAAGGTAGGGTCCAAGTATCATTAAAATATGAAGTGTGGAAAGGAATGAACCTCATTGATGAAGAAGACCTATTGAAAATGGCATGTATATGATGAACCAGTGCCATTAAGTCGAAGATATCCATAAGGAATGAATACATTCCGATATGGATATTCTCAGTTACTAGCTAAGAATTGTTAGTCACAGGGATTAACGGTCCAACCGATGCATTAGGTCTAGCATACGGAAAGGACAACTGGTTGATCGTCATGATATTCCCATCGTGAGAAATGAAAAGAGTATGGAAGAAAAACGGCACGACTTCAGTCATAGCATAAGTCCAATTATGTCCTAGTAACAAGTTGTATTCTAGGGGTGCATCAACCATCTCGACATCCACCTCTAGCATCTTCCCACCTAACTATAATGGGAAGGCAGGAAGAATACCGTGAGGGAGGAAAGAATGACCATCAAAAGTAGTCAATATGGTCGGAGATTGAGAGAGGGTCGTAGAGCCTAGGTATTTCCAATAGACCAGGGACATCATGCATGTTGCAACGCCTTCATCAATAACAATATGTTTGATTGTATACTTTGAGTAACCCACATGGATTTGGAATTCCACATGGTAAGGAAAGTAAGGCTTCACATCTGTGATATCAAACTTGATAACCTTATAGCTATAGGGATCTAGAGCTCCTAACGAAGATAACAAGGAATTCCTCTGTGAAGGACACATTTGAAGTACCTCCAAAGCCGACATCGTACATGGGTTTTGACCCATATACTCAACAATAGATTAATTATGGGTGGATCTAGCATTAGGATTGTGGGTAGATATCTTGAGTACTCCTTTTAGAATACAAGCGGGGGATCTAGTTTTTTGATTTGTAAAGGCCTCTCCAGAGGAGGGGGAGACTCTATACTAGGTAGAGTCTACGAAGAACTGTAATCGTGAGACCAAGTGGCTACATTAACCTCATACTTAACCATATTTATGCATATATGGTCACTATCTTGTGTCGGTGGGTTTTTAATCCCACTCATATCATTTCTGGAATTCGAGGATCTCTAGGCCATGTGTTTATTTTGTGGAAAAGGATTAGTTATCACAACAGAAGGTAGAGATAAAAGCCTCACATATTCCACAAGTTTGGGGCATAAGTGGGATAGGTGATCATCTATACAAAGCTTGCAGGGAAACTTCACCTTCCTCCTTTCTTTCTTTCCCTCACCAGCATTATTATTCGACTTCTTATTATTATCGTTGTCCTTAGGTTTATTTCTATTCTTCCTACCCTCATGATTGTTACCACGTCCTTTATTTTTATTCCCTCCTGGTTACTGGTTACCATTTGGGTTGGTCGACGATTGAACATAATGTACATCTATTGACTGAGTGGGAGTGGAGGAAACAGACAAAGATGGCCCTCCTATAGACTGGTTTAGAGACAACTCTTTCAATTGGCTTGTCACAAAGTTTGCATTTTTCACATTGGTAAAGCCTACAATTCCATCGGCATGAGGCCCGACCTTTTATATAGGGTCATAGTTTGACCTTGGTGCATCTGGAATAATCTCATATAACATCCTAGACAAAGTATATATAAGATATAGCTATTGGGATTTAACAATCGCTTCTTCCTCAGATGTAACCCTGGATGTAGAAACATCCTTCGGAATATACAGTTGTAGAGACTTAAGGAACCACTCTAGTAGGAATTCTATAGCTACGTAAGCCTTGATCAACCTCTTCCATCTATGTCACTCTCAGATGTGATCCGAGATATGGGTGGCTTTGTTTTGACGAAAGGCCGAAAAAATTTCTATGCTAGCATCATAATGAACTGGCAATTGGAAGTTGTTGAGGAAGACTAAAACCATCTGATCAAAAGTTTTGTACATCCGCCCTTGTAGATCTATGTACCA
Source organism: Picea engelmannii (assembly GCA_009831015.1). NCBI lineage: Eukaryota > Viridiplantae > Streptophyta > Pinopsida > Pinales > Pinaceae > Picea > Picea engelmannii. The sequence continues at coordinate 246,218 of ML782368.1, read as the reverse complement.
TTTCGTAGAAACCCCCATGAGGGTGCATTGAAAAAATATTAAACAAATAGAATCGTTGTTAAGGGAATTCGAAGAGCACCAAAGATGAAACGTAGTGGCATGATGAACAAAATCCTCACCAATCTTGCCTTCGAATTTTTGAATATCCAAAGGAAGTTTGGTTGGGATGGGGGCCCATGTCAGATCATGATGTGTAGGGTCATTCTTTAATGTAGACAACTATGGAAGATTGAGCGTATCCAGAAAAGGGAGACAGGGTTGCAACATCTGGCCCCAAGAACCAGACAAAGATTGTTGTTGGGGAATCACAGCCCATCCAGGGTTTCGGTATGTACCATGGCCCTATCTAGGATTGCGAGACCCTCCTCCAAGATGATTCATGAAGGATTGGTTGGGAACCATTCCAATAGGAACGTTATGATGAGGATTGTAAAAATTGCCCACAACCGGAGTAACTCCAAGTTGGGGGTTGCCCAAGGTATGAAACTGACCTCCTATGGGTGTGAATTCGAAGGATAAAGGTGGATTCATCATGAAAAGTGTGTTGGTAAGAATTGGTGCAGAGGAGGTAGGTGTAAAGGATGGGTCGTAAGCAATAGCTTGTCCACCAGGTTGACCACTCCATCCAAGATCATTCGGGCTAGGATTAGAATCGGGGTGAAAAGGAGGAAGGCCTCCAACTATAGGAGTCATTTTTTGGATTTGAGAACCACCAAATGAAAATGAAGTATGTGAAGGAGCCATGCCCTCAAGTCCAATACTGGTATTTGGATTATATGTTGGGATGGAGGATGAAAATTATGATGTGAAATTTGGCATGCCATAAGAAAAAGGGCAAGAGGTCATAGGGATTGACTGAATATTGTAGCCTAGTTAGTGACAAAGGTACCCAAAAGGGTTCCTGGCTATAGGTTGAGTATTCACTATAGGATGAACAAGAGTAATGATAGGAACCTTCGACACTACAACCATTGTAGTTGAAGGTGTCGAAGGAGTACCGTTAACTATAGTGGGTATGGGAGTAGAAGGACTCCCAATATATTTCTGAATCTATTAAGTACTCATCCTTATATGATCACAAGTATAGTAATTGGAGGTGTGTGTACCATGTTTGATAAATTTATGCCTTTTAGAAAGAAAAGATTCAAGATGCACTGGTATTCGTAACAAACAATGAGACCTATGAGGAATCTATTCTGGCTCCACAATGACTCAAGACTTGAGATGTAAAAACAAATCCTAAGGCCAACTAGTAATAAAAGAGAACACCAAGATAAACAAAAGGCCAATATGCACACAAACAGGATAAAGTGGTTGAAAATGGCCTCCCTCCCTAAAGTAGGTATGCCTCTCCCAAGAGGGGCACGAGACACCCTGTCAAATATTGGAGGTATCATAATGAGCTATAAGGGCCCTCGTGGTCTTAACAACCATTCAGTCAGATCCCCCCAGAGAGGTAATCCTCCATAAAGGTTTTGTTTTTTCCGACCCTTATTTGACCCAGGGTACCTGCAGAATAACCCCTGCAAGTAACCTATGTTCTACATATGTCAATAAACTAAGCAACCACAATATAACCAATGCACAGGTGAATAGTCGTAATTCAGGTCCACCGTATGGGCAGGGTAACAAAGCTCGAAATATCAAAAACACCGCCTCTCATAGAGGTAAAGGTACTAGAAATATCCCCATATATGAATAGATCGCCATAAATATATCTGACGCTAAGAAGGTATTGGGGGGATATCCCTTCAACCAACCTCACGCGACCTCATGCTTAACTCCGATGTAAGTGGAACCTCCTTATGTCACCCATTATACAATGGATATCACCACTCCCTTAGTCAAACACATATGTTGATTTAATAGCCTTGGAGAAGTTTACTCACAAAATCCTATTCCAAGGCTCTAAATCCTAAGCTAGTTTGTCCACCCTATAAAATAAAATTGTTTCTAATCAATTTTAAATTATCAGCGTTTATTTTAGTGGCCTTTCTAACTCAAAAAGGTGCAGTAGTGAAACTAATGATGTTGTGACTAAGAAAGTAAAATAACTGAGTATGAATAAAATGAAAAGTGCTAACTTCAATTCCCAATAAATGATAAGCTTTTCAAAATGCAATTTTCAATTCTACAATTCAAACTAAGATGCAATATTTTTGTACATGTACTAAGATCAATGATAAGAACCCAGAAGATCAAATGCCAACAATGCAAAATGTTTAATATTTTTGTATTTTCAATATAAAAGAATGAAAATGAAAGGACTGAAAAACAACTTAATATAGAGATTCTACTAAATGCAGTCAAAGACAAACCAAGTAGGATATCAAGAAGAAAACACCCAACCCAAGATGCAAGGACAATCAATGAGAAGGATGATTATAAAGGCACCGCCCAAAAATTCAACCAAAGAAATGTTTCCTATCACTTTGCATGCACTTAACATTCATAACAGAGACCTAAGAAGACTCAGTAACCATCAAAAATTACCCAACAAACATCAAACTCAGCAACCAATAACACAAGAAAGATATACATGAATGTTCAGGAGAAAACCGCATATATACACTTCTTGCAGAAGGACAACATGCATATGTACGTGATTGTCATGTAAAAACCCGTGTATATTTATTAAAACACTGCCAGGTTCAGGATAACGCTAAGAAACTCAGACTCAAGATGAACATAGGTCGTCAAGCAATCATACAACAAGAAACTCAACACAAACGAGAGTAATCAAAGGAGAAAAACAATCCAAACCCTGAAAAGAAGATTCCCTCCCCAGTATGGTCGACAATTATTTTACGAGGAAACTCTCTCTATGGCATCGGGTAAACCACAACAGACAAAAAAGACTACAGAAATCAACTCTAATCTCAAGTATGCTATATAAAGAAATATGATAACAAGAGAATTTAAAGATCCTACCTCGTCTAGACGTTCGATGAAGTCCATCCTTGAGCACTTGAATCAAGGAAAAACACCTGCAACTTGTCCTCAACAACAAAGAAACGCAAGCCTATGGTGATAATATATAAAGTTATCACATTCAATAGCATAATCCATTAATACTCATAACAAATATGCCCATGGAATAACAATTCAAATATTTTCAAGACATTAATTGGACGAGAAAAGAGTTTCTATTAAAATTTAATCAACATAAGTGAATGAATTACAAACTTCCATTTTGGAATCGAGAAACTAAGTCCCTTCCAGCTGGGCCTCCACCACTTCAATCCTCCACCAAAGGCAAGCTCATATAAGAGAGACAATGAGGCTCTCAATCAAGCAGGGAAGATCTTGGGGGATGAACAATGTGTTCAGACTTAAAAGGATAAAGGGATGCAGACTCAATATGAAGTGAATAATTTCTCTAGAGTAACTTTTCTCTCAAAGTTGAATTCTTCTCCTCTTTTCCACAACTTAGATATGGCTCATTTATAGCCTTCAAATGGAACTGAAGGGTTGAGTCAGAACGCTTCCAGTATATGAAAGGTCAAGGATCATGGATCCCATGATGTGACATGGAAAACTGACACCATTTTTAATTTTAGGCACAAAACCTGATGTATGCGGGTTGTAATGGTGCAACCTACATCTACGCATGTTGTATAATAGTTAGGGCACATATATGTGAAAAAATATTATTTTTAGCTCTGGGAACTGCAAAAAGGGACTTAAAGTCTACATAGGAAAATCGAAAAAGGCCTTCTAAGCAAATTTTCATAGGGTGAGGAAAACATTTCTATAACAAATAGTATGGTTGTTGGTGTTAGCGAGAGATTCAATAAAATGGTTTGAAAGTTTGCATGGTCTCATTCATCCACAAGTGTGTAGAAATCAGTGTCTCTCAGGGGCTTATGGAGTCAATAATATTAATGATATCACTTGGGAAATAAAATAATGATAATGCTTAGCTAAGGGAAGAAGTAAATGCAAGAGATTTTTTCACTTCAAAGCCTCAATCATTTGTACTTTTAAGGGAGGTTTTGCTAGAGAGTAGGCACTTCTAGGCCCTAGCATACCTTCCTTACTTAGATTTTTTGAAAGACAATTTAATTCGTGATTAGAATGAGATTACTAGAGAGCTAGCACTTTAGGGCTCTAATAATCACTCCCAAGAAAATGTATAATTTGCAGGATCAAGCTAGTAGAAGAGTTATAGGGAGAAAGAAGCATTTGTTGTGTTTCCCATAGGGTTTAAACAAACAATTTCATAATATTAAACATGAAACAAGTAAATTTTACCACAATCATCTATATCATGAATAAAAATGCATATTTTCCACTTACTTCACCAAGAATAATCAAGTAAAACCCTATTTGAAGACCATTCCACCATGAAAAATGCCAAAATACACCACCACAAAGCTCTCCCAAGAGATGCACACTAGTTCTTTCAGCCAATAACCCTTAAAAAGGGAGAAAATTTCAGACCACCACTTGTATGTGATAAGTTATTATGAAAATGAATGTCACTTTATGTCTATTTATACCAAAATTATGACCTTTAATTATTTTAGGTCAAAATATCAGGGCTGACCTGGCCAGATTACTCAAAAATTACAGTTTTACCAAAATAAATCCAATTTGCATCTAATTAGGCCTCCAAAGGTGACATCATTCCCTCCTAGGGTGACGTTGGGCCTCAAGTGTGGAACATTGGGAAAAAGAGATGAATTGTTAGGCCTCTAAAGGCCTAAAAGTTTCCCACACATGCCAATATCCTCATCAATGTCTCCAAGATGACAACCCCAACTAACAGGTGAGGTCTAGGGTTGCAAAGGTGACTTCCAAGGCCTCTCAAGGCCAATGTTCAGGTGGGAGGAGCATGAGACCTTAGGTCTAGGTATTCCACAGTGCCTCCAAAGGCAACATTCTTCCTTCATTTGGTGCAAGCCTTCAATCACTTCTTACCCCTGGCTCGGGTTTCAACATACATCTATGGGCTTTGAGCCCCCATGAAGGTTCGAGCTAATCATTCCCTCATGTGTACCTTTCCACTGGGAAAGGTCCTACAGAAATAACAAGTACGCTCTCCAGTGGTTCATATGTCACAAGGATCATAGCATGTAAATCACATCTAATAATTAAATTACTTGAACATGTGCATCAAACCCCCCTTAACCCAAAACAAATGCTCAAAGAAATTATGTAATTTGACAAGTTAGGTTTGTAGACAGTCTCAGGGTGTCCTATTGGGCTAAACTCTCTTAATTTTGGGGTGTTTCCCAGGTGGGATTTAGTCAAAGTCATGTAAGTGTATGAGGTGGCATTGGGTAAATATTTGGGTATGGGGTGCATGTGATAACAATGAAATGTAGAGTCTTATCTGCAGGTGCCTTTGTGGAGGGTGAGTTTCACCTTGTCATGAATGCATTTTTTTTCTAGCCCATTCAATGCCTTTTATTCATATCTTTATTTATTTTGATCCTTTGCTCTTGTGTTTCAAGGAAATATTTGAGGGCCACTGTCCTGGCTTGATGACCAGAAGTGACAGCATTATCCACAAACAATTTATGAAAATGAGAAGGATAGCTCATGATGAGACCCTTTTTCTCCTGGCTATGCCACCAAGAGCCACTACCTTGGTTTGGTGCTCAGATAGGTGGTAATGTCATACCACTACATGCCCATGGTCATAATAGGATAGCTCGTGAAGAGACCTCCTATCCTTCAACTAGTACCTTGAGTGTTTATGTTATCTTGTGGGTCGCCTTTTCTTACAGAGAATATTTTCATTGCTTTCTCAAGGATCCCTAGGTGATGCATATTGAAGTTTTCAAAATTGTATTTTAACTCATTCTAGCTACTTTTACCCTCAGGGACTTTAGTCCCTTCTTCCCATGAGGTAAGGTATAACCTTTCCTAGTGTAACCAATACCAATTCCCAAACAAGGATATGGTAGATAAAATAAATAAAGATGGAAAGTGGTAAGTATGGAGGGAACAAATGATGGCTTTTCATATATCCACCCAATATAAAACAATCCTAAAGGGAAATCAACTTACTAGGGAACCATGTCACCCTTCCAGGTTTGAACGAGGAAAAGAGCATAATTTCGAAGAAAACATCATGAAATGAAGAAGAATTGGATACAACATGTTCAAGTGCTTCAAAAATCAGAGTGATACATACCATGATACCCAAACTGATAACCTCATGGAGAAAGACTCATTGTTACTTCAGAACTAGGCTACTGTGATGTATATTGTTTCTGGTCATACATGGACTACACTGAAGAAAAGAGGGGCCCTCTGGGGCCATGCTCAAGTCGTCTGGGTCTCGGCACTCCATGTCTAGGACCTGTAGGCATGAAGATGTGATATCCTTATATATCACTAGGTTGGGGTATAACAGGTCCATTATCCATCATGTGTGAGTATAAGACTGGTGTAGAGGTCCAAAACCATGAAAAAAGGCATTGGACCAGACAAAAAATTATTTCGGAAGAAGTAGATTCATGGTGTTTTGACGAGTTCCTAGTGGCCTGGTGGACATGTGGATCAGAACGGATCCATATGGAATCTCCATCGGGGTGGCCTGGTGGTCGATGGGTTGGTGGATTAGTGGACCTCACCAGATCATAATTAATAGAAGCATGAGAATGACTAACATGGATATGGATAATCAATATCATGGGTTACTTGGTGGCCTGGTTCCTGGTGTAATGACCCAACATTGAATTCCCCAAGTGTTTGTTAGGAGGTTGTGTGGTGGATCGATGGTTGGTGGACCCGTGTACCAAATCGACATTGAATGCACTAGGTGTTGGATGGAACTCTGTGCATGAAGAAATTGGTGGCCCAATAGATTGGACCTGACCAAAGGTGTTTGAAGGAAGAGATAATAGTAAATGATAGTTGGTGATAGATGGACTAGTGGTCGGTACCATGTCAACACCACTTCATTAGCCATTCGAGTGCCAGGTCATCCAAAAAACTTGGAAGGGGTCCATGTGGAGGCCATGTCATATAGAAAGACTCTCGTTGAAGAGGAAAATGCCCATAAAACTTCAGAAGGGCATCCCATTTTACTTCTAAATTGAAATTAAGAAAACGAATAATCATTAGAAGCTCTTGGATAAATGAATTCACTTATGTACATAGAAATTTTTTCTAGTTAGTAAAGGTTATAATCAACTCAGAAGAAGATGATTGGTGGACTTACGAGAAAAAAAATAGAAAAAATATAAAATTTTCTATCCTTTTTCCATAAATGTGTAAACATGTTTACTATTTTTTCATCTAACATAAATTATGTTTCATGCATACTTTGTTTCATAATTAGGGGTATAAAAATATCATTTAAAGCAAAGAACTTAGATTTGAGAAATGGAGGAAGGAGAGTAAGCCTCCAGTCATGAGAGGGAAACTAAAGGTCAAAATATGAGTGTTGGAGATGCAGAGATATAATCTAATGGACATAGGAGAGGAGAGGAGGAAAAACACTAATAGAGATTGTAAGAAGCTTGAGAATGGAAGTGTAGAGTTAAAAAGAAGATAATGAGAATATGATGAAAGAACATAATCAAATAAATTCCCATATGATGCAAATCCTAAAATAGTTGTAGAAGCAAGCCAAGAATGGATCAGGCTCAAGACAAGAGGAAGAAGAAGGAATATCTAATGAAATAAGAGATAATTGTAGAAGATACATTCATTCAAGAAGGGTTATATCTAATCATACACATCACTCACCTCCTTACTTAGCTAGGAATTTTTATGCATCTGAGGATTCAACGAGCAATCCAAAAGTCTCTTATGTTAGGAATCAAAGAAAAATACATGAGTGGGACGGTTTGCAAGGAGATATGGTGAAGCCTAAGAAACCATCCTGTAATGGTGAAAGAGAAAGAAAAGAAAATGTTGAAGCTTGGTTTCTTGAAATCAAGAAGTATTTTCAGTTGCACAACTACTCCCCTAATCTAGTAGTGAGAATTGCCAAATACCATTTGCAAGGAAAATTTTCTATGTGGTGGGATTAGTTAAATAAAGTGGAGCATATTAATGAGAGAATGATCACTTGGAAGAAGTTCAAGAGGTAGTTTACATAGGAGTATCTTTCAGAGAACTACTATGATAAGAAGATGCAATATTTCTTTGAACTTAGGTTAGGGAGCATGACCATGGGAAATCATGAAAAGAAGTTCTTAGGATTTTTGAAGTATGTGAGATTTATAAAGAATGAAAAGGAGAAAATACAATTTTTTTTTAGTGGAGTGTCATCATTTTATAAAGAGAATATTAAATATGATGAGCCTAGAACTTTGACATAGACCATTAGAAAGGCTAAGTACTTGTATGAGCAAGGAAAGAAAAAAAAAACTTTACAAAAGTCTTGGAGGGATAAGAAGAAGGAAAAATATGATCATAGAAGAAAGGGATTCAAACCTCCTTTCAAAAAAAAACAATACTGATAAAAATCAACAAGATTAATCTGTTAAGCATGAATATAAGAAGAAAGACTCCTTGGGAAAAGGGGAATACCACCAATCAAATGTTGGGGATTCAAAGAAGATCACATGTAAAAGTATTTCCCCCTCATAGAAGACCAAATGAATACCATACAAAACTTCCAAGAGGCTACTATAGTAGAATATGTGGGTATAAATATTCGAAGAATATATGCAGTAGAACACAAAACCCATACGATCAAAGTGGAAGGTAACATCATTAATTATCTTGTTGTTATTTTAATTGATTCAGGAGCAAGCCGTTGTCACATAAGCATAGCAACAAACCCATATGATCTAAGTGGAAGGTAAGATCATCAATTAGTCTGTTGTTATATTAATTGATTCAGGAGCAATCCATTGTTACATTAATCCTAAAATAGTGGACCAACTACATTTGGAGAAAAATAATCTCAAAAAATCAAGTTTGGTTGAACTAGCCATTGGAACCAAAAGAAGGATGAATGAGATAGTTAGAGGAAGTCTAATAAATTTGAATGGAGCAACTACAATTGCTGATATGAATCCCATACCATTAGTATCTTATTATATCCTAATCAGATTGGATTGGTTGCACAAACATCACGTTGTCCTAGATTGCCATAAAAGGATATTTACATATCTTGATGAAGAAGGAAAACAATGCTTTGTGAAGGGAATTTCGAGACCCATTTCTATATGGGAGATTTTATCCTTACAACTGAAGATATGTTTTAGGAAAGGTTTTCAATTGTATGCATCCCATGTAGAGGAACGAGAAAAGAAAAAAGGGCCAAGCCTCCAAGATGTTTTAGTATTGCAAGATTTTGAAGATGCATTCCAAGAAATACATGGATTGTCACCTAAGAGGGAAATATATTTCTCTATTGATTTAGTACCAGGATCCTCCCTAGTGTCAAATACACCTTATAGAATGAGAACACTACAATTAAAAGAGTTAAAAATGCAACTGGAAGAATTGCTAAAGAAATGGTATATACGTCGAATTGTTTCACCTTTGGCAGCATTAATATTCTTTGTTAAAAGCAAATATGGAACATTGAGGATGTGCATTGACTTTAGGAAGTTGAATAAAACCATGATGAAGAAAAATTATCCTCTACCCATAATTAATGTTCTCTTGTGGGGGGTAGGCAAGTCCCTAAGGATAGGGAGTGGCGTGGTGTTAACATAGCCCATTTGCATAGATTCACCCATTGAGATATTTATTATAATAATAATTCTAGTTATCCTCTCATATGCAAGAAAGTGATTAAAGTCCCAATAACAAATTTTGTGGATTGTGATTTAATTTTTTTTGAAGATATGCATATGAAATTATTGAATTCATCTTATGTACCTAAGAATTTTCTATTCCAAATATGACATGTAAGAAATAGTGATTTCCACTCTCTTTAAAATTAGCAAAACCACTTTGTGTTTTTTCTTTTGCATATTGTCATATTTTACGAGAATTGAATTTTCTATTCTAAATATGTAAATGTCTAAAAAATAGTGTTGGCACTCTCTTTGAAATCAACAAATCCATTGTGTGTTTTCTCTTATTCTTTTACATTTATAAAATTAAATATTAAGGCATGTGGTATGTGATAAAAGTATCCAATGTAAGGACATTGTTGTGATATATGAGTTCCTAAAAGCATCATATATTTCATTCACCAATATTTAAGATTTAGAATATTTAATATTTTCGATTTGGGATTGAACATTTTTATTTGAATTTTTTTCTGAATGTTTACAGTAAAAAAATATAGTGAATTCTTTGAAAATTTATTCCTATCTTGAAATTTTGTTTCTATTCATAGAAACAAATAAGAGAATAAGACAATCTTTAAAAAAAATAAAAAACCTCAGCCAAAGTATTTATAATTATATTCTTTAATTCAATATACATAATAGAACAAATTGTATACAAGCAATCATCATTCATTGATACCTTAAGAACAAAAAGACAACCTAAGCATAGAGTATGCCATTATTCACATGTGAGGATAAGCATTGCATAACACAAAGACTTAGAAGAAATTGCATCAACATCTTTCACAATCATTCATAATAACCATAGAAATAACCAGTGCACCATAACAAACCAAAACCTTCATCTAGAACATCACTCATAACATGTTCCAAAATTCTAATAATTACTTAAAAAAATATCAACTCAACTATAAGCTCTCTCTTAGACTTATCAAACCCCACAATAATTGGAATAATAAGCCAATATGTCAACATCTTATCTAGAACATCACTCAAAACATGTTCCAAAATTATAATAATTACTTAAAAAAATATCAACTAAACTATAAGATCTCTCTAAGACTCATCAAACCCCTCAATAATTGGAACAATAAGCCAATATGTCAACATATTATCTAATAAGAAATTGGTGGCTCGGTAGATTGGACCCGACCAAAGGTGTTTGAAGGAAGAGAGAAGGGTAAATGGCAGTTGGTGATAGTTGGAATGGTGGTCAATACCATGTCAACACCACTTCATTATCGATTCGAGTTCCACGTCATCCAAAAAACTTGGAAGGGGTCCACATGGAGGCCATGTCAGATAGAAAGACTCTCGTTGAAGAGGAAAATGCCCATAAAACTTCAGAAGGGCATACCATTTTACTTCTAGATCGAAATTAAGAAAACGAATAACCATTAGAAGCTCTCAGAGAAATGAATTCACTTATGTACCTAGAAATTTGTTCTAGTTAGTAAAGGTTATAATCAACTCAGAAGAAGATGATTGGTGGACTTACGAGAAAAAAAATAGAAAAAATAGAAATTTTTCTATCCTTTTTCCATAAATGTGTAAACATGTTTACTATTTTTTCATCTAACATAAATTATTTTTCATGCATACTTTCTTTCATAACTAGGGGTAGAAACATATCATTTAAAGCAAAGAATTTAGATTTGAGAAATGGAGGAAGGAGAGTGAGCCTCCAGTCATGAGAGGAAAACTAAAGGTCAAAATATGAGTGTTGGACATGCAGAGATAGAATTTAATGGACATAGGAGAGGAGAGGAGGCAAAACACTAATAGAGATTGTGAGAAGCTTGAGAATGGAAGTGTAGAGTTAAAAAGAATATAATGAGAATATGATGAAAGAACATAATCCAATAAATTCCCATATGATGAAAAGCCTAAATTAGTTGCAAAAGCAAGCCAAGAATGGATTAGGCTCAAGACAAGAGGAAGAAGAAGGTATATCTAATGAAATAAGAGATAATTGTAGAAGATCCATTCATTCAGGAAGGGTTAGTGCTAATCATACACATCACTCACCTCCTTACTTAGCTAGGAATTTTTATGCATCCGAGGATTCAATGAGCAATCCAAAAGTCTCTTATGTTAGGAATCAAAGAAGAATACATGAGTGGGACGGTTTGAAAGGAGATATGGTGAAGCTTAAGACACCATCCTGTAATGGTGAAAGAGAAAGAAAAGACGATTTTGAAGCTTGGTTTCTTGGAATCAAGAAGTATTTTCAATTGCACAACTACTCCCCTAATCTAATAGTGAGAATTGCCACATACCATTTGCAAGGAAAAGTTTCTATGTGGTGGGATTAGTTGAATAAGGTGGAGCATATTAGTGAGAGAAGGATCACTTGGAAGAAGTTCAAGAGGTAGTTTCCATAGGAGTATCTTTCAGAGAACTACTATGATAAGAAGATGCAATATTTCTTTGAACTTAGGTTAGGGAGCATGACCATGGGAAAACATGAAAAGAAGTTCTTAGGATTTTTGAAGTATGTGAGATTTATCAAGGATGAGAAGGGGAAAATACAAAGGTTTTTGAGTGGAGTGTCATCATTTTATAAAAAGAAGATTAAATATGATGAGCCTAGAACTTTGACATAGACCATTAGAAAGGCTAAGTACTTGTATGAGAAAGGAAAGGTAAAAGAACCTTTACAAAAGTCTTGGAGGGATAAGAAGAAGGATAAATATGATCATAGAAGAAAGGGATTCAAACCTCATTTCAAAAAAAACAATACTGATAAAAATCAACAAGAATAGTGTGTTAAGCATGAATATAAGAAGAAAGACTCCTTGGGAAAAGGGGAATACCACCAATCAAATGTTGGGGATGCAAAGAAGATCACATGTAAAAGTATTTCCCCCTCATAGAAGACAAAATGAAAACCATACAAAACTTGCAAGAGGCTAATATAGTAGAATATGTGGGTATAAATATTCCAAGAATATATGGAGTAGAACAAAAAACCCATATGATCAAAGTGGAAGGTAAGATCATTAATTATCTTCTTGTTATTTTAATTGATTCAGGAGCAAGCCATTGTCACATAGGCATAACACCAAACCCATATGATCTAAGTGGAAGGTAAGATCATCAATTAGTCTGTTGTTATATTAATTGATTCAGGAGCAAGCCATTGTTACATTAATCCTAAAATAGTGGAACAACTACATTTGGAGAAAAATAATCTCAAAAAATCAAGTTTGGTTGAACTAGCCACTAGAACCAAAAGAAGGATCAATGAGACAGTTAGAGGAAGTCTAATAAATTTGAATGGAGCAACTACAATTCTTGATATGAATGCCAGACCATTAGGATCTTATTATATCCTAATCAGATTGGATTGGTTCCACAAGCATCATGTTGTCCTAGACTCCCATAAAAGGACATTTACATGTCTTGATGAAGAAGGAAAACAACGCTTTGTGAAAGGAATTCTGAGACCCATTTCTATATGGGAGATTTCAGCCTTACAACTGAAGTTATGCTTTAGGAAAGGTTTTCAATTGTATGCATCCCATGTAGAGGAACCAGAAAAGAAAAAAGGGCTAAGCCTCTAAGATGTTTTAGTATTGCAAGAGTTTGAAGATGCATTCCAAGAAATACCTGGATTGTCACCTAAGAGGGAAATATATTTCTCTATTGATTTAGTACCAGGATCCTCCCCAGTGGTAAATACACCTTATAGAATGAGCACACTACAATTAAAAGAGTTAAAAATGCAACTGGAAGAATTGCTAAAGAAATGGTACATACGCCCAACTGTTTCACCTTGGGCAACACTAATATTCTTTGTTAAAAACAAAGATGGAACATTGAGGATGTGCATTGACTTTAGGAAGTTGAATAAAACCATAATGAAGAAAAATTATCCTCTACCCATAATTAATGTTCTCTTGTGGGGGGTAGGCAAGGCGTCGTGGTGTTAACATAACCCATTTGCATAGATTCATCGATTGAGATATTTATTATAATAAGAATTCTAGTTATCCTCTCATATACAAGAAAGTAATTAAAATCCCAATAAGACCTTTTGTGGATTGTGATTTACTTTTTTTTAAATATATGCATCTCAAATTATTAAATTCATCTTATGTACCTAAGAATTTTCTATTCCAAGTATGACATGTAAAAAATAGTGATTTCCACTCTCTTTGAGCAAAACTACTTTGTGTTTTTTCTTTTGTGTTTTTTCTTTTACATATTGTCATATTTTATGAGAATTGAGTTTTCTATTCTAAATATGTTAATGTGTAAAAAAGAGTGTTGGCACTCTCTTTAAAATCAACAAATCCATTGTGTGTTTTCTCTTATTCTTTTACATTTATAAAATTAAATATTAAGTCACGTGGTATGTGATAAAAGTATCCACGTAAGGACATTGTTGTGATATATGAGTTCCTAAAAGTACCATATATTCATTCACCAATATTTAAGATTTAGGACCACTGAAAATCTTTAATATTTTTGATTTGGGATTGAACATTTTTATTTGAACTTTTTTCTCTTTAAAGTAAAAAAATATAGTGAATTCTTTGAAAAATTATTCCTATCTTGAAATTTTGTTTTTATTAATAAAAACAAATAAGAAAATAAGACAATCCTTAAAAAAAAAATAAAAAACCTCACCCAAAGCATTTATAATTATATTTTTTAAATCAATATACATAATAGAACAAATTGTATACAAGCAAATCATCATTCATTGATACCTTAAGAACAAAAAGGCAACTTAAGCATAGAGTATGACATTATTTACATGTGAGGATAAGCATTGCATAACACAAAGACTTAGAAGAAATTGCATCAACATCTTTCACAATCATTCATAATAATCATAGAAATAATCAATGCACCATAACAAACCAAAACCTTCATCTAGAACATCACTCATAACATGTTCTAAAATTCTAATAATTACTTTAAAAAATATCAACTCAACTATAAGCTCTCTCTAAGACTCATCAAACCCCACAATAATTGGAATAATAAGCCAATATATCAACATCTTATCTAGAACATCACTCAAAACATGTTCCAAAATTATAATAATTACTTAAAAAAATATCAACTCAACTATAAGCTCTCTCTAAGACTCATGAAATTGGAAT
>ML782368.1:210996-226393 GCA_009831015.1 Picea engelmannii | reverse complement strand
GTCACTATTTATTTTAATCTTTTAATCTGTTCAGGTTTATACAATTACCACTGTGGTGCTTGTTGGGCAAACAGCATATTATGACCACAGCCGCAAGTGGTGGAAGCCAAGGAAAGCGAAGTCATCGCCCAAGGCATGAGTAAATTTGACATAGTTGTAATCTGTTTGTCGAATTCTATCAAATTCATGTTATCCCAGGGAATCCGATAGAAAATTTTAATGGATTTATAACTGTATACTGCTGTATTCCTGTTACAGAATGAGCAGGACTGTGCAAGCAAGGATCAGTCCGAGAATACTGAATATGTAAAGATACCAGAGAGCATAGACTATTCTGCAAAGCTAGCCAAAACAAATGGTGCAGATATTCCCAAGAAATTATCTAATGGGACTCCTGCTTCTAGCTTACCCATTCCCACTATTTCGCCAGCTCGTGATAGATCCATTGAAAAGAACCGTTATTACACGTAAAGAGAAGAATCGCATCGCTGCCTCTACTATATTTTACCAAATCCACTGCAATTTTATAATGGTTTATCAATATGAATAACTTCCTATTATGTTGATAGGCCTTGTTAAATGCTTAATTTGTCAGGTCTGCGAGATCTCTAGCAAGCAGTCATACCCCTACTCCAGGTTCATATCTCGCTGCATCATCCCGTGGATCTGGTCGGAGTGGTCCGAGTTATATATTAAACCAGTCCTCTCTAGACGATGAAGGATTTCTAGCCAATATTGGTTCTGCAAGTCCTAAGAAATCAAAAACCGTGCTACGCAGTGTAGGTTTTCATACTGTATTCATCAGCACCAAATCTATTTCTGATTTGCACTGTACTTGGCGAGTTCTTGTATTACAAAATTTGCTCTTTCAATTTTCAATCTCCAGGTAGCTGCAACAGTTTTCTTTGTTGTCGGGCTCAATTACTTCCATTTACAAGCCATTCCAACCTTCGATTCTACTAAAATAGATACAAGGGCATCAGTTGTACTAACAGGGAGGAAAGTTTTGCAGGTAACTGTAACATGCAGAATCTATTATCCATAGAAGAACGCTGCAGAGTTAAGAATAATTCAATATCGATAATATGAATCGCTAATTATTGACTGACGCTGTGCAAATTCAGGAAGCCAGCATAATTGCATTCAAGGACACAATGATAGGTGAACAGTCCACCAGTCTAGTAGGAACGTGGTTGGGATGGATTATGGCTGCTATCTATATGGGAGGACGGTTTCCACAAATCTGGAAAAATGTAACATCTCAAAAACTGTTTTTAAATACCGGACAGGGTCTTGTGACTTTATATAAGTCCTACATGATATGTACCTGTTATTGAAAACTGTTGTAATATATTAACTGTTTTGTCAGATCAAAACTTTTTGGCTCATAATTATAGAAATTAAATTTGTCATAGAACTCGCACCATCTAGACTCCCATATTTTTGGTCCCTCTGATTTGAAATTAGAACTAACGATGCCCTTGATGATCAAATGTTTTAACAGGTGCGGCGAGGAACCGTTGAGGTACTCTTATCCTCACATCTCTGAATTCCTTCACAGATTGCAAGAACAGTTAATCAAAACTGAATACTGTCCTACTAAGATTGCCGGGATGTATAGTCAAACGTTTTTATGTTATTAGGGTCTAAATCCATTGATGTTCCTGTTTGCGCTAGTCGGCAATGCAGCCTATGTTGGAAGGTATGCTATCTTCTTTCTTTTGGCCAGAGAATTTGATTGTTTCATGGCTGTTGTATTAAATATGTTCTAAGAGAAAAGTAGCTATTGTGGCTGCTAAATCTGCCTATTGATGTTGATATATGCAGCATCATCGTGAAGACTTTGGAATGGAAAAAGCTAAAGCCAAATATGCCATGGCTTGTGGATGCTGCAGTCTGTGTTGTTTTAGACTGCTTTGTATCCTTTCACAATAAAAGGCTACAGAGTTCTGTGCGATTTAATAAGTGTATTAGGGTTATCAAATGTTATTAGAATTGATTTCGTCTTTTTTTCCCTTGGATAGTTCTTGTAATATTTGTTAATATTGCAAGGACACTCCTTAACAAAAGACTTCTCCAGATTCTTCTCCAGTTCATCTATTATTATATGATCAGAAAACCCGTTGAGCTTGAGGACAACAATGGAGATTACGAGAATCAAGCCCGTTGAGCATGAAGATAACATGGAGATTACGAGAATCAAGCCGCAGCAAACATAGTGTACCTGGAATAATAAATTAGGCTACTACTGGATAGCTACTGTACTCTATTCAACATTCAGTCCGTCTCGCTTAAATGGTGCGTGATAATGAGGTGAACTAAAGAGAGCCAATTGATCATTGGGGAGAGAATGGGTGCAGGCACTATCCCTAATGGCCTGTGTAGCAGAGTATAAGAAAAACTGCTGTTTAATGTAATCAATCACATATTTAAGTTCCCTATCACTTTTCTCCCTGGTTATGTATGTGTGTTCGGAAAAATACTAAGTTATACCTTCCTGTAAAATTAACAATGGACAGTTATTGTACAGGTGAATTTGTATTAACTGATAATCATATCAGAAAAAGAGAGAGGGAGTATCTTCCTATTCATTAAATTGATAGATTTAGTACTTATCTTTTTATCACATAATATTTTCAACATACAAGAACTGTATAACATTATATTTAGACATACAAGAACTGTATAACATTATATTTAGAAACAGGGAAGGGAATGTCAACATTGATATTAAAATTGAAGGGAATGTTTATGGATATTAAGAAAAAGAAAATTATACATCATGAAGTAAATCAATCATTAATTAGATATTATATTTACGCCCAAAGGCGTATACCTATTGATAATGAGCACATTTAATGATCTTTTAACCTTAAATTTTAATCTTGATCAGGAATTGCTAACATGTTTACTTTTTCACATTTACCTAATCATATTAAGAAATTACTGTAGAGAGTTGGATGTGAAACATTGGATGTGAATAACACGTATCAGTATCATATTTAAACAAGTTTAAATTGGGGGCGGGTGTAACAATTTGGTGGTAATTATTTCAGTTCATTGAATTTAGGTTTCTTAACATGGAATGGAGGATCGTATTTGCTTCTGTTTCTTACCACATGCCCACGAGCAGATGGTCTCCTTAACAAATAACATTACACGCGTGTGGTAACGTGAACGGATGGTCTCCTTACCAGACAATTGGCGGGTGTGTGTGGGCTCCGGAGTGGAAAGGATGGTTTGGCTGCGTTTACGAACGGATGGTCTCCTTACCAGGTATCATGATGGCCGTGTCGTAATGTTTTCATCTCCATAGTGGAACCGCAGGCATGTTCCATAATCGTCCTTCTCTAAACCCAGAGAAGGAGATGTACAGAAATATAATTTTTTTTATATACGCGTACAAGTGATGTTTCATTGAATATTTAAGATTATCTTGGGACAATGCGGTCTCCTTAGGAATCTTTATAGTTGTAATTAGATAGTTTGGAAATTTAATGTCTACTTTTCTTTTTTTCTTTTTTTTTAAGAAAATAGGAGCATTCTTCCATCTGTAATGTTCTTTCTAACTGGAGCATTTTTTAAGAAAACAGGAGCATTCTTCCATCTGTAATGTTCTTTTTAACTGGAGCATTTTTCCATCTGTATTATTGTTTTTTTAACATATCTGTTTCATATCCATTTTGAATGCGCCCAATTTTATAATGATTACCAATAATTAACTTTCTATAATGATTGGACTTATTCACTATAATTATGAACTATGCAAATGAAAAAATTAAAAAAACACATTACCAATAATTAACTTACTATAATAAACCTATTCATTACTGATAATTAACATTATTCACTATAATTATTTAATATGTAACTTACAAGATAAAACAAACACATTACCAATAATTAACTTACTACATAAACTTATAATCACATGGAACCATTTACCATGTAGAGATACCATCCTATATGGCTTACAATTTACCATGTCCAGATACCATACTCGGTAAGCCTGGCACACTCTCCTAATAGAAAAGATAATGTCAATCTATCGTACTTATCTTTCTTTTGAATATTATATTCAACGCATTATTCTATTGGATACTATTTTCAACGCATTAGCTTGATAAGCTTAGTACACACGGCTTGATAAGCTTAGCACACATTCGAAGCATGAGAACGCAATGTCTCGGTTCTGAAAATGAAATTTATTTAATTTTGAAAATGAAGTATTTTCAACGTATAATAGCTGGATAAACGCTTTCGAAGCAGGCCAACTGATTGTCTCTGTTCTGAAAATGAAGTTTATTTGATTTTGAAAAAGAATTTTTCTTTATTATTTATGTTTGAGAAGCTGTGAAATTAAAAGAAAAAAAATAAATGTTGTACTTATTCAACGGAAATAAAGTCGTGACATTGGATGATATTAATCAACTCTCCGAACAAAAAAAAAGAATTTCCAAGTTCTGAAAATAAAGTTTATTTAGTTTTGAGAATGATTAGGAAATTTAATGATATTGTATTTATGGAATATTGATTTTTTGTATTTGTTTATATATATATATATATATATATATATATATATATATAGGCGTTGGTTAGCTGTTTTATTAAATGGTTTTTTTCACTGGAATCCTGTTATATCAATTTATAGGAATCACTATTTTTTGTTGTTCAAAATCTATTTCTGAATACAGAAATGGATTCAGCATGCTGAAAAACTGTGAAGACACTCGGATTAATCACTTAAATCTACAAATCCAACAATTTCTCACAAGATTTCAGACAAATATCTCAATAAAAAATCTTCATTTGATAAAATCTTTAACCTACACCTATATATATATATATATATATAAATAAGATGTTAAATTGTAATTAATAATATTTAATTTTATATAAAAATTAAGATTAAAAACTAATAAAAAATATATGATTTATGATTTCATTGGAGGTAGTTTCATGAATAGGTACAATATATATTGTTTTTCTCGTAGATATTATTTAGGTCTTAGGCGTTTTTTAATCCTTGGTGTAAGATCAGCAACAATCTTGCTCGTAGACTCTTGTGTCTTTTCGCATACAGGTTCTACTCCAGCAATGGCTTCTTCGTCCAACACTGCTATCCTCTGGTGGGTAGTCGGTCTGTCTTTTCAAGGGTTCTCCCTCTGGTTCTTCCATGGCAGCTCTTTCTTTATGTTGTCAAGAGGAATTTTATTCTTTTGTTTTGTTTGGTGCAAGATGTTTTGGTTATTTCCATTCCTATGGGGAAGTGTTATTTCCAAAATAGTTTGCCTTAACTCCATGGGACTTATATGTTGTTTTAATGGTCTATAGTTTCATCTTGTTAATATTCATGGTTTGATTTCGAGATCTTGGTTGTCAATTTTGAAAGGTGATGTTTTTATTCACCTCTATGCTCAAGGGTTTTTCATTGTTGAGTTTGATCTTCTAAAAGATAAATATTTGATCTTTAGTCACTGCCCCTAGTTTTGGGGTAGTTGTGGTGTATGTATGAATCCTTTTGGGTTAGACTCCCAAATCTTCCCCTGCATTTTTTGGGCTTATCATCTCTTTGTTCCGATGATAATGCTTTGGGAAGGTTCCATTTTAGAAGCCCCGAAACATAAAATTTCAGTATATGCACATATTCTCGGATTTGTGTAGAAATGGATTTCAGTAGAGGGTTTTGGTCTGAAATCATTCTTTACGATGTTGAGCCTATTTTTCCAAAGGACATTTGGCAACCCAGTGCCCCAGGCATCCTAAAAAAACTCAAAAGCAGCGAAAATCAACCTAGTGGGTTGGATCTCACATTGATCATCAACTTATTTCCAAAGAAGATTTTTCAATTGCTTCCCCTCCCAAGGAGGAGACCAAAGAGGCTCCTTTGAAAGCCAATAACGCTCCATCCATTGTGGACTCTCTAGATCTGGACACTTCATTCGATGATTCAAAATATGAAATAAAGGATATCAAGGTCACAACATTGATTATTGAGCATTCTGAAATGCAGCAAGAAACACCTCGAAAGTTCGCGAAGTAGCAAGAAACAACTCAGAACCTCGCGAAACAAGAGGATTTGGCTTCTCCAAATTCAGGTAAGGATAGGCAGGTTCACCCCAACTTCATTCCTTTGGCAAGTTGGGAAGATGAGGCTAATGAAGTTGAGCTAGTTGATAAGGGACTTTAGATCCAACAATCCCCCCATCCATGGGCACGCTGGGAAGCTCGGGTTAATGTAGCTGAGATTCCGGATCAAGAAAAACAAGAAGTTTCATATCAAGACAATCTAGGAATCATAGGCATCACAAATGCCCCCACATGTGCAAATGAATATTAGATAGATGGTAGTCGGAAAGAAGAAGAAAGAACATGTAGCCTCAAAGCAAAAAGGCGAGCTCTATCCTCTTAGTCCTTTTCCAAATATAAGGTTGTTCTATGTGAAGTTTTCATTTGAGTATTTGAAACAATCATTATAGGAGTAGTTCAATTAAAGCCTAGGAGTAATCGAAATATTAAAAGACTTTGTAACCTCTCAGTTGTTTCTACCATCTTTCTACCATACCTTTTTTGATAATACAAATTTCCCTATTTTTATTAACAAAATATTTATATCAAACATTCATTCTATAAAAATATTTTTGAAACTAAGAAAGTGTATAAAACATATTTTGGAACATAGAAGGATTTTCAAAATTATCATTTTAACTTTTCATAATAAAACCATATAAAACATAATTTGAAACATAGAAGGATTTTCAAGACTACTCATGATAAAGATTTTCAAAATTATCATTTTCAAATAAGCGACTTTTCATAATATCTTTTAACTACGGGCGTCCATGTCGATTTCAAAAGTTGCCGGTTTGGAAACCATCCCTTGAGCGATCTCTAGAATAGCTTGTTTGGATACAATCCCTTTCACGGTTCGTCGAATGTTGATATCGGCTTACATTACGTTTACACGTTATTACTAACTGAAGGTTACATTTCAATTGGAATCTAAACATAATTCAGATAATCTCAATTAAATTACAAATTCCTTTAAATTTAAAAAAAAAACTAAACTTTAAACCTCATGATTAATACCACACTACACTTTAAAATGAGTTAAACCTCATAATAAGTACCACACTACACTGAAAAATGAGTTAAACCTCATAATGAGTACTGTAGATATTGAGAAAACGCAATATCACAGGCACAAGGAAACAACTGCAAAACCAACAACCTTCTACACAGAAGAGAATGATCTATTAGATCTGTTTGCTTATTACATTGAAGAGCTCCTCTATTTATAATAGGCTGAGAGGAGACATCATTGATGAAGGTAGATGAAGGTAGATGGATAACTTTCTCATGAAGTAATGAGACAAGTAGGTGGATGGGATAAGTCAAAGAAGCACATGGTGATTATCCACAAACAGCCAAAAAAGGATGACATGGCCTACCTATCCTAAGTAAAATTATACATCAACACCCCCCCATAAGTGCAACTTAGGGAAGTGAAAAAAACAAAATATATGGATACGAGCTTACTAATGTATCCAATACAAACTCTCATAAGTGGAGAAAAGGAGAAAACCCGTAGGAAAAAAACTCCTCCCCTAAAGAGAGAAAACAACAGAAAATAGGAGGTCTTAAGGTAACCCCCCAGAGACAACTTCTTTGACCCCAAGCATCAATCGTAGCTATAGAAAGAGAGGTGATGCCAAAGGTTTAGTGAAGATGTCAGCAACTTGCGCTTCAGTAGGCAAATACTTCAGGTTGAGAACACCATCCTGGATGAGTTGGCGAATGAAGTGCATGTGGATCTCAATGTGTTTGGTCCATTGATGTTCCACTGGGTTGCGAGAGATGTGTATGGCACTCTTATTATCACACCAAAGAGTGGTGGGATGATCCTACTGAATGACAAACTCTGTAGGAGTTGTCGAAGCCAAAGAACCTCCTCACTTGCAAGAACTGCATCACGATACTCAGCTTCCGCAGACGATAAAGCAATTGCAGATTGCTTTTTACAAGACCATGTAATAGGTGCGGAGCCAAGACAATAGACAAAGCCAAATGTGGACTTTCGATCATCAACCGAACCAACCCAATCAGAGTCAGGGAATCCCACAAGCTGAGAGGCACCAGAAGAGTACTGAATACCAAAATTGGTAGTACCTTGAATGTACCTCAAAATGCGTTTAGCTGCCTTCCAGTGACTCTCATGAGGATCTTGAGAGAACCGAGAGACAAGTCCTACTGCAAAAGATATGTCAGGACGTGTATGAGTCAGATACAACAAACTCCCAATCAATTGTCGATACAATGAAGGATTAATACGTGGTGATGAACAACTGGAAAAAAGTGTGACTCCTGACTGAAATGGAGTAGGAACAAGTTTACAATCAACCATGCCAAAGCGCTAAAGTAAATCAAGTGCATACTTCTGCCGAAAAATGGAGATTCCTTCAGAAGACTGAAGAACCTGGAGACCAAGAAAATAATGTAGAAGCCCCAGATCTGTCATATCGAATTGTCCCATCAATGCTTGCTGAATACTATGAATCATAGATGAAGAACTCCCAGTGAGAATTAAATCATCCACATACAGAACCAAAATCAAGAGAATAGTTCCATGCTTCCGAGTGTAAACTGTAGGATCAGAATGACAGCGATCAAACCCAGAAGAAATCAGAAAACTATCCATCTTCTCATACCAAGCTCGGGGAGCTTGTTTGAGACCATAAAGAGAACGTTTGAGCCTACAAACAAGAGAATAATCCTGCACAAAACTAGGGGGATGCTCCATGTGGACTTCCTCATCTAAGTCACCATGTAGAAAAGCGCTCTTTACATCCATCTGGTAGACTGACCATCCTTGCGAAGCAGCCAGAGAAAGAACAAGGCGTATAGAATTCATCTTGGCAACAGGGGCAAAGGTCTCAGAGTAATCAATCCCTTCAACTTGTGAAAATCCCTTGGCCACAACACGTGCCTTATGCTTGTCAACAGAGCCATCTGCGGCATACTTGGTTTTATAGATCCATTTACAACGAACTAGCTTTCGTCCCTTTGGAAGAGACACGAGATCCCATGTGTGATTCTTCATCAATGAAGAATACTCCTCTGTCATGGAAGCATCCCACTTAGGTATGGAAACAACGTCAAAAAATTGTTGTGGGTCATTTGAGATAATATGACTCAAGAAGGAGACACCTATTGTTTGTGATTGAATAGGGGAAGAGGCTGAGGCTGAATAGCTCAAATCAGTTGGCTCATAGCCATACCTGTCAGGCCTCTTTCTCTCATGAAGGCTCCTCCTAAGATGCAGTTCTTGATCAAGTTGTTCATGTTCTTGATTAATTTGTTCATGTTCAAGATCAATTTGTTCATGATCAAGGTCAATTTGTTCATGATGCTCATGCTCCATTGCTGCAGGTGGTAGATTTTCTTCTGGTTGATGTTGAACTTCAAAAGGTTCATCATCATTTTCTAAAGAAAATTCAACACAATTGTCTATATATATGACAATCTGAAGATGGAGAATGTTTTGATGTGGGGTTGACTCCTTCATCAAAACAGACAGCTCGTCAAAAAAAACTTCTTTAGTAATAGTTTCAAATAACCTATATGCTTTTATGTCCTCACAATAACCAACGAAAATTAATGGTTGGCTTTTCTTCTCCATAGCTTTGCGTTTTTCAACTGGTATTAAGGCCCATGATGGACTGCCAAATACTCTAAAAGCATAGACATCAGGCTTAACATGGCTCCAAGCTTCCTCTGGAGTCTTATGCAGTACTGCCCGATGAGGCATCCTATTTTGAATGTAGTTTGCACAGTTTACTGCTTCAGCCCAAAAGGAGGGTGCCATGTTCTTGGACTGAATCATACAATTTTCCATTTCTTTTAGTGTTCTGTTCTTTCTTTCAGCAACACCATTTTGCTGAGGGTTGTAGGGAACAGTGAGCTGATGTTGATTTCCATGTTCTCTACAAAAATCTGTGAATCCCTGATTGACATACTCCCCCCCATTATCTTTGCGTAGTTTCTTGATAGAAAGAGATGAATGCTTCTCAACAAAAGCCTTGAAGTTCTTAAAAGTAGCAAGGACTTCACTCTTGTACTTAAGAAAGTACACCCAAGAGTGATGTGAGAAGTCATAAATGAAGGTGAGTGCATACTTATCCCCTGAAAATGAGTGAGTTGGAAATGACATGAGATCGCTATGTACCAACTCAAGAGGTGTTGTAGCACGCCATGCTTTTCCTTTAGGAAAAGGATCTTGATGTTGTTTTCCAAGGACACAACCTGGACAAACTCCATCAATACAAGAAACTTTAGGAAGACCAAGCACCAATTTTTGGGTACTTAACTGCTGCAGATATTTGTAGTTGAGATGTCCAAATCTTTCATGCCAAAGCTTACTCAAAGAATCAGCATGTGCAATGAAAGAGGAACCTAAGGAAGACTCAAAAG
The DNA here is from genome assembly GCA_009831015.1 of Picea engelmannii. Classification (NCBI taxonomy): domain Eukaryota; kingdom Viridiplantae; phylum Streptophyta; class Pinopsida; order Pinales; family Pinaceae; genus Picea; species Picea engelmannii. The sequence goes on along the minus strand of ML782368.1, from coordinate 215,923 downwards.
AATCAAACTTATACAGACGAGAACTATGATCTACTTTTCCAGATGAAAAAACAATGTCTAGATTTTGTAGTTCTCGGATGATTACATCATTAGGAGAAAACTCTATTGTTTTCCCATTACCAGAATGACAAATCTGGTATATAGAGAGAATATTTGCAGAGATGTGAGGAACAAGAAGAACATCATTAATTCATCCTTTATCTAACTGCACTGTGCCAGATCCAAGAACATCCAGCTGTGTAGAGTCTCCAACTGCAATCTGCGAAATGCTACATTCAGATGTAGAAGCCAACAAATCATGACAATGAGTCATGTGGTGTGAAGCACCAGAATCAAGTATCCATCTATCTGAAGATGCATACAAATATTGAGCTGATAAAGCATGTCCTTTACTAGTAGAAGAAGGTTTTGGTACTGAAATCTTATGCTGCTTCATGGCTTCATTCAAAGCTTCAAGTTTCAACCAACACTTAGATTCTACATGCCCAAGTATGCCACAAAAGATACAGGTGTCATTTGACTTCTTCTTATTTGTCTTGGAGGAAGACTCACCAAACTTGGAAGATGGAGGAAATGGTTTTGTTTTCTGCTGAGACTTGGAGGCAAACTCACCAGTTGGAGCAAAATTTTTCTTCTGCTTATACTGAGTCTTGTGCTTAGTTTTGGTGTTTTGAGCCACAAGAGGCTTATTGGTAGAGCTAGAAAGAGAATCTAATTGAGTAAGCTTAGATTGTTCTCTAGTAATACGCTCACAAAAAATCTCAAAGGAAGGCATATTAAAGTCACTTCCTAGTGCATACATAGTAGAATAAAATGCAGAAGAAAATACCTCATAAGGACCTTTTAGCTTGGATAAAATCAAGAAGATGCACTCTTTATCTGATTTAGTTTTTCCGCACCGTTTTAGATGAGCCACTAGTGCCCTGAATTTGGTGAGATAGTCTTCAATGGATGCATGCTCATCCGGTACCAGTGATGACAACTCCTCTCCTAATTGTAGGGCTCGAAATTCATTGATTTTTCCAAATAAGGAATCCAACTTTTCCCAAATTGCTTTCAGAGTTTTACAATCAACTATGTGGAACAAAAAGTTATCTGACACATGTAAACTGATGAGGCCCATAGCTTCATCAAGTTTATTTTGATAGGCGAACCTCTCGATTTCTTTAGTGAACACAGGTTGAGCCCCGACCAACATCTGCCAGAGCCCTTTTGATTGCAACAACTGTTGCATCTTAAGTTTCCATGTATGATAATTATGGGGAGTTAGGAGCTCAACCATCCTTAACTCTACCATTTACAATAGATAATACAAAGAAAACACAGATTTTTGTCTATGTAATATGTTTACAATAGAAAGGTTTGGTTTTTTTTTTTTAGACCCAAACACAAAATATAATTTAAAAGCATTTACAACATCTGCAATATTCTTTAATTATCTACAGCCCACAGCAGCAAATTCGCAGTTACAATTTTCTCATAGCAAACTATATCGTCCACGTCGAATTGGATGCATCAATGAAAACCTCATTCACTAATGCCCTCAATGATGAAATTACACAGAAAATAAAGAAAAAAAACTTGCCTTTTAACCACTTGAGAGCAGAAAATCCTTCATTCTATGCCCAAAACACCTACAACATGAAAACTAAAACCCTGACGCATGCAACCAAGAAGGCCATCAATCCACGACAGATACCGGAAGAGGCAGGGGCAAATGAAGGGCTGCTAGTTTCAGAGGAAGCGGGGCCATCAGTAGTGGGGATTTCGGCAGGTCCTGCTGGAGCGGGGGGCAACGAGTTGGGCGTGGCTTCGGGCGACTCGACCTCGGGAGTGGGGTCCTCCACAGGTGCGGGAGTCGGAGCTGCGACGAAGAGCTCTTTGGGCTCGAGCAACTTATTCACCGTAAAAATGGCAGAGCTCGACAGGAGGTCAAAACCAATCGACCATGGAGGAGAGATTGCAGATGCTTGCCCAGAAGATGAAGAATCCGCTCGATTTCATCCCCAAAAGACGAATAAATCTCATTCTCTTCATTGCAGTAATCACAGGAACGAGATATGGCTTTTATAGGGTCTACAATTCCCCGTTGATCGCCAAGAAAAAATACCAATTCGTTTGTCTTTTGAGGTCTCTGATGACAATTGCAGAAGCAGCGTCGGCATCTGCAGAGACCATCTCTCTAGTCTCCAATGACCTCAACGTCTTCTTGCGATCAGATTTCGATGAAATCCATGCAAGTTTAAAGTAGCTCTTAAAGTTCGCCCTATGCCAGGAGTTGAAACAAGATGGCTTACTGCATCTATCATAAAAAATGAGAAGGGGTTTGCAGAGCAGCTCTGATACCATGTAGATATTGATAAAACACAATATCAGAGGCACAAGGAAACAACTGCAAAACCAACAACCTTCTACACAGAAGAGAATGATCTATTAGATCTGCTTGCTTATTACACTGAAGAGCTCCTCTATTTATAATAGGCTCAGAGGAGACAACATTGATGAAGGTAGATGGATAACTCTCTCATGAAGTAATGAGACAAGTAGGTGGATGAGATAAGTCAAAGAAGCACATGGTGATTATCCATAAACAGCCAAAAAAGGATGACATGGCCTACCTATCCTAAGTAAACTTATACATCAACAAGTACCACACTACACTGAAAATAAAATGAGTTGGAAAAATGTTGCAACATAATAAAATATCTTCACAAAATAAAAGATGAAAGAAACAACACAGACACATTCTCCCTTCTATGGGGCGTTTTTTTTTCAAATTACGCGAGTGCATTGATTACATATATTTAATTTGACATCAACATCATATATATTTAAGAGGGTATAACTTAACGTTAAAGTTGGTAAGTGAAAGTCAAAAAGTGATAATATATTCATTGTGATAAAGCATTTGATCTCAACATTGTCAGAAGGACAGAAGGATAACAGGGATCATAAAAAAATGTTGAAAGAGATCTTGAGTTGTCTTAGCAATTTGGAAGTTAGTACAAAACGATCAGCTGAAGACCAGAGGAACTAGAAGGAGAAGATGGAACAAATGGCAGCCTAATTCCATCTATACTTGTGCTATGTCCATCACATGGACATCACGAAGAAATACTCGTAAATGTACATGGTCCAGAAGGAAGAGAACAATGACATGGAGGATGAAGAAAAGAAACATCTCATCATCCTGGACTAGAGCCAATTCAACCAAGGGTCAAGCCATGTTTCTCAGCATAGGCTCAACCTCAAGTTATGTTTTATGTCTTTCTACATATAGGATTTTGTCTAGGATTTATTTTTTGACATGGTAGGACTGGGCTGGTTTCCCAAGGTAACGATCCAGTCTTACCCCTCACTATCTCAGAAAACACAACGTTTCCTTTTTGGCTTATATCATAATCTCTTCTCACAACCCCCCAAAAAAATACATTGTATTTAGTATATTATTTGTTATTCACCTCAACCATATATATATATATATTCAAATTTGAATTTAATATATATTCAAATTTCAAATAATATTTTTTCAAATTTATATTTTAATATATTTATATAACATCATAAAGTATTTAGTGTAACTTATTTTGAACATTTTTATAATTGCTTTGTAATTGTTTTTGGTCAAATAGTATTTGATTTTCAATTAGTTTGCTTGCATAGGTATTTCAAAAGTTTGTAAATTTTTTTATTAATTTTAATTTTGTAAAAATAAAATATTTTTATTAATTTATAAAATTTGAAATATATATATTTTTTATTTACTATAATAAAATAATTATTTTTATCTGATTTGAATAAGAATAAATAAAATGATTATTTTTTTTGATTTAAATAAAAATAGTAAAATTTAAATATTTAATTTAAAATTAAAAAAAAAAAAATCTATATAAAGTGATATATGATCATCGCTTTAACTTGTAATTTAATGTGATTATACTTATTTAATAAAAAAATATAATGTTATATTTTTTTATTTAATAAAGAATACAACATTGCATAAACATCCATACCAATAGACTCTAGAGATTATTTATATTTTACTATTTATTTCTTTAAATATTCATTTTGGCATCTTGTTGCATTGACCGTCACTTGCCATAAGCTTCCGTTGTATGAACGTTACTAAAGTTATAAGGGGCCCCTTAACCTAGAATCCATCACATGGTGAGGTCTAAAGTTAAAAGGGCTCTCTTAACGTAAAACCCATCACATGGTGAGGTCTTTTAGTGAAGATTGAACTAAATTTAACAACCCCTAGCTTTTTATAAATTTCCACTAGAGATGTTCCATGGTATTGGATTTCCACTCACCTAATATAACCATTTCCATTGTTGGAGCTTAAGATTATTTTTTAATATTTTTTTAATATTTATTTATTATATTTATTTATATTAAAAATGATGCTTATATGATAATTTAAAAAAATAAAATATAAAAAAAACATAGATAAAATTAATAATATTATTACATATTATATCTTTGAAAAAATTAGTGTATATTATAATTATTTTTCAATTAGTTGTTTGAGATTGTATAAAGATTTCATTTTATTTTTTCTTAATGTTTTGCAAAATTTTAAAGCTAATATTTATAATAAATTTATTGCTTTAAATTTATTTCATTATTTATTAAAAAATATTTAAAATATCAACAATTGTTTTGATACTAATAATTTGGAGGTTAAGAGCATGCTCCAACTACCATTTCATAATATATTTTAGATATTCAAATTTAAAATAATAACACATATAGTTATTTATTTTGAAAATATTTATCAAACTACCAATTTTTCTAACTTCTTAATTAAACAAAATTATGGTTATTTTGGAAAGCTTCTCTTAATGCTAAAGAATCACAAGTAATCACTTACACTCTTAAGGTTGGATAGACCAATTAGATTTTAGTGAACGATAATCATCATCAT
>ML782368.1:191037-210946 GCA_009831015.1 Picea engelmannii | reverse complement strand
GAATATTCTTAGTAGTCACACAAAATAAATGGTTGTGATTTCAATCATTAACTTCCTAGCTATTATAAAGACATCAGTTTATGTGTTTATTTTTTTACATTTACCTAATCATATTTAAAAATTACTTTGATAGCTAACTGATTACCACGTAAGTGATTAACAGAAATTAAAATATTAACACTAGATAAATGAAGCCCAACAATTTATTTATTAATAGATAATAAAATTTAATATATTCTTTTAAGAATTCGTTTCATCTTCTTAACCTTTCTGCGTTCACCAGCAGCTATTTTGTTGCTATGCTAGTATAAGTTTATAATAAAGTTGGGTATTAAAAAGTAAAAAAATGATAATATATTCTTTGTGATGATCTATATAAAAAGATCTTAATATTAGATTTAATATTAGATTTGCTATATTAGTTGTGTTTTTATAGATATTAACATTTGGATTTAAAGTCGAGGTATAAAAAGTTGTTAATATTAGATTTAGTATATTATTTGTGTTTTATAGATTTTAATATTTGAATTTAAAGTCAAGGGAAGGGAAGAAATGTTAAAACTTTATATAATATCATACACATTAAAATTGTTTGAGTTAAAAAAGAGATTTTAATTTTTTTACATAATTTTACATTAACATCATATATTTATATATTTACATAATGGAGTAACTAAAATTTTAAAAAGTGATAATATATCATTTGTGATTCAGATCAACATGATACATATATTAAATTTTGGTTATAAGTTCACATTAAATTACATGATAGATATTAAATTTTGGTTATAAGTTCACATTAAATTATATGATACATATTAAATTTTGGTTATAAGTTCACATTAAATTGGATTTTGTATATTTATTGTGCTTTACATCAAGTGTTATATATATTAAAGTAGGTATAAGCTCACAATAAAGTTGGGTTTTTAAAAAGAAAACATTGATAATATAATTTATGGGATGAAGTAAAACATTGATAATATAATTTATGCGATGAAGCACTTGAATGGATATAAACATTGGATTTGGTATATTATTTGTGCTTTATGAATCTTAATATTTGGATTTTGGATAAAGGAAGGGAAGAGATGTCAAAATAGTGTACAATATTATACACATTAAAATGATTTGAGCTAAGAAAAAAAATATTAATTATGTACACAAATTCACATTAACATCTTATAAATTATTAAAGTAGAGTATAAGTCCACATTAAAGTGGACTAATAGAAATTTAAAAAAATGATAATACATCCTACACATAAATGGGTCTCAACATCAATGGGTCATAATATATCATTTGTGCTTCACATCAACATCACAAATATTTAAATTTGATATAAGTTCACATTAAATTGGATTTGGTATATCCTTTGTTATTCACATATTAACTTAGGACATAAGTTCACAATGAAGTTGTGTATTGAAAAATAAAAAGTGATAATATATTCTTTATGATGAATCATGTAAATGGATCTTCACATTGGATTTTCTATATCCTTTGTGTTTTATGGATCTTAATATTTGGATTTAGGTAAAGAGAAGGAAAGAAATGTCAAAACTAAGTACAATGTCATAGACATTAAAATAGTTTCAACCAAGAGAAGAGACGTTAATTTTGCATCAATTTCACATTGACATCATATACATTAAAATGGAGTATATGTTCACATTAAAGTGAAGTAACTGAAATTTTTAAAAATGATAATATATCTTTTGTAAGCATATGAATGAGTCTTAACATTTGGATTTGGAAAAGAGATGAGATATTAACTTTGTACATAATTTCACATTAAAATTATATACATTAAAGTGAAGTATATGTTCATATCAAAGTGGAGTAGTTGGAATTAAAAAAAATGATAATATATCTTTAGTAAAAACATGAATGGGTCTTAACATTTGGATTTTGAAAAAGAGTTTATGATTTCACCCAATGCAAATTCAAATTTATGTATTATTGAATGCAAATTCAAATTTATATATTATTGATTGAAATAGATTATTTCCTCTCTATTTGTAAATGGTAACTAAGTGTTTAACAAAGTTTCTTAATTATTATTATTTTTTTTTATCTTTAATGGTGATCTTTGAAAGCCGAGGGAAGGTCCGTCCGCACAGAGGTGGTGAATTTCTTCGCGCACAGAGAAGGTGAGTCTAGTCACTGGTAATTCGCGCACAGAGATCGGAGGCCAAATTGAATTGCCCTGGCTGTGTAGGGAGGAGTGTTAGGCAGCGGAGACACAGTGATTTATGTGGAAACTTAAATCGGAAAAAAAACACCGGTAATGATTATTGTCGTCTTTTATTCAAGGGATAATTACAATAGCATTTATAGACATACAACTATCCTCTCCTCACATAATGTACTTGCTTGCACTCCCATTGTTCTCTACTTCTATGCGTATGCTCATATATATAATATCTATCACTCAGTTACACAGACTGATCATGAATATATCACATAATTACATGAACAGTTTATAAATAGATTGCATGCATGCCCATGTACAACAATTCATAAATAGATTACATGCATGCTCATGTACATGTGCATCTGCATGTGACCGCATGAAGAAATTTGTTGACATGTTTCAAACAAGAAAAACATTTTCACAAACATCGTGTCTGTGAAAGTGAAAGGGTTCCCGCTGGTTGTTCCTGCAGTTTTTGCTAGAACTGAAGCTCGATTTCGTTGTGCATACAACGATAGCAGAAAAATGAGACAACTACATGGAGGGAAGTGACCACACACTGGGGGTATACCGAGTGCACACCCGATGGCCAGTGGAGGATGCACGTAGGATCTTGTAGAGCTGGAGCTAGAGCAGCGGCAGGTATTGCAGCTTGTTGAGCTGGAACAGGGGCAAGGGCCTGGGCGTCGACCGTAGGAGCGTGAAGAGCAGGCACAAAAGCATCTGCATCAGCGACATCCGTGTGGGCCTGGACCGCAGGAGGTTGCTGTAGTGTTCGAAATGTGGAGTTGGTGTAATTAGCTTGAGTTGGTGTAGGCATGATTTTAGAACCCAATGATCCCCGGTAGCGTATTGGTACAGATGGGTGAGGGGACGACAGATTCCTGGTGGAATTTGGGGTGTTCCACTTGGTGCAGGTTTGATCCATTTGGTCCTCTGGGTGTTCGTGGTTTCGAGCCCAAATCTATTTGTTACATATCTATTGTGTCCACTTGGACGTGGCACTCGTCCCGATCTTTATCACTTCTCGCCATTTGGGTGGAGAAGGAACATTGGCAGCCTGTTTACATAGCGACCAAATATTGCAACGGAAGCCTTTGGTGGCATTGAGCTTTTTCTTTAATGTATTTCCGGAGTTGTGCTAAACCCCAGAACATGTGGAAAATGGGATGAGGCAACGGAAGCCTTTGGTGGCATTGAGCTTTTTCTTTAATGTATTTTCCGGAGTTGTGTTAAACCCTAGCACATGGGGAAAATGGGATGAGCTGGAAGACAAGGAAGCTTTACATCTACGAGTGAGGGCCATGCTAGGCGTGGTAATGTCGTAGGCGGTACTACATGCAACGATGGTAGCAATGGATATGGTGATGATGTTGAGATCAAGCGCAACACATGAAGTGCTAGGTGGAATTTCATAGGTGGGAGTTGTGGTGTGAGGAAGAGTATTTGGTTACCCCGACATTCATAGCTGGGAGTTGTGGTGTGAGGAAGAGTATTTGGTTTCCCATTGCGATAGAAAGGGGAACATGTGTACCTTAGTTTTAGTTTTGAAATGTCACCAATAAAGTTTAGAAAACCTAGGTGACAATGGGGAACATGTTGTATTCTCGGATACTCTGACTTTGAAGTTTGGATGGTTTTGGTCATGGGAAAAGGGGGGAAAGTTAGTCAAAAGTCATGGTTTTGGGTACATGGTTTTTTGGTAGCCCATTGTTTGCATGTAATAAAGTCTTTAAAAAGGATTAGGAGACTCCATTGAAGTCAACCTAGAGGTGAGAGGTGAAGGTTCACTTGGATGGCTTGGTTAGATTTGGTAGGGAACAAGGAAGTATATCTCTATTGGATATAGTGATGGAGCTAAGGGATGGAGATTGTGGGATCCTACTGATCCTACTATCTGCAAATCATAAGTAGCGGAGATATTTACAATGAGAAGTTGTTCATGATCACAAAAGGAGATTAGTTTGCAAACTCGAAGAATTATTGTATCGCCTAAGGTAACTAGGCAATGGTACAAGATGTTTGATTCCTTCATGGTGAACAAAATTTTCTTAATAAATGAGTATGATCATTGTGTTCATGGCATATTCATTATCTTGGTGTTATGTTGATGATATGTTTGTTGTAAGCAAACCATGGTTTAGATCAACAAGTTAAAGGCTCAGTTGGCTAGGACTTTTGAGCTAAGAGCAACAAAACATGTTTTGGGCATAAAAGTATAAAAAGACGAGAAAAAATGTAATTTGTGGTCGTCACTGATGAGGTTGTGTATGAACTTTGTGAAACCGGTAAATATCTCTTTATCTTTCCATTGTAAGTTTTCTTGAAGTTTATGTCCTAGTAGTAAAGAATAAAATGATTGTGTCTCATGTACCTTATGCAAATGGAGTAGAAATGTTGATGGTTGCGATGGAATGTTGAAATATTTCACATGCACTTGGTGTTGTCAGTGGAAACATGGAAAAAATAGGTAAAGAACATGGAAATGGATGCTTCACTGTCTAAGAAGAACAAGTATCACCTACAGTGGATGCAATGATTTAGTCTGCAATTATGATGATTCGGGAGATTTGGACAAGAGGATATCTACCTTAGGTTCAGGTTACTAATGGAGCTAGAGAAAACTATGCAGACATGTTCATGCAACCTATATTGTTAGAGAAGTTATGGCGGTGTTTTGGTTTCTCTTGGTTTGTAGGAAATGGTGATAATTGATTAGTTGAATAAGGTATCAAGAAATTGTTGTCAAGGTAGATATTGTTGGGTAGTGACAACACACGTTGTAATTATATTTATTTAGGTGGAGGTTTCTCAAGCATTTGGATTTCCATATGCATAAAAACTCTTCAAAGTCTCTTATTTAAATATAGAAGTACACAAGAAACTTCTTAAGACTAATACTCATTTATCCATTATTAGTCCCTACCAAAGTAGGACTATAACAATGCTTTTGCTATTGATTTGACATTAATTTTTCTTTTATTTTAAATTTGTATATGAAATGTAATGTTTAACTCAACAAAACAAATATATATTTTTTGATATAATAAAAAAAAATATTTTTCTCATCTTCCATTGATTTATATATTTCAAGTCTTATTGCAACTTTCAAATATTTCAATGTTTTAAATTAATTACATAATTAATGTACTAGATATAAATACTAAAAATATATTATATATGATATTAAATTAATGTAAAAAATATATTAAATATTAAATATTAAATATCATATCTATATCGTATTTTGTGCATACACAAATTGTACTTTCCTTTTGACGGCAAGGACTCAGCTGCCACTTACTTTTGCTATTATATCGTATTTTGTGCATACACAAATCGTACTTTCCTTTTGATGGCAGGGACTGAGCTGCCACTTACTTTTGCTATTATATCGTATTTTGTGCATACACAAATCGTACTTTCCTTTTGACGGCAGGGACTGAGCTGCCACTTACTTTTGCTATTATATCGTATTTTGTGCATACACAAATCGTACTTTATTTTTTACGGCAGAGACTGAGTTGCCACTTACTTTTGCTATTCTAAATGCATGTAAGTACAGAATTAAAAAAATGAGCCTAGAGTTGTTCACAAATCTTACCACATATATCATTATATACATTATTATGTTGGAAAATTTTGTGAGGGTGGATTGAATAGATTATTATATTTGAAACTTTTGTGAAGGTGGATTGTCCACTTAGGATCCCGTACGAAGGTAAAATGGGGCATAACGATGGGAGTAGGCTAACTGGGGAGCAATCTTCCCTCCCGAGTAGCTTTACGACAGTCCCTTTCTGACGACCCCCAGCGTATGCACCATCCCCCAGATCACTGCCCCGTCGAGTACACTGCCAGCATCGTCATATCTTGCACCATGATCCCCCAGATCACTGCCTCGTAGAGTACACTACCAGCACCATCGTATCTTGCACCGGCCGAGTTAATCGTTGTATCTTGCACCTGTCGATTCTCGATGCACTAGTTCAAGGAATTAACGCAGGGAGTTAATTCACCACCAAACATTCACTCCTTCGACCCTGCATCCTCCAGCGTAGCTTTATACACCAGCACATACCCTTCATACCCTTCATTTGACCAGATCTTGGAGCTAGCACACGGTAAGCCACACCAGCGCTTCGTTCACCCTTCATTTGACCAGAGCGTGGAGCAAGCTTCACGGTACGCCATCTACCATTCTTTCATTCTGCTCAGCTTGAAAGTTTTGAACTTTCAGTTTCCTTGGGTGATATTGACAGAGAGAACATTGGTAAATGTTTTTAGAAATGGGTTCAGTGTGCATCTTCGAAAAGAGTGAAACAAATTGCTCTCAACAATATTTTGACTGGCAGTTTCTTGGATGTTGGAACTTATCTATTTTCTTGTGAATGCCTAACATTATTGAAGATCTAGTGGTTTTTATTTATACGACTACCCCCTTACTTCAACGGTTTCAGACACCTTGTGACATGTTCCTTATCATTCATCTATACAAATGATGATATACTTGACTGTTTCGTATCAAAATGCCCTCTTCTTGAAAATTTGACTGTTCAACACTGTACAGGGCTAAGAAATGTGAAAATTTTTGCAATAACCTTTATTTTTCTCTCGGTAGTTTTGCAGTAATGTTGATTGTCGCCTAGAAAATGCTATTCCTGGTCCAAGATTTGAATCTTTCAACAATGCTCACTTGTTTTGTTTCATATCTTCAATCCGATAAAGTTTTACAGCCCTTAAATTAAATTCAACTTCAACTGATTCAGATTTGGGTTTCACTCGCTATACAAGACAGGTTCATGTAGCTTATGAAGATTTTATTGCTCTTTTGTCTTGTGTTTTTTTTCAATTATGAGTTTCACACTAGGTTGGTTCTATTATGCGTGTAAAACCTAATATTAAGCAGCAAAGATCAATATTTGATGCAATAAAATGTCATTTTTGTTAGTTTCATTGTCCAGACAGATGAAGATTACATAATCCAAGTTACAATCTTAAGATAGTAGTAACATATGGACGCAATTTAGTGTAGTAATTTGTTAGTATACTTCAATTTAAAAATCTCTGTGATTGATACGACCTTAAGAAATGTAATTGCACTCTTGAAGTATAGTTTTCTTGAATGTTAATAAAATCATTCTCGATTCCTTGCACCAAAAAAATAAAATATGCCAAGTGCATAGAGCATAGTTTGGTTAGATTTCTTTTTGGTAATATCAGAACATAAACTCAAAGTTTCCATGGTTCTCTGGCTACTCTATATATCGTCATTTTTTGTCCTTTATTCATCCCTTCCAGTTCAGTACTTTTAAACTAAAAGGGAAAAATATTAATTAGATGATCTTGCATCTCTTGTTCCAACTTTGAAACTGTAACTCGAGGGATCCATTTTTTCTCAGTCTAATTTGCAAATTAGCTATGGAGTAGGTGGCTTTTATGCTATGTTGTGTGTTGATCCCAGCCATTACTTATCATATAGTAAACGACAATTTTTTGAATGTTCTAAAATCCATTGAACACCTCACTACTTCGACAACGGCTCTATTTTTTTCATGTTAGCTATAATTTTTCTTTGCTTAGATCAGTAATTAAGCATATTAGATATAAATTTGTATATTTCTTCTTAATCTGTTAACCAATTTCAGGGAAGAATGAATTTTTAACGCACTCATTTAGGTTGCAAACTAATCTATCCATCTGAACAACACCATGGTCCTAATTGAACATGTTTTCTCTTTATTTAAAAGTGTTTTTATAGTCATTCTAACATCGTTGTTGTTTACATATTCATTTATAGGGAATTGAGAAAATGGAGGAAAATAGACATGAATGGGATGATGTTATCAAAGGCAGGAAACAATTATTTTATTGTTTGGTTGGTGATTGTGTCAATATGATCAGATCAAAACTATCTGGCCTTAATCACCATCGTGCAATCAAGCACAATCTCTCTCCAATTCCCCCATGCCCAAGAGGTCGAGTAAGACATGAAAATGTTAAACGTGCAACGAAATCAACAAGTAAGGTTAAAAGACAGAACGAAAAAATTCAATATGATGTAGATGCAAGGTTGTATCGTGCACAAAAGCAAGCATATAAAAGATTTGTCAATGAAGAAATTATTTCAGCTGTAAGTATTTATTGACATTTGTAATTGTGTGTTTTTTTAATAATATAAATTAATTATTATTGACTAAATTCATTGAAACTCATTTTCACAGTCAGTTGCTACGTTTGATCAACTCAATGATGATTCAAAGAAAAAAATTCATGAAAAAATGAATTGTTGGAATCAAAGTTTACCTCATAGGCGTATGGACACAGCTAAACGCATAGATATTTCTTTACAACAAAAAGAAAGAACAGGGCCTTCTAATGATGTAGGGGAAGAAGAGTTGGATGAGCATACCCATATATTAAACTCTAGGGAAACTAGAAATAACAATGAGTACACAGTTGAGTCAATTTTTTTGCATGCATTGTTTTCAAGACATTTGAACTTTAGATGATATTTATATTTATTATCAACTGTATATTGATTCTCCATTGTTATTGATATGTCTAGCCTGATCAACAAAAATCCTCGGAGAGATCACTGCATAGTTTTGTTGCTGAATATAGTTCAACTAACTTGGATATTCAACGAGCATCGAGTTGTCAACCATTACGACGCTCACCTAGATTTCAAGGTATTTTCAGTAAAGTAAGTTTATCTTCAATACAACCTATTTCATAAAAACACTAAAATCAATATTCTATTTTTTTTTAATTTTCTTTTGTGATTGGTGATTGATTATATTAATGTGCATTTATGGTGCAGGTGTTTTTTTCAGAACCATTACAATCATTACAAACCCCAAAAGATGGTCAAAATATTGAAAAGAATGTAAACGAAACAAACCAAATGTTACAACCATATTTACATTCAATGTGGCAATGCAAAGTAAGTTTTCATGTATTTATACTTTAATATAATCATTAACAAAATTTTACATTTAATTATGTTTGAGTTGCATACTTATATCTTCTTTTAATGTTATGTTTAGAATAAAAAATATACATCTCCAAAATCCCCTTTGCACACAAATGATGGTGGGAATGCAACACCTTTTTTTGAAATCCACCATAAACCACATTATCTTCAACCAGTACAACATTCATCTCCACTTGAAGAAAAATTAGGAGAGGTAAGTTTTATACCCTATACTCATGTTTTTATTATAGCAATATCAATTTGGATATTTATTAATAGTGTTGTAACTTTTATAGGAGACAAAAAAGGAGAATGATTATGCTATGGTTAAGAGGACAAGAATCACACCAAAGGACTTGAAAGCACATGGGTTCAAGTCTCGCAAGCAATACATAGAGCATATATGTTCAACTAGTATTGCTCTCACAAAACCCACTAGGTTGGCTACTCTGAAGTCCAAACAATGCAACAAGTTTAAGTAACTTGGGCTACAAATTTAGAGATTTGATAAGTCTTTTTGTATAAATAGGTTCTACTTACAAAGACATGAACATATTTAAGCCTACAATAAATGGATTTTTATATACTTTCAATAAATGAACTTTCTAGTGCTTTGTTTTATGTTTTTAATCTCAATTTTTTTTTAGCACTTCTAGCACAAAAAAAAAATGGTTTTATGGAAGTTAGTTTTATTTAAATATATAAAGTTTTGTAGTCTATCCTTTTCAATATAGAGATTAGTTTCATTTTTTAAACATCTTATTTTCCCTACTTTGTATATTCTAATTTTTATAAGAAATTGATATATCTTTGTTACTAATTGTGCAATATTATAATATAAAAAACTTATATTCTAAATATACAAGTTTAAAAACATTAATGTTTCAAGATTATGGAAAACTCAATGAATAGAAACATAGCCTTTTATTTGTGCATGTAAAACAATTTTAATTAATTTTTTTATAAAACATAATATAATAAAACAAATATTTCACAAAGGAAAAAAAGATAGAAGATTATCTAAAGATTAAAACATTTTGTTTTTGTATGGATTGCTACAACACATAAAATTTAACATTTCTTCCAAACATATAAAGAGAAAATCAACAAAATTTTAGAAAATTATAAAAAAGGACCACCACAAAGCCATGGTAAAGAAATAATGAATGCATTCAAACCATAAACTTAACTTATAATCAATTCCAATTATCCCAAAGGCATAAGACTTATCAAAACCTCTAATATTATGATAAAAAAGTAGTGAAGTATAATAGTTTTTATATTTCAAAAGATATTAATAAATATTTATAAATAATAAAAATATAATCAAACACGCAAGGAAAGGGATAAGGCTTATCTTTTATTCAAAGTAAGCAAAGGCAAATTAATGGAATCATGAATCCTTACTACTGTGAATTTTTAAAACTATGACAAATTTAAATTCCAACCTCTAAAATTATGATAAAAATGTAGTGAAGACTAATAGTTTTTGTATTTAAAAAGATATTAATAAATATTTATAAATAATAATATTATAATCCAACAAACAAGCAAAGGGATAAGGATTATCTTTTATTCAAAGCAAGGAAAGACAAATTAATGAGATTTGATAAATTTTAAATAAATGAATCATGACTATGTGAATTCTTAAAACCATGACAACTTTAAATTCCAAGCTCTAAAATTATGAAAAAAATGTAGTCAAGGCTAATAGCTTTTATATTTAAAAAAATATTTATAAATAATAATAATATAATCAAACATATAATTTTTTGGGAAAAAAAACAAATGCGTCGCCCGTATATGCATCTTCCATATATGTGTTGTTCGTATATGCACCTTCCATAATGGTGTCTTTCGTATATGCGTCCTTCCGTATATGCGCATATATGGATGATGCATATAAATATGCATAATAATGTGCATATACAGACGACAACTTCCTTATGAAAGCACACATACAGAAAATGAATTTGGATTACCGTAAATTTCTTCTGTATATGCACCTTCCGTATATGCATTGTCCATATATGTGCGCTTCCGTATAAATGTGCATATATAGACGACAACTTCCTTAAATCGTCATATATGGAAAGCGTACGGGAAGATTACCGTAAATTTCTTCTGTATATGTGCGCTTCTTTATATGCGTAGCTTCCGTATATGTGTGCTTCTGTATACGCGCAACTTCCGTATATGCACGCTTATGTATATGCGCGCTTTTGTATATGCACCTTCCATATATGCGCACTTCCGTATATGCGCGCTTCCATATATGCACCTTCCGTATATGCTCGTTTATGTATATGCACTGTCAGTATATGCACCCTTTTGTATATGCGTCATTCGTATATGCGCCGTCAGTATATGCAGCCTTCCGTATATGCGTCATCCGTATATGCGCACTTCCGTATATGCAGCGTCCATATATGTAGATTTCGTATATGGACGCTTCCGTATATGCAGCTTATGTATATGCACTCTTCCGTATATGGGCAGCTTCCGTATATGGCACTTATGTATATGCTTAGCTTCCGTATATGCGCAGCTTCTATATATGCGCACTTCTGTATATGCGCGCCTTCTGTATATGCAACATTCTGTATATGCATGCTTTTGTATATGTGCACCTTCTGTATATGCATGCTTTTGTATATGCTCGCATATATGCGCTGTCAGTATATGCGCGCTTTCGTATATGCAGCTTCCGTATATGCGCACTTCCGTATATGAAGCTTCCGTATATGCACCCTTCCGTATATGCGTGGCTTTCGTATATGTGCAACTTTTGTATATCCACTCTTTTGTATATGCGCAACTTCCGTATATGCGTATCTTTCGTATATGCACGCTTCCGTATATGTGCAACTTCCGTATATGCGCGCTTCCGTATATGTGCATCTTTTGTATATGCGTCGTCAGTATATGCGCGCTTCTGTATATGCACACTTCCGTATATGCACGCTTCCGTATATGCACCTTCCGTATATGCTCGCTTCTGTATATGAGCCGTCAGTATATGCACCCTTCCGTATATGCATCATCCATATATGCGTCGTTAGTATATGCACCCTTCCGTATATGCGTCATCCGTATATGCATACTTTCGTATATGCAGCGTCCGTATATGTAGCTTCGGTATATGTAGCTTCTGTATATGTGCAGCTTCTGTATATGCGCGCTTCCGTATATGCGTAGCTTCTGTATATGCCCAGCTTCCGTATATGCGCACTTCCGTATATGCACAGCTTCTGTATATGCACGCTTTCGTATATGCACACCTTATGTATATGCATCCTTCCGTATATGCGCACTTCCGCATATGCGCAGCTTCCGTATATGCGTCGTCCATATATGCGCACTTTCGTATATGTAGCTTCCGTATATGTAGCTTTCGTATATGTGCAGCTTCCATATATGTGCACTTCCATATATGCGCAGCTTCCGTATATGCGCAGCTTCTGTATATGCACACATTCTGTATATGCACCCTTCCATGTATGCGCACTTCCGTATATGCGCAGCTTCCATATATGTTCGCTTCCGTATATGCGCACTTCCATATATGCGCGCTTTTGTATATGCTCGCTTCTGTATATGCATCGTTCATATATGCAGTGTCTGTATATGCAGTTTCCATATATGCAGTGTCCGTATATGCAGCGTCCGTATATGCGCAGCTTCCGTATATGCGTCGTCAGTATATGTGCCCTGCCGTATATGTGCCCTTCCGTATATGCGCGCTTTCGTATATGCGCACTTTCGTATATGCATGTTTTTTATATATGCATGCTTCCGTATATGCACAGCTTCCGTATAT
Source organism: Picea engelmannii (assembly GCA_009831015.1). Lineage (NCBI taxonomy): Eukaryota > Viridiplantae > Streptophyta > Pinopsida > Pinales > Pinaceae > Picea > Picea engelmannii. Next base: position 197,953 of record ML782368.1, on the reverse strand, counting down.
GCGCACTTTCGTATATGCGCCCCTTCCGTATATGCGCAGCTTCCGTATATGTGCGCTTCCGTATATGTACGCTTCCGTATATGCGTGCTTCTGTATATGCGTTGAGTATATGTAGATATACCCCTTACCCGTAGAGCTAGCTCAGGATTTACCTTTCAGGACCTTCGCAGAGAGAAAAATAAGGTCCTTTCAGGACTTACAAATGGCCTATAACGAAGTATACACCAAACAACTTTTATTTATGGGCTAAATTAGTGGTGGAATAGAAAGAGACATATGTCTTAGGGGTAACCTCGCTAACTCATCTAACGAATACCTTAGTTCGCGCGATAAGGATAAGAATATGAAAGGAGAGGACACAGTAAGATAAATCTTTCAAGTCTCTATTTGGTAAGTATTGAAATAGACTCTGAATTGACGAAGGCTTTGTAAGGCAAGCCACCCTATATGCTCGTATTCAGTAACTAGAGATAGAATCAATAATATAGAGCATGTATTCGATAACCAGGGTCGGTGAACCCTCATAGATATCAGGTGCCCACATATATAGAGATGAGAGAGATATGGAGTCCAAGGGGGAGGGGGGTTTTCTTCGGGGCTCAGTAAAATAGGGGGTTTAAGGCCCAATGAGTTGTTAACTCATGTTCGTTCAGCAAGCAAGAAGAAGTTTTCCACACGAGGGATAATGGTATGATAATAGTAGACAGTGGTAGTAGCTTATATCTTCCTAAATAAATCATATGTTGGATGTGGTTAGAGATAATGTGATTTATATAATGATACAATGAAATTATTTTATTTGTAAGGGAAATAGGTAAGTTGAGAGATACATTGAATTATGGATGCATATTAGATAACGAGTCTTATTGTCCATAAACTTTTTTATATAAACTTTCTTCATCTTTTAATGTAACTAAAATTTCTTCAAATTTCAAAATGTGTCTAAGAGACATCCTCCTCAATATGTAGTATGTCATTTTCCATTTCAATGTGATTGAGGATAGCATTCAATAATGTTGGTCACATGTGAGGCCTCGGGCGAATGTTATGGAAAGTGATTTTATTTTCTTGATGCCCTCATTTTTCATTTACATTATTTCCCTAGAGACGACAACTATACTTGAGTGAATGCAATATGTATTATTTGTATATATAACAACATTTTTTATAACCTAAGTGTTTGACAAAAAGTCTAATGCCTAAATGCAACAAACCATGTGGGCCTATGAATTTCATAACCYGAATCTTGTCTATCTCCCTAATMTTTTATGATGTCATCATAGAAGGGRGYGCYTATTYTGTAATATGACCTGGTTTGGATTATTCCTCGTTGTAGCCTTGGGATAATTTTAATCATCCTAAGAAACCATGTTGTCCTCTTGTGTGCTCATATTTCTTTATACCTTTAAGTCTAGAATCAAGATGGGAATATTTTTATAACAAACAATTGAAACATGGCCTTCTATTGATATTTTCGTTTTATATAGACTACCTATAGTCATTGTTTTGGAAAGAAGAAAGAAATAATGAAATTTAATAATATCAAGGGTAATGAAATTATTTTCAATGGGACTGGTAAAATACATATATTCGATATTTAGTCAAGAAAGTGTGTCAATCATCTCCATCCAAATAGAGAGGAATGGTTTATCTACATATAATTTCTAAGAGGTGGAGCCAAGAATAAAACTAAAAATTATATATAGTCCTTCAAAATACGAAAGAGATACATTATTACATATGTCAAACTTAAGAAACATCATCCATATTGTCATTAATCCATAATAATAGTTACATGAAACATCTATTTAATCATTCCACTTATGTGTGATAATTAATAGAACAATATATGGTTAGGTCTACCTGCATTATATATTTACATGATTCTCATTTCTCGCGGTAGAAATATATTTTAACATATTACATATCATTGCATGACATTGTGCTCACAATGTAGATAACAATCATTTTAGGATATTTCAGCCTATAACATATGTACTTAAATGTAGAGAAAACAAGAGCTGCATGGCAGCTTAGCTTAGTCCTTGCCAAGTAATGAACTAAGTTTTTATGTGCTTTTGGGATCAAGAGATGGATCATAAGCCACACAAACTAAAGTGGAAAGCAATTTACTCTAAGTAATAAGAACCTCTTACTATCTATCAAATCCTTGTAGAGTCCAAACACTCACTGATATTAAATCAATAAGTAGTTTTATGATCTATAAGAACCTCTTACTATATATCATATACACCCATTAAGAACATCACATGTCAGTTACAAGGAATTAAACATGGGTAGGGAGGGTAACAACAATGGATTTCCTTTTCTTTTGTTGATTCCATGGTGAAAGTAAATGGTGTTTTAGTTTATTTAATATTTTAAAATTTAAATGTTATTTTATCTTTTATAGTAAAAAATATGGTATTAAAAGTAAATTTTAATGGTTAAAAAAATATCACAAATATAAATTTTGTTTTGATAATTAAAATTAATAATAATAAACATAATAAATAAATTTTTATTTTTATTTAATATTTTAAAATTTAAATGTTATTTTATTTTTATAGTAAAAAATATGGTATTAAAAATAAATTTTAATGGTTAAAAAAATATCATAAATACAAATTTTCTTTTGATAATTAAAATTAATAATAATAAACATAATAAATAAATTTTGATTTTTATTTAATATTTTAAAATTTAAATGTTATTTTATTTTTTATAGTCAAAAATATGGTATTAAAAATAAATTTTAATGGTTAAAAAAATATCATAAATACAAATTTGATTTGGTTAAATTTTGTTTTGATAATTAAAATTAATAATAATAAATAAATTTTGATTTTCTATTTTATAAATTTTAATGATAAATATCAATCTTACATACAAATATATGGTCAAACCATACCTATTTTATGTATGATTATTTATTATCAAAGATGAATATTTTAAATATGATTATTTCCCATCATAAACAAACAATTGTAGAGGTATATGTCCAAACCATACCTATTTTAAATATGATTATTTATCATCATAGAGAAATATAGTAGATACTAAGTGCACCAAGTCAAAGACTAGTAATAATAAAATATTATGAGTAATATTTATAATTGTTTTAACATTTTATGAGTTAAGTTTTTTAAGTTAAAGATTTATAATAATAAAATATTGTAAATGTGTTATATATGTTGTTAATTGGGTTTAGATTGGGTGGTTGGGGCCAATGGTTGTTATCTTTTCTACTTAGATTCAATTTCTTCATTAATATGTTGATTAGGAATATTGTAGATACTAAATGCACCAAGTTAAAGGCTCACAACAATAAAATATTACAAATACTATTTACAATTTTCTTAGAGTAATATTTTACAAGCTAAATTTATTAACTTGAAAATTTGTAATTATAAAATATTATGAGTTTTAATATTGTAAGTTTTATATATATGTTGTCAATTGGGTTTAGTTTGGGTGATTAGCATGAATGATTGTCATCCTCCTTATTTAGGTTCAATTTCTCCAAATAACATATTGACTAGCTTAACTTTACCATTTCCAAAACTATCTTCTTTCATCAATTCTTCATGAACTTCAAAACTAAAAATACAAAAAAATATGTCATCCAATATATCATATATCATCCACCCATATATATATTATACATTTTTATATTTTAAAAAGTTATAAATTAATAAAAATCACATTATTTATGTAGGAGATTATTTGGTTTTTATTTTTTAAATTTAAAAAACTTCTTAATTAGTCAAAAATTTAAATTTATATAAAGAAAATGAACAACTTACTTCACCATTCACAATATCATCCACAACATAGAAAATAATCATCACACAATTAAAATAATAAAAATCAAGTTATATTGAACACTATTTTGTTTTTATTTTTTAAATTTGAAAGACGAATAATTGATAAACATTTAAATTTATATAAATAATATTTAATTTTATTATTTAAATTTAAAACACTTAATAATTGTTCAAACTTTTAAATTTATATAAAGAAAATGAATAAGAACTTTACCCTCTACATAGAAAATAATCATTATAAAATAATAAATAAGTTAATAACCTAAAAAAAAATTAATTACAAATTAATAAATAACCTGAAATATAATAATTACAAATTAATAAATATCTTTAAATAATAAATAACTTGAAATATAATAATTACAAAATAATAAATAGTTTTATGTAAAATAATAAATAGTTCCATTTTTTCTGTCTACCTTTCCTACATTAAGTTATTCAAGTACTCATTTTCTATTTTGAAATTTAATCATATCCACTAATGCTCGGGCTTTTCTCCTATGTATATTTTCAAATCACGAGGCTCAAGTGACCAAAAATCAGCCTCTAAAAAGAAATATCACATTCAAACAAGTAACCGGGGATTTCGGGGCAAGAGGGCAACCATCTTGTGTGAGAAAATGAGCAGATGGTTTTGATATATTACACCATATTTTTTCACGGGATGCAAAGGATAGAAGAGCATAGCAGAGGTGGTACCGTGTGTAGAGGGTCATAAATTTTAACAGTCACTTCTGCAACAAGCTCACCGAAAACTGACGAAACTAAATGACGAGTTGACAGTGTTACAATGCACTTATGAATGACTGTTGCCTCTACGCAATAACCCATCCAAAATGTTTTCTAAAAATTTAAAAAAAAAAAAAATTCCATTTATAATGTCAAACATTAAGAAACCATCGCAAATAAAGTATGAACAATGACCATTCCATAATAATAAGTTCATTTAATAGCCAATCAGCGCTGCAAAATGTTTTCTAAAATTAAAAAAAAAATAAAAATATTCCATGTATAATGTCAAACATTAAGAAACCATTGCAAATTTTTAGTCAACCACTGGATTAATTGGCTGTCAACAACGTATCGAATCTGGATATTTCTAAACATCTGGAAATATCGTATCGATATCTGGAAATTTTTAAACATCCTTTGATTTGGAGATTTATGTTGTGAATACAGGAGCACGGAACGTTTGAATTCATATCGTTTGTTTTATTGCTTGGGGAGGAACTCCCACACACAACATTTTTGTGATCGATTGCTATGTTGGCTTGATCCCTGTTCATCAATTCTATTTTGCAATTAATTCCCTAATTGGTGTTGATTGCCTTGGAATTAGGAAACAAGCGATACAAGTTGCGGTATTGATTTTCAGTCCTGTAGCAATGGAATCCTATCCCAGAATTGGAATTACTGGGGAAATATTGCTGCCCAGAGTGTTGCTGAAGCACATGATAAACAGAGAGGTGATAAACAGTGTTGTAATATCAATGAATAATGCATGATGAAGCGTATTTACATTCTAGGACAATATTTTATTTCGCAGAGGATCCGTGTTTACTATTTGAACAACAAAGATATATAATTTAATAATCTGGAGGTTGCTCAATTCCAAATGAAATCATAAAAAATTGAGTGTTTTGATTGCCAATTATATAAAGCCTACTTCCCAACTACTACCAGCTACTATGTACATTATTTTTAATCAGAATGGTACATAATTAACAGCCAAACATGATATATGATTCAATCACTGCTCTCTATTATTATAACAACACAAATGAGTATATAATATATACAAGAATAAGAATACACTCACAAGAATAAGTGAGAATGAGGACCCGCCTTGCACATACAATAAGCAATTTAAAAGACAAAACCATTAATTTGGTATACAAGAATGAAGTATTAATGGTTTTGATCTCTATACTATTTTGACATTGAAGGAAAATTTACTATAGAAGAGAAGAGATTTTATTATAGAAGAGATGTTATAGTTGTAAAAACAATTATAATATGCTACATACCAAGATATCTATCAATTGTTATCATTAGGAAAACTATTCAAATCAAAAGGCAAATGTGTTTGATTGCCTCGATTTGGCATGGATGCAACTATTGTCCCGCTTTGTGGATTTGGCATGGATGAAAATTTTATCCTCCCACCTTGGCTAGACTCAATGAATTCATATGACATATATTCTTCGGCATTCACATTCAAGTCCTCTGCTAGAGCTCGTCGAGCCCTCCGTCGATGCTTAAGGCTAGGGATAATCCAACTTTTATTTCTTCTTAGAGATCTATCCAACGCTTGCAGGTCATTGGTGAAGTCAAAGTCCATTACAAATTTATCATTGAAACCAATAAGAAATCTTTCCAAATCCTCCTTCATTTCCAAACATTTATGTTGTTTTCGTGGTGCATGATGAATTGCATCCTGCAAATTTAAATGTATGAAATTTTAAAACAGATGAATCATATAAAACATTCAAATTGATATGTAAATACCATAGCATATTAGAATAAAGTAAACTTTAATGGATGAATTTCATACAATAAACAAGGATCACCTGAAATCCTTGTAATTTCTCTACCATCCCTTGTATAATCAAATCAGAATCATTGTTTCCTTGATGAAGGGCATTGCCATCATCTCCTCCAACATTGTCCCCATTCATATTTTCATGAGCATTTTCATTGTCCCCATTGGCATCATTTGTGGCATCATTTGTATGAGACATATAAGTGGCTTGTTCTTCTAGAAGTTCATCCATTGTTAATTCCTCTATAGCATCTTCTTGGGCTACTTCATTACAAATTCCATATAGAGCACTAACTTTCAAAACATGTTTGCATGTGTTGCCTCGCAATGCCCATGGGAAATCACATACTAGACCATTTGCAAAAGATGTTGATACAATGTAATATTTTGCATGATCTGTCTAGCTAATAACCATGTATGCACCTTCAACAATGTCATGAGGACTAACATCATTGTCAGAAATTCTCCTAGATTTCTCTAATGAAGACTCAAGGTACCTCTCCTTCTTCCAGTTTGTTAGAAATCTAGAATCCTTCAAATAGTTTCG
>ML782368.1:170868-188950 GCA_009831015.1 Picea engelmannii | reverse complement strand
TGAAAATATATTTTTGTCTGATAAACTTTGAACAGGGAGCTTCTTGATATGTGAATGTTTTGTCTTCCGCACCATTATGCCAATTATTGCAATATGCCCCTGTAGCAAATGGTAAATGTAAATCAAACAAAGTTAATTGAAAACATATCTAGTTTAAATAAAAAAATTAGATCAAATAGTAAATGTAATGGTAAATTCCCCATATTTCTAAACAAAAATTATTAGATAACCACATACTGCACTGCGCACCCGGGGAAAACTCAAAATTTAATCTCCCCCAACTCAAAAAACTCGAAAGCGAAGTCATTTTATTTGGCTGATAATGACTGTAGAAATTCAGGGACAGAGTTGCAGTTGTTAAATAAATACAAGCTTGGACAAATTTGATTGTAAATAACTAGAAATAAAATGAGTAATTAAGAATGAAAAGAAGAGAATTTTATTGGGAACTGCTTCAGTCTTTGTTTTACCCATGGCTGAGGGGTTTCAAATCCTAAAAACAATGAATAGATATGGAAAGGAATTCTATGAATAAAATATTTTAAAAAATATAAAAGTGCATGCTCCCGATAATATTACCTATATTTCCAAAAATTTCATCACAAACTTATTGAGAACAAAATATAATGATTAACTTACACAAAAACACATACAAGTAAACTATTCTTAGAAATAAGACATCCAATTACATAATTTAAATCATTGAAATCTTCTCTTCTATCCATTTTTCTTAATTTCTTATTCAATTTTAAACAAAACAACAAAACTTATTGAAAAAAAAAATATAAAAACTTAAAACATTTAGGAGGATTCGGTTTCTTGGATGAATAAATTTAACAATATCTTAATTATTAAAACAAATTCAAGTTGCTTGAATCATTGAAAATGAACCTCAAAAAAAAAAAAAATCACCATTGTGCAAGAAACTAAATTGCATATCTTTTAATATCTTCATTTAGAATTTACAACCTAACCTTTTTTTTCCAAGAAAATTTTTTCTCAAATTTATATAGGGTATAAATTCATTTACAATATGCTGCAACATGCTGAAAACATGATCAGTGCGCTAGCAATGAAAGGACCATTACAACAAAAACAACAGTGATTCGAATAAACAAAACCAAGAAAGGCAATAGCAAGAAGAAGGCAGGAAGAAGAAGCAAGCAAAAAACTTGCAAAGTTGTCGTCTATCAACTTTAAGAGGATCAACCATCATAATTCAAAAATATTAATAAAGGAGATGGGACACTCTTTCCCACTATCACAGTGGTAGACCGAGAGTCTCCCTACCACTTCATTTAGAGCCCTCTTTGAGAGAGCATCCGCCTCTCTATTGTGAGTTCTAGAAATGTGATGGAAGTTGATATCAATGAAGTTTTTGGACAGATCCTGCGTTTTTTGCTTCCAGCACTCAATATTGACTGAATGAAGCTTTCTTTTAAGATTTATCCAGTCGATAATAACTCTCGAGTCACCAAGCACATGTAATTTCTTGATTGACCAAAAAGATGCCAGAGCGAGGGAAGCCCATAAACCCATAAGTTCAGCTTTTGTATTAGTACCCGCTCCACAATTGATGAACCACTTTGTGATCCTCGACGGATAGGTCCTGAAGGTGCCTCCAACACCACAACATAAGCCGTTTGACTGGGCTGCTCCATCAAAACATGCTAAAGTGTAACCTTCAGCCAGCTTAAACTCACAAGCTTTGTAAGGGAAGGATTTAATAGAAGACGGTTGCCAGGAGAAGGAAGCCAAAACTCTGTGAACTACAGAAAGAGAGGAGGGAGGTCGATCATCAAAAATAAATTTATTCCTTTCAATCCAAATCTGCCAGTAGGCATGAGCAGCCAAACAAAGCGGAGCATATTTTTCAGTGGACCACATATAGAAACATTCCGAGATGGTGGAGCCGTTCCAGGAGAAATTTTGAGAAAAATGCAGAAACAATCGATGCCAAGAAACCTTTGTAAAATCAAAATGTATAAGGATGTGGTGAATGTCTTCAGAGGATCGGTTGCAAAGAAGACAAATCCCAGGGCCCTCCCAGCCTCTCTTACGGAGCATCTCCCAGGTGAGGACTTTCTCTTTTGCAGCGAGCCAGATGAAAAATTTGTATTTGAGTGGAATCGACCACTTCCACAGTCGATGTAGCCAAGTGTTGTCAACGCCGAGGTCCAGTGGTTAAAGGAGGGCAGTGTATAGATTTTTGACAGTGATGATACCTGTGGAATCTCCTCCAGCCCAAAGAATAGAGTATATCTCATCATTGAGAGAGATGCCAGCACTTCTAAGAGAGGTCATAAAGGAGTCCCAATCGGTGGCATTCTGTCCACTTAAATTCAAATCACCACTTCCCATCCAGTTGTCCAGAAGAGGGAGGTCGCGGGTCGAACTTCTCACCTGCGCCAAACACAAAAAGTTTAAGGAAAAAAGTTGCGATCTCATATTCAAAGAGAGAATCGATTGTTCCTCCAGCCTGAGGATTTTGTCCCTGCCAATCAAAATATCAGTACCTGATCCTGGCTTCCAATGGAGCCAATGAAGGATCACCGAAGAGGAAGAGATCAAACCCTTCCAAAAAGATGAAGCTCTCTTCTATAGTAGAGATGGATTTCGTAACCAGGTGAGAAGAGGCAAGGATCCTAGGTATTTATCCATTATAATTCGGTGCCAAATGTTGTCATACGAGACCGCTCTCCAAAAGGAACTAGCCAAAAGGGTCGTGTTGAAAGTGGTAAGATTCTTAAGTCCCCAACCCCCTACCCTTCGAGGTTTTCACAGTAATTCCCAGTTGCAAAGATGGAAGCGGTGCTTACCAGCTTGGACACTCCACAGGAAATTGAATGAGAGTCTTCGACGAATATTTATGATGTTACTGGGGATCTACTCCAGAGTCATACAGAAAATAGCGAGGCTTTCCAGCACCGATTTGACTAGGGTAAAATGCCCACCCAGTGACAGCCACTTCTTACACCAAAAGCCAATTCTCCTTTCAAAAATTGCCATGAGCCAATGCCAATCTTTAGAAGAGGAAGCTTTCGGTTTTAGCTGTTCACCGAGGTATATGAATCCTTTACTCATATCAATAAAGGAGAAGGGGATGGAGTCTTTAAGGAGAACGAGCTTGGCTTCATTTAGCCCCCAAAAATGGACTGTGGATTTTGAATAATTGATGGACAGAACCGAAACAGAATAGAAGAGCCGAAGCAAGTCCAGGATCACTAACCACTCTGTGAGATCAGATTTTTTCATTAGGAGGACATCGTCAACAAACATAATATGAACAATCTTTAAGAACTTTGAAACCTTTATACCAGAAATGTGGTGTTCGGAGATGCTTTTAGAGATGAGTAGGCTAAGGCCTTCCATGATCAAGATAAAGAGGTATGGAGAGAGTGGGCATCCCAGACGGAGCCCGGAGCCCCCTCTCACTTTTGAAAAAACTTTTCGCCTCTCCATTAATCATCACTGCAAAATTAGCACTAGTGACACAGGATAAAATCCAATCGGTAAACTTGACACCAAACCCCACTGTATGTAAGATTAGCCTCAAAAACTCCTAGTCAATGTTGTCAAATGCTTTTTTGAGGTCGAGCTTCATGACCAATGCCTTAATATTTTTCTGTTTAATGTTGTGGATGCTCTCGTGGGCTTCTCCAATAGCATCCTGAATTCTTCTGCCCTTCAAAAATCCCAGTTGTTCTGTTGAAAGACTTCTTTCAAGAATCGTCTTGATCCGGTTAGAGATAACTTTTGAAATTACCTTATAGATGAGGTTGCAAAGTGAGATCAGTCGGTAGTCATTGAAGGAGACCGAGTTGTTTTCTTTTGGAATCAAGACCAGAAAGGTGGAATTAAGGCTTCCAAAAATCTTGCCTTTTATATGAGAATCGTCCACCATCTGGAGGAGATCTGCTCCTACGAGATCAAAAAAGAAAATGAAGAACTTGATTGTCCAACCATTGAGCCCAGGGATCCTCTCTTTTTTTAAGTGATCCAGAATCTCTTTAAGCTCCGGCAGAGTGACAAGTTTGTAAAGGTCAGTAGCTTCAACTACAGAAACCAACTATAGGAAAAGACCGACAGTACTACATTTCTCATGAAGATTGCGATTACTGTTGGCTTTGAAAAGTTGTTCAAAATGAGAGACAACCACGTCTTTGATTGCTTCCTGTCCACGAAGAAGCCCAGCGTGTTTGCTTTCAATTGACCAGATAAACTTTTTGTTTCTGTTGTAGCTTTCCCCTTTGTGGAAAATTTTTGAATTTGAATCTCCACTTTTTAACCAGGTAGCTCTGCTGCAAAGTCTCCAGTTGTTTTCCTCCTCACGAAGGATGGAGGCTCTCCTACTTTCAAGCGCCTTTAGACTAGTAGATTACTCCACGGATAAGACAGATGTAGTTGATTTATTTAAGTGTTGAATAATCTCAGACTCCAGATTATTTAACAAGAACGTCTCTGTTGTTTTTTTAGCTTTAAACCAAGTTTTAGATTGAGATTTAAGTACCTTCAGTTTCCAAACAATTCACAGATGAGGGTTTTCTTCACACAGGAAGCAAGGGTCCGTCCAGACAATTTGAACTAAAGAGGAGTAGTCAGCATTCGACAACCAGTGGTGGTTGAACTTGAATGGAAACAAATTGAGAAGAGAGAGAAGTTTCAAATGAAGGAGGATGGGGGCATGATCGGAAACAAATGGGAGTTCCACCCACGAGGTTGAAAATCCTGTAGAAGTCAAAAAAACATCAGAAACTAAAAAACGATCCAGACGTCTGGCAATTGCTTCAGATCCGGACCACCCATTTCGCCAAGTGGGGACCAAACGAGTCGGCAAGACATCGATTAGGTTTTGAGAGGTAAAGAGATCTCTGTCGAAAGATTCATTTGAACCAAACGAGAAGGAACCTCCCTGGTGTTCACCTGCAGATATAATGATGTTTAGATCACCACTAAGAATAAGGTTCAGAATGGAAAGTAAACCGTTGTTTGCTAAATGAGTCCAGAACTGCGATCGATCCAGACAGGGGCTGTAGACATTTAGAAACGCCAACTCCTAATTGGTAGCTAAGAAATGGCCTACCAACATAATGCCTCCACTCATCAGGAAGGGTCTTAAATCGAAAAGACCAGGGTCCCATGCAACTAGCAGGCCACCAGAGTTTCCAATGGAGTTAACAACCATTGTGACCCAAGATGAGCAAAAATGATGCAAGAAAGTCTTTAGACTTTTGATCGGCCGAGAGGGTCTCTTGGAAAAATATGATATCAGGATTCGATCGCTCTAGTAGTCTTCGAAAGGAAGCAGCCTTGAGGGTGCCTCCAATCCCTCATATATTTAAAGAGAGCACAATCATCACTTGGATCATGCCATGGCCTTCAAAGCTCTAAGGGCCTTTCCATCCTGAGAGGGAATGACAGAAACAGTTTGTTGAGAACTAAGAAGCTCATTTTTCTTTCTGGAACTTCACGTCTGGAGATGGGAGAGTTCAGAACCAATACCTCATGACCATGCAAAGGATTTGACCTCTTTTCCAAAGTGTTGAGAGGAAGAAGTGCCAGCCTCCGAAGAGGGAACGATGAGCTCCTTACCCTGATAGATAGGTAACAGAGAAGTGTTGTCAGGGAGAAAAGGAAGAGAGGAAGAAGAGTTCAGCGTATCCAAGAGGTTTTCTTCGTCTTCCTCGGACTGTCTATATCCTGGAAGAACAACTGGGGATCCTTCTGATTTAATAGAGAAGGTAGGGAGACTGGACAACTTGGCCGGAGGAGACGGAGGAAGGGGGAGCGAAAGGGAGGAAGAGGCAGGGAAAACTGTAGGGTCATGTTTCAGGATAAATCCGTGAGTGCGGACACAAACCGATCTCCCTAGATCCACCTGGATCTAGAACAAAACAGGACAAAATAATACACTTTCCCTAGATTTAGCCTATTGAATGAACTAAGAGGTAAGGATTATGGACATACCTTATGAACGCTTTCCTTGTGTCTCTGTTGTCCCAAGCTTCGCTCCAACGCTCTTGTCCCGTTCAAATCACAACAATACAAACCAATTGAAGTGAAGGCAGATCAATATATTCAATAACTAATCTATACATATGATCAAGGAGTTATGTAATAAAGTGACATTATCTTTATGGGAAAGGGACATATTACTATATTGAATTAATTGAAAGTGAAACTTACAACCTGAGCCTTGATGTTGTAGATCTCCTTTCGATGGCTCTTAGCTCTGGCACACACACTTGCTCATGCATGAAGAAAATCAACCACGTTTGATGATCTTACTGTTGTCTCTAGCTGTTGTAGCATCAGTCCTCCATACAGTCTTGCACTAATTCTCCAATTAATCTCTTGCTAGTTTGCTTCTAACCTTTTCCATGAGCAATCTCCTCAATATATAGGAGAATATAGATTAGTTACTTGGATAGGAAATGATCCCAAGATAACAGGAAAACCAGTCTTTAGATAGCCATTCGTTAGCCAACTCATTCTTCTCGAAGATTCCCTTCTATAAGGCTCGAGAATTTCATCTTTTCCCTCTTTAAGAAGATGTTCGCACCCTGACAGTTAAGTACAGTGTGAACCCCTCGCACTCCAGCTTAATGTAGCCAGCGAGAATCAGGCATTCTCGCAAGAAAGTATATAGGTAGCCTGCGAACCTCCCTTAAAAACATGATTTCTGGAAGCACACAAATGTAACTTTTCTCAGGAAAGTGTCCTTAGTTGAGAGCTTGATTTTCCATCATCATAACATCATCATAATATCATCACGATGAACAAAATTGTGGATAACATAATTCCCCCCAAAGTCTGATAGTGGAACCAGTGACAGTCGATAGACTTTGTAAGATGCATGTGTGTGTCAAGAACCAAGAGCACATCTAATCAAAGACCTGCAAACATCCAAGCATCAGCAGAATATCATGTATATCAATTCTGAGGTAGGCATTCCCATACTCAGATCATAGACTGATGACATCATAAACCAAGGTCATGGCCACCAATCATGCACTGTGGATCGATGCCGTCACAATATAGCACAGCCACCTGAATACACTGTGGATCTGTGCGATAAATTTTCAACCAAGACGACATAGCCACGAAACATACACAGTGGATCTATGTGTCACAAATTATACATACTCCATCGCAACCTGGATCACAAAGAAAATAACCAGGGTCTTCAATATCATCACCCAAAGTACAAATCTAACCATGTGATTACATGTGTCGAAGTCGAACATGGTAGAAACCACTTGATTACCGGTCATTGATGTAACCGTTAACAAGTGCGAGGGAAATCACCATTGATTTCAATGACTCCCAAGGTACTATAGTACAATCCATTGACTTTGAATAAATGAGTTGATGTCGAACACCCGATGGAATCTTTCGATCAGGGGTCAATGATATAAACCCACTGTCGAAAGCGAAGAAACTTGCCATTGAGGCATGCAAGTTCCAAGGTACTGAATAATTTCTAGGCCTCAATTCTGGATAATGTGCTGGAGTCGACAGAATGAGACCCGTCACAGGAGGGCCTTGATGTATCCCCCATCAATGACACGAAATGGGTAACTGAGTTTGAAAGTGAAACAGAGTATGTGGCAATTGGACTTTGGACACAGGAAAGGCCGACATAGAGTGAAAGGATAACTGCAGATGGCCGACTCAATAGAGGTTTTAGACGGACTACTCTTGAACATATGAACAACACGACCAATGATTTGGCAGCATTGACTAAAAGATGACACATGGAAAGACCTTGTTATCAAATCGAATAAGAGACAAATGGATTTCCCAAACCGACTTCAAATGATGAATAGGAGGTGTCATGTTCAAGAGCGACACTTACTCCCAATCAATTCAAAGATGAAACATATCCCTTTCCCAAATTTTCCCTCACCATTTCTAGCAAGTACCTCTTTATTTTTACACAAGCTTGAAGAGGATCACATATGCTTGTTGATATAAGCTCATTCTTCGGACGAGTCCCTCGGAGTATTTTTAACGAACCCTAAGAAGGAGTGGTTCGATCCCATGACGGGTCTGTCAATGTTTGTTTAACAAGTCCAGAGATAGTAAACTCGAAGGTTTTTCAAGATTATAGAGTATGGAAAAACACTTAAAAGAGAACTCTCTCAGTTCCTTTTTCGTACAATAGTCCAACGAGACCAAAAAAGGGTTAAACTATCGCTCGAAGGACGCATACTTCAAACACTTTAGCGAGCATGAAAATAGCAAGATCGCTCGAAAATCTTTTCATGTTTAGAGAGTCTGAAAAGAGTTTAAAGAGAACTCCAAGGGGGTTTCCTTTTTCGTATAACCACAGCGAGCCCGAAAAAGTGATAAAACAACGCTCGGTCACGTTCTTATGTTTTTTACAAGCACAAGAACGGACAAAAGGCGCTCGAGGTTTTATGTCAAAACCATAACAAACAATCAAAATCACACCACACCAGGTAAAAATTCTATCCATAATCATCCATGTTTTTCACCTGCCAGTCATTTCACTCATTTCCACATTAGTGATTAGGGTTAAATAATAAATAAACATAAAAAACCCACATTTGATATAGTAAAAAGTAATTAAAATGAGTCAACAACAAAATTTACCATATCATTTCACCTTTTTACCTTTGAGCTCCAAAAAACCCTCATTTTACCCTCTACCTTTGGTGTCGATTTCCGGGAGCTACGGGTGACCATTTGACGAGCCGTCGACAGCATTTTGGTAAGTTCTCCATTCCTTATCTTTTCATGGTTTAAAAATTCAATTTTATTGGTAAAAATTCCAGTTTTAAATTAGTTTTTTGAACCCTATGCGCGTGGAGGCATTCTCGCAGGTGGCCCATACGGGACCTGCGAGAATGACTCATTCTCGCAGGTGGGCCTTAAGCAGCCTGCGAGAAGTTCGCACTATGTGTAATAGGTCACCTGCGAACAGCGCAGAACCCAAAAATTCATGTAGCGTTTAACCAATAGAACAAATTTATCTCATGTATAAGATCATTAACCATGTTTGTATGTTCCTTATGCAGGCAAATAACCACAATCATGGTGCTAGAGTGGCGGGAACGAGAGCACGAGGAGGATAATGCCAATGCTGAAAACCATCCTCCCACCATAGCTACACTAAGAGATTGTGGTCTCTTAAAATACTTCTGTATCCCGGGCATGAGAGCCCAAGTTCAATTACTGGAGTACCTAGTCAGAATGTGGGATCCGGACCAACAAGTTTTCATCGTGGAAGCTCATACATTGACTATTGACATCGAGGACATCTATTTCTTGACCGGATTATCCAGGCGCGGGTCCTATGTCAGTTTGACCGGCAGCAAAGCAGGGGGTATAACAATGAGTGAATATTGCAACCAGTACTGTGTACCGGAGGCCGAAAGAAAGAAAGGGAAAGTGGCAATTTGGGGAGTAACTGATTTGACTCTCTGCACTATTCTCTTCACCATTGCTCGGATGGCAGGAAGTGTCACTCCTCATATGGATTTGCAAAGCTATTTCGAGTATGCTATCGAGTGTACCGAGCCCCGGGTTTTCAACTGGGCTGATGCAGTACTACGCAATATCAAAAAATAGTTGACTAAGTGCAGGCATGGAAATCTGAAACAGATTGGTTATGGATAATTGTTAGTGTCTTTCTTCCTGGAGAGAGTCCCTGTATTTTGTCTACAGGATGAGTGGGATCTTCCTGGTCCTAGAGATCCGAGGATGTTGCGGTGGCGTCGGCTCATGGCCCGACATGTGGCATGACCTATTGTCAAATACGACGATATTTTCTTTGACCGGTTGCAGAACCAGATGCTGATGGTGGATGACTACGCATATCCCGGGTTGGATTTCTGAGGAGATCTGGATCTAGCACTTCCTGAAGACACTCATTGGGGAGACCTCGGTAAGAAGTACACAAATTTTTGTTTTTAAATCTTTTTGAATTTTTCATATTATATTTAAATTTTTTTGTTTTTATAGATTTACCCGAAGACTAATACCAAATACTTGTTGATAACACAGAGGTTGGACCATATAGACCTGCCGGAAGTTCTCCTATCCAGCGACGAGGAGAGGCAGCAGTAGTAGTTCGACAGTACGCCGAGGATTATGTGACGGTGGAGCAGAAGTTAGAGGGTCTGATGGCAGACATTCCAGATATGGATCTGGAAGAGATTCCACGACACGATCAGCATCACACTGTGGGAGTCTCTGCATCTATGGGTCGACTTCTCCGCAGAGTTGCTAGGACATTAGTGTGTTATCATGAACGTCATCCATGACGTCATCATGTAGAAGCCATGAGATTCAATTTTTGATATTTTGGTCTTCGGACAAACATTTTGTAAAACAAACTCTTTTGATCGTTATATATACACACAGATTCTACCGGTTTACTTTACATTGTGTACATTTTAATGTGTTTGATTCATAAATGATTTAAATGCCTGTCCAATACATAATTAGCTAAAGCATTTGTTAATGTATTAAGACATCTGGGAATATGTCGGTACTCAATATGATCAAAATGTCGTTCCAAGAGGCGAATCTGCAAATATACCCTTAATAAAGTAGGACTTCGAATAGAGGAGACATTACTTAGTTGTAGTACTACAAGTTGCGAGTCAAGTCGCACAACCAAATGACGAATCCCGAGAGAGATAGCATCAACCAATAACTCAATAACGACGTTATACTCTGCGATGTTGTTGGCTGCCCAGCCAAGAAATACACCTCGTAAAGATATAAGCTCGTTTGTTGGGGCATAGATTTCCCATGTAGTGGAAGCTAGGTTCTGAGTACTATGGCTACCACCGTTGGTGAAGCCAATATAAGGTAGAAAATACTCCGACATCTGGCAATCAAACACAACACCACGTAAAAGCAAAGACCAGATAACATCAAAAGCAAACTAAAATAACACACACACAGTATGATACATAAAATACAAGTACTCATGCACAAATGACTTATGCATAGTACTTCTTCAAGTACAACCCATTCCTGGGTTCACCCAAAGGTACACCATCATAATCAACCAGCTCATACGCTCCTTTTTCCAAAACTTTGCTAACAATGTAAGGCCCACACCACATTGGTTCGAATTTCCCAGCTCCTAAGACATCTTTATCTTATTCATATAGTAGAACAAGATCTCCTTCAGAGAAGACACGAGGTTTGACATGCTTGTCATACTGTGCCTTAACACATTTCTTCTGAGCTTCTATTACAAGAGTAGCATCCCAGCAAGTCTCGTCTAATCGCATCAGATACAACAAACTTTCCTCTTTAGCAGAAGTATTAGGTAAGAGTTCTATAGCTAGCTTCAAAGAAGGTATTTCGCATTCTATTGGCAGAATGGCTTCCATGCCATAAACTTATCGAAAAGGCGTAAATCCCGTAGCAGATTTAACAGATGTCCGATACGCCCACAATGCCGAAAACAACATTCTGTGCCATCTAGTTTTATGGATTCCTATCATTCGTCGAATCATAGTTATAAGAACCTTATTGATTGCTTCGACCTGGCCATTAGCCTGCGGATAATAGGGTGTTGAGCTATCATGACGAAGGCCCAAATTTTCTATAAGTTCAGACATCATATGATTTCTAAAATGACTACCATGATCGGTAACGATAGCCTGAGGAACACCAAAACGAGTGATGACATGGTTGAAAATAAATAACGCTGTAGTCTTTCCAGTATTATCAAATGTTGGCATCGCCTCGGCCCACTTAGTAAAATAATCCACAGCTACAATAATATAACCATGCCCCCCGGCCGAGTGAGGGTGACATGTCATGAAATCAATGCCCCATTTTGCAAAAGGACCTACTGAGACCACATGATGAAGGGGAGCAGGATGCAACCGGATTTTATGATTATAGGTCTGGTAGGCATGACACTTCTGAACAACAGTAATGCAGTCATTGAATAAGGAAGGCCAAAAATATCCTGTACGTAAGATCTTTTGGGCAGTAGCATACCCAGACATATGACCACCACATGCTCCAGAATGGCAGTCATTCAAAGCTTTCTCAGCTTCGTCAAAAGTCAAACAACGCCGAAAGACAGATTCAATGCCTCGACGGTAAAGAGTATCGTTGAGGATAATATAGTGACGTGCTTGATAACGGACACGACGACATTCGACGCTAGACAAAGCAGGCCGGAAAGTTTGAGTTTGGAGATATATAATGATATCTCCGTACCAAATATCGTCAGTACTAATAAGGAAAATTGATTCGTCAGGTAACGAATCGACTGCTACTTTTTCCGTGGCAGTGTGGGGAAAATCACAAATTAACTCAGTGAAAAACTAAGGATTTCTTCGACGTGGCGCGATCGAATTCCAAATCGAACTCCTGGAGAATGACAATCCACTTGGATTACTTGCCCCCTAGCAATTGACGTGTCAAAATATGTTGCATGGGGTTACAATGTGAAATCACTGTAGTCTTTCTGGAGAGAATATAATGACGAAAATGTTGAACCGCTTGAACATCAGCCAAAGCCAGCGTTTCAACATGTTGGTACTTGATTTCTGTCGAAGTGAGACTTTGACTCAAGTAATATATAACATGTTCATCGTGTGTGTCATCCTCCTGAATGAGTACCATGCCGATCGTATACTCGGAAGAAGCTAAATAAAGAAAGTAATCCCGACTTGAATCAGGAGGGAAAAGAAGTGGATCTTTCATGAGGGTTAGTTTCAAAGCTTCAAAAGCATTGTTGGAAACCTTATCCCAAACAAAATCTGAACCTTTCTTTAGAAGACGTGTGAAACCACAAGTAATCTCGGCATAATTAGGGATGAAACGATGAAGAAAGTTTGCTTTCCCCTGCAAACTTTGTAACTGGCGTAATGAAGAAGGAGGAGGGAGATTAAGAATCGCCTCAACCTTAATAGGATCTACCCGGATCCCTTGACTTGAAACAATGAAACCGAGGAGACGACCGGACTCTACGCAAAAGACGCACTTATGAGGGTTTAGACAAATGCGATAGAATCGACAACGAACGAAAATTGCTCGGAGATGATTAGGGTGATCGACTCGGCGTAAAGAATGAGCTGGAAAATCCTCCAAATAAGGTTGAAAGATAGGCTTTATATCGTGAAACGCATAAGACATAGTACGCTAAAACGTATCACCTGCATTCTTAAGACCGAAGGGAAGTTTTCTATAGGTGAAAGTACCCCAAGGAGAAATGAAAGTAGTTTTATGTTGGTCCTCAGGAGCAATGTTAATCTGATTATAGCCAGAGAATCCATCCATGAGAGAAAAGATTTCACTGTCGGCACAGTCATCGACGATCTGGTTAACGAAAGGGGTTGGAAAGTTGTCCTTTGGATAGGCTTTGTTGATATCCCGATAATCAACACAAACACGAATACTACCACCTTTCTTATCAATCGGTACAGGGTTGGAAACCCATTCTGTCAGAGCCACGGGATAAATAAAACCAACTTTGAAAAATTTTTCAACCTCAAGCTTGATAGCTTCCGCTTTCGGTGGATGGACAGGACGAAGGCACTACCGGACTGGTTTAGCTCTGTGGTATGTCTTAATTTCATGCACAACAATAGCCGGGTTGATACCTGGCATCTCTTCTTAACTCCAAGCAAAGATATTGCGAAATTCTTTGAACAAAGCAGTATAGGTGACAATTTCCTCTGGAGAACACGAAGCTCCAATGTGAACATTTTCAACTATCCCAGGTTTAACTAAAATATCAATGGGTATCGTGGGAGAAATATTAACGAGGTTCCCTTCCGAAAACACATCATGTATAGATCCGGGAACAGTCGATATGACAACAACAGTCGACGGAGTCGAAATCCGCTGGTAATTCTCGAGAGTGTGTTGTTCCAGGAATAGTATGGAACGATGATGCCCATCGTCCCAAGGTGTATTGGCCATGACGGACATGATCATCTCGTCAGTGGGAAAGACGACAGGGAAAGGATTGGGAGACAACTCCTCAAGAGAGGGTGTAGAAGGTGTTGTCGATTGAATCGCATGATAAGCAGACTCAACCGGACTTAACGACATGACATCGCCGAAACGAGTATGATCTCCAGGATGAGGGACTATCCAAGGGTCAAAAGATACCGGAAGTTCATGAGGAACAACGGAGATCATATTAATAGAAGCAACATATGGGAATAGAATATCGGGTGGTGGTGGTATGGGAAAAGTACCCATTAACGAAGAGTCTTTTAAAAGACCGACTCCAACATTCTCGTAACCCGGTGGGGTTTTATCTATAAACGGCACGTTGCCGGTGCGAGTATCGGAATTAAAGAAGGAAAGTTGATCAACCGTAATGACTTTTCCTTGGTGAGGAAAACGGACTACATGAAAAATTGTTGACACAATAGCGCGCATATAATCTACCCAGCTACGGCCAAGAAGAAGATTATAATCTAGGGGAGCATCGAAAACTTCCACTTCAACTTGGACGGTCTTACTTTTGAGAGTAACAGGAAACGACGGAAGAACACCGTAAGGCTTAAAACCCGAGCCATTGAAGGCTTTCAAAGTATTTTGTGATTCAGTTAACGGAGGAGAGCCAATGGCTTTCCAACAAGTAAAAGACATTACACACGTAGAGGCACCCTCATCAATAACAGTTCGACAGATGTTCTTGTCTGAGATAACAACTTGTATCTGAAACGCAAGCTGTGGGGGTAACCTTGGAACATGATCGTCCAAGTCAAAGACTATCAAATTTGTATCTGTAGGATCAATTCCACCTATAGCTTTCAACAGAGCCCTTCGTTGCACAGGACAAGACTGAAGGACTTCAAGGGCAGACATCGTTGAAGGTGCTTGGGCCAGATCTTCCACAATGTTATAGTTCTGGGCCGCACGAGCATGAGGATTGAATGATGATTTCTTAACAACACCTTTTGGGGGTCGTAGGACTGTATCAAGGCTCGGTCTTTCGAGATGAAGAGGACCGTTCGTAGGTGGATTCAGCGGAGAGAGTTGTACCAAATCAGGAGGTAAATCGTCAACCTTCTCCTTAGAAGGAGAATAGTCTTTGGCTCTAGTTGCGATGGCAACGTCATTGTTCTTAGAATCACCGGTGCACATCAAAACATATGATGTCGTAGAAGTAGAGGGTTGGTCATGGATGACCAACGAGGCCTGTTGTTGAGACGGGAAGGGTTGGGACAAGACTATCGGCGTAGAGGGTTTCGACGTTCCTTGAAGGAACTTATTAACCTTGGCACGTCGAGGACAATCCTTCGTGTAGTGATCATCACCACAGATAAGGAAAGGGTAGCGGGGTTTACGCTTATCCCGATCTTCAACAGGAGGGGTTTTAGTTTGCTCATTTTGATTATTATTTTTACTCTCCTTATTCTTCCCTCTCCCTTTCTTGGATTTATTTTTACCGGTCGGTGTAGATTGAACAGTGTTCACTTCAGAAGTTTTACCGACGGGAGGAGAAGGATATGGAGCACTTTGAACATTAGAAGAATTGGATTTAGGGGTTGTATTTGAAACGGAATGTGAGTGGGTATGAGCAGTACCAATCACACCATCAGCTGCATGCGAGGAAGCTGGAGCAGTTGAAGTGTTGGAAGTACCAGGAAGAGGTAGTTCAGGCAGTAAATCGTAGAGTGTTCCCGTTTTCGAATAAACAAGATCAAGATATTGAGCATGAATTATAGCCTACTCCTCTGTAACAACACCGCCCATAGCAATGTCTTTACCAATTTTGTTCATGAAAGATTCCGTAAACCGTTCTGCCAGTAACTGATCAGGGAGTTCAAGTTTGATGAGATGTCGTCTCCGCCTCCACTCATGTATGTGATCCGAGATGTGAGTCCCTTTAGTTTGTTTAAAAGAATTCAATATCTCAGTTCCAGTATCGTAACGGATCGGTAACTGGTAATGTGTGAGAAAAGCCATAGCTAGGGTGTTGAAATCAGAAAAGAAACCTCGTGGCAATTCAATGTACCATTTCGCAGCCGAACCGGTAAGGATTCGTTGAAAAAGAAGTAGACGAATGGAGTCATCCATCAGTGAATTGGACGAACACCATAAATGAAAATTCATGACATGATTATTTGGGTCCTCTCCCGGCTTGCCATCGAATTTTAGAATATCCGATGGAAGTTTAGCAGGGATAGCAGGCCATTGAGGAGAATGACGAATAGGATCATTTAGAATCCTAGAAAAATCTGGCAAATCCAAAGTAGCAAGGAAAGGCAACTGTCAGTTTACTTGCGGGTACTAATGGCTTTGGGGTGGAAGCCTTGTTGGAAAACTAGTAGGACCATAAGCAGACTGTCCATAGAGGGAAGGCCCAGGCTGACTCTATGGTGGACGGATAGGATAGTAACCCTAAGGATTGTAACCTTAGGTTTGAGTACGGACCTAGGGTTGAGTAGTCTGACCTGAACCCCAAATAGGATTGGTGACACCCGAATAAGGTTGACCCACTGCAAGGAAAGTTTGTTGCCCCCCAACATTTTGAGGAAAGTTCTGTAGAAGTTGATTCCAATACTGTGTCAACTCAGGGGGTATATTTTGTCCAAAAGGTGAGGTTGGTCCCCCTACTGTAGGTATAGTTCCACCCGGAAGTTGTGTACTAACCGTAGGTTTTGTAGTAACTGTGTTGTGTCCGGGAAGAGGAAAAGGAACCGTACCACCCTGTCCACCAATAGGAATCTACGGGTTTGTTGCAATAGTTGGGATAGTACCACTAGGGTTAGGATTATCAGAAGGAAACTGAGGGAGTGTCTGGATGAAACCGGGGATAGGATGCCCAGGAAAAGGAGGACCACCTGGAGAACCGGCTAGGGTTTGCAGAGGTGTGGGATTGGCAGCATTCAACAATGCATTCAGCGCGTGGTAACTGGGTGGTAGTGTCGGGACGACATCCGGTATTCGTTGGTATTGATAGGAGCAAGAGTAGTTGCGGTAATGTCGGTTTGGACACTCATAGTATTAGCGAGATGGGCCATCTCAGGAGGAAGAACAAAGCGGTAAGTAGTAGTCTCTGGTGTAGTTTCTGTCTCAGAAGTCACGGGAGGGTTGATTGCGTAGACAGGGGGTGACTTAGTACCAAAAAGGACTCGACGGAAATCACCGGACCAAAAAGGATCTTGGCCTACTACACCGTGAGAAGGCCCAACAGTTGATTCAGAAGAAGTAACAACGATTTCTTCAGAAGGATTTAATTGCACAAAAGGTCGTTCACCACGACGAATGCGATAGTCCTCTCTAGTATTGGTAATCCAAAAATCTTCTAGAGAATTAGTGTGTTCTACCCATGGAGGTGATGTAGAAACGTCTTGGACCTCACTTTGATGAGGGGAACCTTCAGGGGTACCCTCAGGTGTTGCGGTATGCAAGGGTTGTGAAGCGTCTGGATGTTCAGGGGATAAACCTTGCATCCTATGTGAACATCGTGGGGGAGCAATTGTAAACAAGTGACAAGCTCCACGAAAGAAATCCTATGGTCAACTTCGAGAAACAACACACACTAGTAAACAAAAATCTAGGAAGCAATCACCAAGAAAACAATACCTTCTAATTTCGAAGCCCCTAGTTGGTGATGAAATCCAACGTCGCAACAACGTGACGAGAAGGGGCGGGGCTAAGGTGGAAAAGTTATGTTGACGACCTGCTTAACAGACTTACGCCCTGGTGCAAGCTCCCACACATAATCGTGGGTATACCCTCCAAGAAGCCCGAGTGAGTTTGATCAACGTCGATTCCAGGTACCATGAAGACTTTCCCCTCCACAGTCACCTTGGGTAAGAACCTAGAGAGATAGGCCACTAAGGTCACCACAAACAACTGTACAGCCTGGGGGGATAGTCGTCAGTCCGATCCACACGCAAGGGAAGGGTATCTAGCCCGAAACCAACTCAAAGGATTCCACTCATAATTGTGGGTATACCTCAGAGTGATCCCCGTAATACGTGCAATCTCTACACCGATGTCAACAAAGTAGGGTTAGTAACTCTGCCAACACCAATGCGACCTAGTGCTTGACCCTTGTGTTAGAAGGGCGTCCCAGGACAATATGTTGCAAATGGAATTTAAC
>ML782368.1:156658-168839 GCA_009831015.1 Picea engelmannii | reverse complement strand
TAGCATCAGTCCTCCATACAATCTTGCACTAATTCTCCAATCAATCTCTTGCTAGTTTGCTTCTAACCTTTTCCATGAGAAATCTCCTCAATATATAGGAGAAGATAGATTAGTTACTTGGATAGGAAATGATCCCAAGATATCAGGAAAACCAGTCCTTAGATAGCCATTCGCTAGCCAACTCATTCTTCTCGAAGATTCCCTTCTAGAAGGCTCAAAAATTTCATCTTTTCCCTCTTTAAGAAGATGTTCGCACCCTGACAGTTAAGTACAGTGCGAACCCCTCGCACTCTAGCTAAATGTAGCCTGTGAGAATTAGGCATTCTCGCAGGAAAGTATATAGGTAGCCTGCGAACCTCCCTTAAAAACATGATTTCTGGAAGCAGACAAATGTAACTTTTCTCAGGAAGGTGTCCTTAGTGAAGAGCTTGATTTTCCATCATCATAACATCATCATAATATCATCACGATGACCAAAATTGTGGATAACAGGTCAACACTAGTCGGAAGGAAGCCAATTGCAGAGGGAACGAAAGAAGAGGGTGGCTGTGATGTCTCAACTTATGGAAGGGGAAGATTAGCACAGAAAGAAGAAGAAAGCCAAAGGGAGTTATTGATGGATTCCTTCTCTGCAGTGGAAAGGGATTTAAAAAGAAGAGGGCAAAGTTGATTCAGCTTAGATGTCATAGTTTTTTCTTATCCAGGTAAGGGAGGGGAGGGAGGATCAGTGGGAGTTTCCAGCAAAGCAAGGGATGGATATTCATCCATATAGTCAGGTGGGTTTAGGAGCAGGTCAACATCATCAGAAGGGTCTATCAAAGACTTACCAGGGCAAGAGCAGCGAAGATGACTAGTTTCACGGCATCGGTTGCAGCGGAAAGGGAGTCCAAGATAGTCTAGGGTCTGTAATAATTTCCGTCCTCTCCATTCAATATCAAGAGTTTTCGGCAAACCAATAGTTATGTCCATCTCTACTAGAACTCTGCCCATTTTCCTCAAAGGACCAGTGAGTGACTGTGCGTCAAAGGCGATGAAATTGCCTAAGGAGTTTCCTATAGCTCTAATGTCTCCTTCGTTCCAGAGATGAAGTGGGAGGCCCGAGAGAAGCACCCAAAGGTGTCTGAGCTGAAATAAGTTAGTGTCAGTGTTGAAAGCCATTCTCCAGCGCTTGAGCATGAGGCTGCTTCCACTGAAGACCCACAATGTATTTAGTAATAGTGATGCATCCTTAGGAGACTTACAGTAGCAACTGAGCCATCCTTTTTTGAGATAAAGGATCTCCGGGGAATAGCCTAAGAGAGGAAACCAATGTATCTTTATCCAGTCCTCCAAAGGTTGAGTGCTTAAACTTTTGTAGGAGATACAACCCACCAAAGCACAGCGGGACATTTTTCAAAGTTCCTCTAATCCCACTACATCACCCAGCACCATACGCTTTGTTCTTCTATTTGATTTCCACTCCTTGCGACCGTAGGAGGTAGCTCGGTGAGAGGAAGTAGGGGCTCTTTGAACGTCCGAAAAGGTAGGGCAGCTTGAGAAATCATGAGGTAAGGAAGTGTTGAAAGTAGAGAGGGCTTGTTAGGGACAAGAGGAGTGGTTTCCGGAGCAATGGCTTCTGTCAGTGGAGGAGATACCAGTCCAACAGGGAAATCAGAAGGAAGAGATGTTTGAAATGGAGATCTTGGAGGGAAATTTGAACATCTTTTTTTCGAGGGAGTCCACTTTTTCAAAAAGACCCACCTGTTTCCAGATAATTTTGTCGGAAGGGTGCATGAGATTGTTTGACTATGAGTCCATTATAGATAAAGGTTGAGAGACCACTGCAAGCCCACTAGTAACAGTCAAAGTAGCGAAAAAGGGGAGTGCAGGCCAGTGAGAGGAACGAAAGGGAGGACGACAAGTTTACAGTGTAACAGTTGTTGGACAGGAAAGACAGAGTCTAACAAAGATAAAAAACCAATCCCTGTATGCCGGTATCTCGACAAGAAGACAAAAACCAAGACAAAATAGGAAAGTCCCAACGCACTAAAAACCAGAACAAACCAGAGCTGTAAAGAGTAAAGAGTCACTAAAAAATCTTTATAGTAAATCGAAAGTCCTGCACCCAAGAGATGGATTCCAGGAAAAAACTAAAGGGTCCCATAAAATCAGGAGAAGACTGAGAGGTGGGTTTCTTGTTCGCCTCCAGGATCACCTCCAAGTTCGCTCTCCATCCATTTACAACCTAACTTACACTCATTGTAAGTCCCAAGTCTCCAACTGGAGCCATAACTGGTTCTACAATTGAAAATTATAAACCTTGACTAGTGGCACTTGAAGCTATGATCAAATCCACTTCTTCAAAAAAAGGCATTTGTCAATTCATCTTTTATCAATAGTTGCCCACTTTTCCACTTGGGTATGTGTCCACTAACTCTAGGCAATTGAATTTTTTGACCTAAGGGAGGCTTTCTTGCACCTGGAGTAGTGAAAGTAGTAGTATTTTTAGTGTTTTCTAAAGAAGTTCTACCTAGGTTGGATAGACTTGATTTTCTTCTTACCAAAACCTCTTTGGTGGCTTGATCCACCAACAACTCTGAAATAGATCTTCCAATAGAAGTTATTTTGGCTAGAACTAGTACTTCCTTTCCAACTTATTCCTCTTTTTGCTAGTTGGGATATGGACTAAGGTTTCATTTGTAGGGATTATCATATTATTATTGAAATTGGGTGGAAAAGGTGACTACCAGGAATATACTAGCAAAAGGTTGGGTGGAGTTCGATTGTAATCCTTCCACACTATTTCCTACAACATTGATTCTAGAGCTATTGACTAGACGTCAAGGGTAGAGTATCATGGAACAAAGGTTGTCATAATAGTTATTCCAAGGAATATTTGAATCATATCTTGACATGAATGATTGAAAGGAAGAATCAGAGGTTGGGTATGGTTGGATTAAGATCCCCATTTTAGAATTTCATTAAACATATAGATTGCATTGAATATCATAAATCCCATGTTGCAGAGAACACTACCCGATGTGAATGGGAGCTATATCATAGCCATCAAGAGTTGGGTGTTGGGTCCCGATTATGCTATTTACAGGTGGTCAAGTCTAGTCATCTCAAATCTGCTCATTGGAATGAGGTTCTAGAATCATTGCATGAAATTGAGAATAGGTTAGGGGAGGCTTTTCAAAGTATATTACCATATTATACCATAGACGATTGCTACAACAAACTAAGGAAGGTTATATCTCTGTTTGAAAGTATCAAGATTACTTCTAGCATGGATATAACGAAGCCCATGCATGTATTCATGTTCTTTTAATAAAAATCATATCGTTACTTGTTTGGTTCCTAAATTATCGCTTCTATGTTACACTTCAAATGAATTACTTGTTTATAATATGTTATATTATTTATGAGTTCTTCATCAACATATAAGACAATTGTCCATTTCTACCCTTTCAAGCAGCTCAAGAATACAAACAAAGTAAAAAATACAGAGATAAAGATTTCATAGCAGCACCATTATGTGAGACAAGAAGGGGCATCATGTTTAGTAATATCTTATCAAGTCTGGATTTGCAATACTTTTAGCTCAGCATGTAGAAAATCTATGGTAATCTAGATATTAATCTAATCTTATTGATCTTGCATTTCATAATTCCATAAATACATTTAATTGGTACAGATACTAAGTGAAAAATTAAACAATTTAGCAAATAAATGTATCAAAATTTGAGAACATTACCATCAATTCAGGGGATTATGATGCATCTATGAGGCAAATTGTTTCACATTAGGTCATATTTCTTTTGAGCCCACATTTAGCAACCTAATCAATGAGGCCTACTCTAAAATCCTAGTAGCATTTTATCCCAAGAATCTGCTCTTGCAGAAATTCTCTATTAATATAGCTAAAATATATAACCAGGTCTCTAATTACGGGGTTCATATCTATACCTTTTTTTAATATAGATCTAGTACTCTTTCTAATCTTCAAGGATAGATTCTCAATATCGATCTCGTTCCCAACATAGATTTTTGGTTCACGGTGAGGAAATAATTCGAGCTCTAATGGATTTATGTCGAAGCTCTTCTACTAGGCTCGGATTGAGTTTTTTTTAGTATGTCTGGTGTATCTCTGAAATTATGCGAAGACTTATTTTTCCTCCCTGTCTCCCACGAGACCTTCTCCTACGATTGATTCCTTAAATTGCAAACAGGAAATAACGAGTAAGTTCTGTCGACTGATCACTGAATTCCCTCGATCCTAAACCTTTCCTGCTCAATCTTCAATCTCTTCTCAGACTTGTAAACCACAACGCTCTTCCCATGGTCTTCAGGCTCCGGGTTTAGTTAGGAATTCAAAAACTGGTAAGAATTTTCTCCCGCTACTGCTATGGTGTTGGCTTGGTCAGTAAGTCAGTTTAATGGAGAGTTTAAATGTCAAGTCAAATTAGAGTGAGCAACAGATACGATGGTTTAATCAGCAGGTGCGGAGATACGACAGCGGGAGTAGGCGCTGGTGTGTAAAGCTACGTTGGAGGACGCAGGATTGAAGGCATGAATGTTTGGTGGTGAATTAACTCCCCGCGTTAATTCCCTGGACCAGTGCATCGAGAATCGGTAGGTGCAAGATACGACGGTTAACTCGGCCGGTGCAAGATACAACGGTGCTAGCAGTGTACTCTACGGGGCAGTGATCTGGGGGATAGTGGTGCAAGATACGATGGTGCTGGCAGTGTACTCTACGGGGTAGTGATCTGGGGGATGGTGCATATGCCAGGGGTTGCCGGAAAGGGACTGCCATAAAGCTACTTGGGAGGGAAGATTGCTCCCGAGTTAGCCTACTCCCATAACGATGTATGCAAGATTTTACTCTTAGGGTATTTACCACATATATCATTACATACATTATTATGTTGGAAAATTTTGTGAGGGTGGATTGAATAGATTATTATATTTGAAACTTTAGTGAAGGTGGATTGTCCATTTAGGAGCCCGTACGAAGGTAAAATGGGGCATAACAATGTATGTAAGATTTGACTCTTAGGGTCTTTAGTTGTGGTTAGTCGATTCGATATATTATTATTAGTTACTGCCAAAGAACGATTATAGCAATGAGTTTGTTATTATTTTTTATTTATTTTAAATTTGTATATGAAATGTAATATTTAACTTAACAAAACAAATATATATTTTTTGATATAATAAAAATATTTATTTCTCATCTTCTATTGGTTAATATATTTCAAGTCAATTTCAAGTATTTCAATGTTTTAAATTAATTACATAATTAATGTACTTGTTATATATGCCCAATTTTAATTAATATAAAAAATGAAATGACTTCATTATTGATTAATGTTTACAAAATCATGTGGACAAGCATACAAGTGTCATGTAGTGCATGGTTTCATAGATCATAGAAAGTAAGATCAGATTTCATGGGCATGAGCTCCTCCATACTCACTGCACAAGCCAACCAACCACTACACAAACCAACTAGCCTCTATGTTCTCCTGCAAGTTATGACTATCAATAAATTAACATGAAAACAATTTTAATGTTTTATTCGAGGCAATAAATTAATTCTAGTGTTTTATTCTAAGCAATAGATTAATTTAATGTTTTTATTATTAATAAATTAATACTAAAAAAATATTTTCATATTAATTTATTGATAATAAAAGTAAAAACAAAATCTCACAAATATTATAATTAGAATAATAATTTGAAACAATTATATATATATATATATATATATATATATATATATATATATATATATATTTTAATTTCACATTACATAAAATCATAAATTGAACCATATATGTTTTTAATTGTAGTTAATATATTAATAATAATATTATTAATAATCTATTTTTAAGGTCACAATGAAGCCAGCACATCAAATTGGTGTATGAGACCCCTTTGTTTGTGGGACAAAGGATCCCCCTCTACCCAACAATTTGACTAGTAAAGTCTATGGAGGTATACATACCCTACCCCCTTTGGATTTGAACCTGTAACCTCTTAAGAGGAAACATATGTTCTTAACCATTGGGCTCACTCAAACTATATATAAATATAATTATTGATATGATTTATTTTTTTAATTATTATAAATATATTTAATAATTTATCAATTTTTATTTAATTTAAAAACTTTATTATAATTTTAAATCATTATTATTATTAATTTTCAAACCTGCCAAAAACAGAAACTATGCTAAAAACAGTAACTATGCTGCCTTGTAACTCTGATTAATTGTGAGATAAAAAATATCATTCCCCACTTTCATATGTTTGATATATATTTGTTTTATGTTCACCTTTTTTTTTTTCTCCGTCCAATATCTGATTGATTGGAGGCCCGATCTCAACAATATACTAATATTTGATTCAATGAAATGTAAACTTTGACTTGGTAAGATAAATGGTATTTTTTTTAAAGTAGGTTAAAAGTGATGAAGGAATATTATATTATGTTTCCTCAAGACGGTTAATACGAGATGCTATGTATAAAATTTCCATTTCTCCTTGATATAATTGTTAATTTTGGATGTGACTTCTTGAATATATTGCTTATACACATAAGTTGATATGGCTTTAATTTTGGATGTGACTTCTTGAATATGTTGCTTATATACATACGTTGATATGGCTTTGTTTTGAAAAGAATATTGCTTTTGTAGGTTTTGAACTTAACTACAAGTTGAAGAAATCATTAGCGGACAAGAAACCACTCATCCTTAATATTCCAAGGAAATATAGCAAATAGAGGGTAGCAATGAATAGCTAGAATGATGATCTCAACTTGGAAAATAATTTTACCATTCTTAATTGTAAGATGGGATTGTTTCTAGGAGTACAAGTAGTTGTTTAAAAATGGATAAGTGTTTGATAATATTGTTGTAGATTAAGAGAGGTCCTTGTAAGTTCTTGGGCTTATTTGTTTATGAGGAAAAAAAATAGATTGTAATTATTTGGGCTTACTTGTTTATGGTGAAAAAAAATAGATTGTAATTATTTTTAAGTGGATTCTCATTGGTGTATTGTCATTATCTCTCACACATAGAGAAAGATGATGTGAATTGAAAGGAGTATTAACTAGAAAAGAAATATGTGACATGATATAGTGATTCCATAATATCATTGAGGCCTTCACTAGTATAATGTGTACCACTTCACTACCATCTCTAGCTATGTTATGTGAATTATTTGTCGAATTCTCTAATAGGTTATCCATAGTCATTTACCCAAATCTCTAAAAAAGTAGTATCACAAGTGGTATGATAAATAGTTGATTGAAAGCATATTAAGAGAGAAAATGTGCCATCTTCATATTAATGGAGATGTAAGATTTAGGATATAAATAAGTTTGAGCATCTTTGCAATGAAATTATTCATATACCACATAAGGATACCATTTGAGTCACTGGAACATATAATGCACTCGTAAAGAATTATCATAGAGCTATGTAATGTCCCCAATAGAGCTAGGCATGGATTTTATGAATTTCTATGCAATTATGTTATATTTCCACAAATATTTTGCATTCATTCTACTAAAGACATTTCATCAAACATATTGCAAGCATCCTAATACATTTGGAATAGAAGAGAGTCATGGAATATTTTATTATGAATGAAGACTAAATACAACAATCCAATGGTTGTTATGGCAGCTGCAATAAATCAATGGAAAACGCACAATACAAGCCAAAAACCTGGAATCATGTTGTGGCCCCCTCAAAATATGAGATCCAACCCTACAAGTGCCATAACCTCTCCAAGTAGATCACTACAACCCAAAACTGAAAACAAACCCAAGATGAAGCTCCAATGAAGATCCTGGATGGATCCTCCTCCTTGTCTAGCTAGGGTGGATATTGCACCAGTGAAACAAGATCAATAATGGAAGGGTTTTCCCCAAAACACCAACGAAAATGTTGGCTATAAGAGGACTCAATAAGATATCAAATCACAATAATGAGAAGTAAGGGGTTACCCTTCTTTTATACTTGTCCAACCCCTTGTAGATCCTTCCTCCATGCCTTCTAGAACTTTCTCATTTTGACTAAATCAACTCTTCAATAATTTTTCCCTTTTTGACCAAATCAAATATAACCATTATTTCTCCTTCAATTATTATTTAAAAATTAAAAATAAATTTTTAATTCTTAAGTGGTTAATTATTTAATGACACTTTAAATACATAACCTCCCATAACTAAATGACATTAAATTAGTCCCTACGACTCCATTTTCCTTCATTCAAAAGCCACATATGTCCTTTCTACTACAAAATAGGAAAACCCAAAAATGGGGACATGAGACATCCTCCCTTTCCAAATATTTCTTGTCCTTAAGAAATGCTATAATAAATTGACACTCCATTGATTGATCCAGAATGACACTGAAAATGATGTCGGATTATTTGTCCTCAAGCAATGGCATCATGACCCAATGCTCCATTGACTGATCCAAACTGACACTGAAAATGATACCAGGATCCCAAACTACCCTGTAAGATGTGAAGCATGATCCACTGAAGGTGTGTTCTGGCAATGTCTGAACATAAGAGGTGTCCTGAAAACCTCTAGCAAGAAATGCCACTCGGTGTTGAAATATATCGACCAACTCATGAATGTAATGCTCTGCTAGGGAACCAATCTCATGAAGGAAAAAACTGGCTCTGGCCTCCATGTGAGCTTCTACACTGTCTCCTACTAAAATCTTGGGGTCCCAATCTATCCTTAGAAAATAAACAACACGTTGATGATGTGCCACTTTGATCATAGTCATCCAACCATCATTCCCACTATGCATCCACAAACTTTGATTCCTCAAAGGATCGCATCCACTATCAAGTATCACACCCATCGAATGTATCCCAACTCTAAAATTAGACATCATAGAGAATTCTACATGGTCATCAACTGATAGGACACCCATTACACCTCGTATCCAAGTATCAAAAGGAAAAGTGGACAACGCCTCATCTCTATTGCAATCATCCGAGTATCATCTGGACAATCTCCCAACATATTGTCTGCAAAGTCCCTCTATGCTTACACAAGAACCACGTAGATGTTAAAGTCACCAAAATCCCACACTAGCTTGTAATACATGAAGCATTCTCTACTCATAACACCAATTTGTAAGGAGCCAATACAAGAATTCACCTGACTGCCCCTAATAATCTAGGACATCATAGGTTGCATAAACACACTCAACTCCTCAAAACACCACTCCTCCAAGAAACCATTCCTACACCTCCAAAAAGTAAACTCCGAAAATTCAAAGTTGGTTCTCTCCTCTCAAACAATAGTTTAACTATCAAGCACTGTAATCCTAGGGTCCCAAACTAATCCTAGAAAGGTATCACCATTCTAAGGTTTCACCACTTTGATCATCATCATCAGACCAATGTGCCTAGTCTATATCCTCCTCTCTTGGAACCCTAAGATGATCTCCCTAAAGGGAATGAAGCCACCATCATGAATCCTCACATGTGAAAGTGTCTCACTAAAGTATAAGCTTGCAATTACATGGATCGACTCAATTTTGTCCTGCCCTATAGAGTAATTATTGACCTCTCCTTTGTTGAAATCCCAAAAATCAAGTAGACCAATCATTGTCCCGATTTTCTCAACCATCATATGAATCAATTCATCACTCAGATGAATTCTCAGATCCCACCACCAAATAGGAATTCCACCACTCCTAATTCCTAGTAACTATTGTTGCACCATACTAGTAACCATGAAGTCAAAATGAGCCAAGTCCTTGGTATGCCCTCATCTCGTGGAATCCTAATACCATGAATCAATTCTATTCCTGCTAATCTTTTCGGCTTCTGCCAAACTGCACGAGGAAATATGTTATCTCGATCATCATCAATGTGTCTGAGTAATCTATGGATTCTAAATACCTCTCGGGAAAGTATCCATGTCACCTATGGTGCCTCATACTCATGTGAGTACCCATAATTCCCCATGAATGGAGAATCACACATAGCCCTCATAATCACCTTCCTAAGTGTGGACTCATGGACTATATGTGTGCAACCTCCGTAGTGGATAATGTCATCCTCCACTCTATCAACTGAAATATCTATGAACTGGTCCACTACAATCTGTATCCCCTCTTTTGATCCAACAACATATCCCACATGAAAGAAATATGATATGGATATAATCCTACCTACTTCACTCATCTAACTCAGGTGAACCCTCCATGTCCTATTGAATATACTATTGGCATCAGAAAATAGCACTAGATAACACTTCCATTGTATGTAAGACTAGAAAGCGTCAATGATATCCTCCCAATGTATATGTACATCCTGCATACTGATTATGTGGCCACGATGTACAACATCCATCATGTCAATCGGCCTCTCCCTATCGAGAAGATAACCTGATCGGAAATCAATCTCTAGAGAGTACCATGTCTCATGCTTGAGTATGCTCTCCCTCATGCCCCTTGTCTCACCTAACTATATCCAATGATCCTTTGTCAACCCCAATGGTAATACTAAGAACTCAAGGTATCATCTAAGAGAAACCCTATAGGTATCCTTCTCTTTGTCTCTACTCTGGTGATATCCCACTTGAATATTAATATTTGAGGGATCCGCCTCTCCATGAGGCTCATCCATCCACTCATCGATCCTGGGTGAACCAAACTCAATGTTATGTCTAAAGTCTCTGTCTGGAGGTTGCCCTGGTGGAAATATCCCAAAAACCCACTGCATACCATCATAAATTGTTGTATGTTCTTGTATCCCACTGTACACTATTGTATCATCATGTACAATCATGTATCGTATATGTGCCACTGTATCAATCACTCTACTAATATCAACTGAATTTGGATCCCAAAGTGATGTATCCACATCTGTCCTATACTCAATCCACCAATCAATTGGTGCATATGCTTCATTGTTGGTTGGTTCACAAGGCATTTTCTCAACTACCATGTTTGTAGTGAAGCCTTGAGCCAAAATAAATGTCTCATGATACATACAATGCAAGACAAGTGCACAATCATAAACCTTTGTGTCAAATTTCTCCTCAAATACCTGCAACTCTAAATTCTCCTCAAGCAAGGTCGTCACAAGACGCTCCTCCCTCATATCATGAGTGCCACTCATTCCCTCATGTGTCACTTCTACCAAATATGATGGAGTCTTTGCTGTTGAAGAGTGTGACAAACTTAGTTTGTAACAAAGATCCTCAATCTCCCTTTCCTTGTCTTCGATGAACTTAAGAGTAAGGTCTCTATCCATGAACAACTGCAAGTAATCATATTTCATTTTATCTAG
Source organism: Picea engelmannii (assembly GCA_009831015.1). Classification (NCBI taxonomy): domain Eukaryota; kingdom Viridiplantae; phylum Streptophyta; class Pinopsida; order Pinales; family Pinaceae; genus Picea; species Picea engelmannii. Next base: position 157,517 of record ML782368.1, on the reverse strand, counting down.
TGCTTCTTTGATGATGTATAACTGAGCACTAGTGATCCCATATACAACTCCTTTTTGTCTCTCATCCATATGAGTTTTCCACATAAGATCTTCAATATACTTATGAGTCTCGTCTTCCCTTCTCAACACCTACTCAATATGTTCCTCCTTGACCAATAATTGGTCCTCCAAACCCTATTGAAGTACAATCACATCCTCATCATCATCGACATCATAATTGAGATATGTTGGACCCTCAACATCGGTTGATTGGAAAAAATCATCATAAGATCATGCATCTTCTTCTTGTGTTCATTCATCAGAGGTATATCCATCCATTACATTAATGCCACCATCCTCATCGAATAGTTATGATGTTGTCCCATAGGATAATTTTTGGTCTTCCTGTATGCAAACATATTCCTCATGGATAAATGCATGCTACTCCAAAATATTGTAATGTCCCCCACCTCTTAGAGAGGTGATGAGGAGACTCAGTGGCCTGGGCACCCCCACTAGGTCATAGTCTCACACTGAAGGGGGGAAAGTCAAGAAGTTAAAAGTTATATTTTTAAGTTGACTTAAGAAAGGAAAAGGATAAAGGAGTAAAAGATAACTCAACAGAAGAATAAAAGATTAACCCTGGGAGTTAACCTAACTCAACAGAGAATTAGAAGGAAAAGTATAAGTAAGAGGTTGGGGTGCACCTATTACTCATTCTTGTTTTGGATTAACAATTGTTATTGCTCTTGAGCATTCAGTTTGGGGGTTTTGTTGTACAAACCCTTGGGAGAAACTCAGTGGTGAAATATCCACTCACCTTGTTCCACAGCTTGGTCTCGGGGATGAAAGACTCCTCCACACCATTCTAGTCTCAGGG
>ML782368.1:143192-156608 GCA_009831015.1 Picea engelmannii | reverse complement strand
TCTTACCATTTACCGATCTATATTCTGGGAGAGTTTCAGAGCATTTGGAGACCTCCTTCATCAGGGACGAACCAGCTAGGGTTTCATTCATTCAGTGGGGCACCCCATTCAGTGGGAAATTCAGATCTACGGAGATTGAGAGGGATCTTGGAGATTTAGGCACCTAGGTTATTCTTACCATCACCCGATCTATCAATTGGAATATTTCTTAGGGTGATTGGAAAATTTTGGTAGCAGGGCCGAGTTATTGAGGGTTTCAGCCTTCTATTGGAGCGTGGCATTCTTTAGCTGGAGAGTTTGGCATTCATATCTACTTGTATTGATCTTCATTTCTTATTCAGCCTTTGGAGGCATTATTTTGTATTAGCGGGAGCATTTTGTAGCAGCTCATATCAATTGCTTGTACGACCATCTGAGGTTTATGCCAGATCGGTCAACTATTGTATTGATCTTACATTGCTCATAATAAAAAGGTCAGATCTTTGCTTGTGCTTCTACATCTTGAATATATTGTGATCTCCATGTGTTGATGAATCTTGTATGCACTTAATAACTCAATAAATTAGTAGTAGTTAGTGATTCCAAGAAAGAATTTGGCTTCGGATCATTACAAATATCAATCCGAGGTCTTGTTAAACCTTCCTCATGAAGTGAGGTCTTTGCTTCACCAACATTTGCAAATTTGAAGCCCTTTCTCTTGTTATTCCCATATAGAAGCTTCAAAAAATCGAGAATCTCTAAGAATGTTGTAAAATTCTTTTGATAGTCCTATATTTGTTTTTTATAGTTTTCACAGAGATGTAATAACTTTATCCTAATTTCTTGACTTGTATCCATATTGTAAAATCACATGACGTTTTCTGGAAAAAACATGAAAAAAATCCAAAATTAAAATGATGACAACTTTAGTTCCGGACTCCGTTTCAGCTGATGTTTATTTTGAAATTGGGCATTTTTCCGAGAGGAATTCAAATACCCATTTTTTTTTTTAAATTTTCTCACAAATTTTCATATATGAGCCTGAAGTGCACCACCCCCTTTTTCTTCCAAAAAAATTATGTAATTTGTTCTTTTATTTCTTCTCTATCCAAGGAAAGTGCTATGATGCAATCAAAGGTTGAAAATATCACCAACTCTGATACCACTATAATATTCCCAATAGATCTAGGCAGGGATTTTATGAATTTCTGTGCAATTATGTTATATTTCCACAAATATTTTGCATTCATTCTACTAAAGACATTTCATCAAACATATTGCAAACATCCTAAATACACTTGTATTAGAAGAGAATAATGGAATATTTTATTATCAATGAAGAATGAATAAAACAATCTGATGGATTCTATGGAAACTTCAATACATCAATGGAAAACAAACAATACTGTCCAAAAACCTGGAATCATGTCGTGGCCCCCTCAACATATGATATCCAACCCTCCAAGTTTTATAACCTCTCCAAGTGCCATAACCTTTCCAAGTAGATCACTACAACCCAAAAATAAAAACAAACCCAATATGGAACTCCAATTAATATCGTGGATGGATCCTCCTCCTTGTCTAGCTAGGGTTGATATTGCACCACGGAAACAAGACCAACAATGGAAGGGTTTTTCCCAAAACCCCAACGAAAACGCTGGCTACAAGAGCACTCAATAAGATATCAAAGCATAATAATGAGAAGTTAGGGGTTACCCTTATTTTTTACTTTTCCAAACCCTTTTAGATCCTTCATCCATGCCTTCTAGAACTTTCCACTTTTGACTAAATCAACTCTTCTAGAATTTTCCCCTTTTTGACCAATTCAAATATAACCCTTATTTCTGCTTCAATTATTATTTAGACATTAAAACTATAGTTTTAATGCTTAAGTGGTTAATTATTTAATGTCACCTTAAATACATAACCTCCCATAACTAAATGACATTAAATAACCCCCCTTGACTCCCTTTTTCTTCATTGACAAGCCACGAAAGTCATTTCTACTACAAAACGGGGAAACCCAAAAATGGGGACATGACAAGCTACGTCTTTCAAGACCTAACTTTATGAACATTTTTCTCAATATTAAATATTGTACAAATATAATGTTTGATTGACTATCTGTAGTATTTTCTACCACCACCCCCCCCCCTTCAACACACACACACAATGTGTGTGTAATGAGAGGTAGTTTTTGATATCTGCTATCTAATTATTTATGTTTATCTTTGACACAAGTATAATAAATACAACATATATTTACTCTTATAGGTGCTCAAAATACAATTATAACTTGTAGTACACCCCTATGATATAATATCATGTACTATTCATATGTACTTTGGTGTATCTCACCATTATGATTGCAATTAGTGTAGGGGGGATTGCAGTCAATTTTGAGTAAAAGTTTTGTGTTTAGGGAATTGGATCATCCTCTAAAAATTTTGCATGCCACTTCATTGTATCACTTATGTTACTCCTTTATCTGTACATTTCTAGTGTATAAAGGTTGGAAATATTTGAAATCATTGAGACAAGGATACATAATACAACCATGATCCAAATCAGATCTTAACAAGAACAATTGGCTATCGACACAGGCTTTAGGATGATCAACATGGGTAATGTCCAAGGCTATGGATGATGAAGGAGATCAACTTGTTGGCATGAAAATGTCCATGCCATCACGATTGATGTCCACCCTTGTATTCATTGTAGTATTAACTCAAACATGAGATGTGACGTCAGGCAATATATTATTGTTCTAAAAGAAAAAGGAAAAAAATCCATGTATTAAGAAAACATAAGAGTTTCATGAGACATTTTTCCCATGGTATAAAATACAAAAGAAAGAGAAGGGTAGGAAACAAGTTGGGGAGAGGTTGAAGGGTTGGGTATGCATAACCTTCCAGCTATCCCCTAGTTGAGATCGTCTCTTATATCCCATTTACCAACAAGGGAAGAGGGGTTCTTTAGTTTTGAATGAAGTAGGAAGTTGCCTTGATTTCACTGAGGATAATAGACATGAGCTAGAGACCCTACAACTTGTCAATTTCTACATACTAAAGATCTTGGTTGAATTCAACTAAATGTGGGTTTTCCAATTTCAGTTTCTAGGGTAAACCATGTCTCAATTTGTGTGTGTTCTTTTTCAATTGTTGAGTATGATGTTTTGTTATTTGATTTGGTGGTTTATTGAGTCAATAGTTTCATTTTAATGGATACTATGTTTATGTCTTACCTTTGTTGAGTAGTTAATGTGCTAATTGTTCAATATCTTGTTGTGTGGGAGGTTTGTCTACATAATACAATGATTCAGTGGAGAAAAACCTTCTCGATGGCTCCCTTTTCTCCATCATTGAGTGATTCCAAATATGGTAAATCAACCTTTCCCACTCCATAGTTCTTTTGATTTACTTGGAAGTTTATAGTTTAGTCTTAAAGAGTAGTTGCAGAAATTTCTCACTCACAGTGTCAAATTTATTTCTAGCTGGTGTCCACACTTTGTCCACAACATATATATTACATTTTCATCATTGTTGATAATTTATCTTTTCCCATATGTCATATATAGACCATACTACACATTCTAGTGCTACTCAAACATTTTTTATTTACCCACAAGACATATACAACTTTTTTCTTCATTGTTGTTTACCCAATTTTCCCTCTGAATGTTTTTCTTCATTCTTGGTCATCTTAATTCATTTCTTGTGAATGTTTTTCTTCATTCTTGGTCATCTTAATTCATTTCTTGTGCATTGTTCTTCATTGTTGGTTGAGTCATTCCACTCAAACTACCTTTCCCTTTTTTTATCCAGTCAACTTCACTTTCTATTCAACTAGAATTTCTCCCTAGTCGATTTGGCTTCTTCCTAGTTGATCTCTCTTATTTGGTAAACTAGATATGCTACTCGACTTTCCATTTCCTAGTTGAATTAGTTGGTTGAATTGATAATTTATAGTCTACTTGTTCATTCCTCGGTTCACTTGTCATTGATTTATTGACTTGTTTACGCTCTGGTTGACTCATCCATTGGGTGGTCAATAGGTTTATTAGCTAGTTGAATTGACCATTGGTTGGGTGAGTTAATTCTTGGCACCTTCTCTTTCTTTCTTTTCATGGGAGATAGAATCAAAAGAACTATTCTTCGTATATTTTTAATGATGGTATACCAGGGTTTCTCTTGCACAATGTTTTGGGTATTGTTATATATATATATATATATATATATATATATATATATATATTGACCTTTTAAGGAAAGAAAGTGATTGCTTCATAAAATTGTGAGTTCTAAGGAAAGGTACAAATATATGATGTATGGAAGAGAAGTGTCTCTTGTTTTATTGAGATGATATCATGTTCATTAAATGGATAGGATATAATCCTTTAGTTTACATATCAAATGGTATTAGAGAAGAAGTTCCACCGAACTTAGTGGGACCTATATGGTAAGTATTCGTAGTGATTATAAAAGAATTAGACAACAATTTTTCTAGGGATAGAGGAAAGTAGAAGCACCAAGAATGGAAGGAGAACATCATGGAGAATATTAGGAAGGTATAGTTTGATTGACTTGAGTAGCATTTGGATACGTTGACATCGATGGTGTCACATCTATTGGAAATGAAGTGCAAAGAAACACCATCAAAAGAGGCTTGTCATGAAGACCCAAAGAAAGAAGAAAAGAAGCCAGAGATGGAGTGTAATACTGAGGCATAGATGGGAGAATGTAGCTATAGTAAGACGTAATTACCTTTCCATGTGGAGGCCAAGGTGGATATCACGCCATAGTCCAGTGAAGTGGATTCCATCAAGTTTAACCAATGGCTATAATAGATGGAAGTATACTTAACAGTGTGTGATGTAATTGGAAATAAAAATATTTCTTTTGCTTGGTTGGAGCATCAAGGTCATGCTTTGACATGGTGGGGGAGTGATGTAGTGGGAAGAGTGTTGGAGTATGAACTGTTGGTGGAATACTGGGATAAGTTCAAGGACATGATAAAATCATAGTTTTACCCAAATGGATATGAGGAGCACTAACATATAGTATGGCATTACTTTGGAGGGAGGCAATGAAAATCGCTACAAGAGTTCACCACAATGTTCAAGAAGAGAGAAATTAATACGAGAGTCTCTCTCAAAAGTACAAACATGTTAATAAAGTACATTAGGGAAATTATACCTCATATTTGGTGAAAACAAATGCTATTTAGACCAAATACAATTGGTGAGGCCAATGTTCAATAATAATACCTCATGGGAGACAAGGGAAACTAGCAAAAAAACATATACAAGAAAGTAGATCCACAAGACAAATAGATAAAGAAGAAAAACAAGAATAAGTGGAATGAAAAGAAGAGTGTGGTAAAAAAACAAGAATCAACTTCTTCCACCAATAAATGAAAAGGATGTGATTGAAAGGGACAGAACAAGGAGGAATTTTGGAAATTGCACCTTAAGAAGAACCCCAAACATTTCCAAAAGAAGAAAAAGAGATATTTTGTATCAGTGGATGTTGAGGAACTAGTGAAAAACACCTTAGACCCGTAAGTGAATATCAATAGCACTAATATTCGAAAGGAGGTGGCATTGATTGGTTGTAGTCACAAAGAGGAGAAGGAGATGAACAAACTATTATTTGTTAAAATATACATGAAGAAAAGAAAGGTAGATTTTTTGTTTGATCATTTTTCAAAATCTAACTTGATCTCTACACAATTGATTGAGAATCTTTGGATAGATACATAAGATCATCTGCAGCCACACCCTCTAGGTTGGGTAAGGAAAGATGTGGAATTAAAAGTGATCAAGCAGTACAAATTCAAGTTTTCCATCAACCAATTTTTTTTTTATGAAGTGGATGTATGTGGACTCATCTTGGGAAGCCCATACCTGTACATGAGGGATGCCCTTTTCAGGAAAATATATAACCATTATAGGCTAGTAAAGGAAAGACAATAATATTCCATAAATATACATAAAGACAAAGCCAAGATCTCTCTCATAAGTGCCCATCAAGCCAAAAGAATCATGGGTAGTATGAAGAAGTTTCTCATGTTGTTTTTAAGATAAGGAAACCAGTAAGGTGAAGGTAGTGAGTTGGAGATGAAAGCATCGTTTAAGGAACCTAGTGCAAATAATCTAGGTGGATATTCGTGGCCACCCACCTATTCCAATGATTCAAAGAAAAAATTTCCATTTTGGTAGTTTGTTTATATTTTTTTGGGTACCTCTATACTACCAGGTCAAGCATTCAATCGATTTGCACTACCAGGTCAAGAATTCAATCAATCTAACCCCTGGTGCACCTCTAACCAATGGTATCGTCTATCACCATTCTCCTCTGGAAAATGAAGAAATAAAGGGCCATATCCAAGAGTTTCTCATTCGTCCGAGTTCCTCGACCTACGAAACCCCAATTATATTTGTGTAGAATAAATATGAGACCTAGCGACACTGCATTGATTATGAGGCCCTAATCAAAATCATTTTCATGAACTGGTACCAAATTCCCCTGGTTGATGACTTTCTTGACTAGCTAATGAGAGCCAAGTACTTCAGTAATATTGACCTGAATTCCAGTTATGACCAGGTCCCAATAGAATAGACTGATGTATGGAATACTACTTTCAAGTCCAAAGAAGGTATTTTCAAATGGATAGTCATGTCCTTTTATTTGACGAATTCCCCAACAAATTTCATGAGGTTAATGGAAGATATCGTGTGGAATTTCACCAATTATTTTGTGGTGGTAAATGATATCCTCATTTTCAACAAAATTTGAGAGAAACACTTACAACATATTCAATAGGTACTTCACACTCTGTGGCAACCCATGCTATATGATAAATTGGAAAATTTCTCCTTCAACATGAACAAGGTCAAATACCTGGGCTATATTATTGGTGAGAATGGTGTGCATGAAGATCCTTCAAAGATCTAGGTCATTCATGGTTGGTCGGCCCCAACCACACTATCTGAGATTTGAAGTTTCTTAGGAATTACCAACTTCTATTGCAGGTTTGTGTTGGAATTCACCCATATTGCATGGGCCCTCATCCAAGTGACCAAGTGTGGCGGAAAATAAAAATTTGTTTGGAGAAAGTCACAAAAAAAATCATTTGATCATTTGGAACATCACTTGTGCTAAAACTGAGTGCTCTCCTTACCCTATCTACATTAACCTTTTGATATTAAGACCGACGCTTTAGACTTTGTCGTGGGTGGATTTCTCACTCAGCACGGTCTTTCAATGGCCTATCATAGTGAGACACTATCAGATGTTGTCTGAAAGTACCCCACGTATGACAAAGAAATGTATTCCATTTTACAAGATTGTTGCCAATGGAATAATTACATTCTATTGAAGGAGAAAATCATCCACATTGATCATAAGACTTTGTATTTCATTGAAACACATGGAAAATTGAAAAATGATTTCCATCAAAAGAGGTTCACATACTTGCAGAGGTTCCATCTCAACATAAAATATAGGATAGGGAGAAATAATTGAGTCAATGACTTCCTTATTCAACCTCAAGTTGCAACCCTAACCACAATGCTCCACTACTTTGGACATGAGGCCTCCGGGTGGCCTCAACTCTACGAGAGTGATCCTGAATTCACTACGACTTACCAGATGCTAAGCATAGGCGCGTCTGTCATTGAATTTTATATTTAGGATAGAATATTATTTCATCTAGGCCATATTTGTGTTTCTTCAAGAAAGCGTGTGAAGCTTATTTGGGAAGGTCACTACATTCAGATGGCAGGAGACTTTGGCATGGAAATGATAGTGGACGTGCTACCAAATCATTTATATTGGTTAAAACATTCAGAGGATCTTAGAAAGTATATCAAGTTCTACACTTCTTGAACTGTTGTTGAGCCAACAATTGAGAAAGAAGGCCTTTACACCCCTCTTACTACCCCCGATAGGCCCTGTGAATATATCTCCATGGACTACATGTCTGAACTTAGTTCAACCAAGCTGGGAAATTACTATTTTTTTTATGGTTTTTTATCAGTTTTCTAAGATGGTATATCTAACATCCTGCAAGAAGAGTATCACCATGGAGGCCACTTCCAAGATATTCCTTGACAGGGTGTGGGTACATTTTGGGATACCACAAACCATCGTATAAAATAGGGACAATAGGTTCTTAAGAAAATTCTAGTCAATCCTCTGTTCACTATTTGACACTAAGCTCATAAAATCCACTGTCTTCCACCCCCAAATTGATGGCCAGAAAGACGTTGTCAACATGATGATCGTGAATATCCTTTGCATGTAAAACTCCAAAAATCCACGCACATGGGATGAGAGTCTCCCCTATGTTCAACAAAACTATAATAGATCCCTCCATAGCTTGACTGACCACAACCCATTTCAAGTGGGGTTGGGATTTCAACCATTGGGTTCCATTGATGTTGCAATGCCCCTTGCATCGACCCCGATGAAATTGTCTTATTCTCAATCTCAGGATGACAAATCCACTAATTGTATTGAATGAATTCAACACATCCACCAACAATTCCATGATATTTTATAGAAATCGAATGCTAAATACAAGCAGCGACATGATCGACACTGGATGCCACAAAAGATTCATGTTGGAGACAAGGTATGGTTTCATTTGTAGAAGGAGTTCCTTACAAGACTGCATCAAAAGCTTCATCAACTTTTTTATGGACCTTAAAACATCACCAAGGTTGTGGGTGACAATGATTTTGAGCCAAATATTCCCCGCTTCCTTATATTTCACCCAGTGTTCAATGTGGACCTCCTTCGACCATACTTCCCATCGTTATTGGACACATCAGAGATAACAGAGAAGTTGACACCAATAGATCTCAAATATGACTGCATGGAATAATAATCCATTGATCAAATTGTGGACACTTAGGTTAAGGGAAGTCTCCGACATAGGATCCAAATTTATTGGGTTGTCAAAGAAAGGCACCTCTTACACCAAGGAAAGTGGCTCACCTAAGGCCAAGTTCAACAGAAGTTTCCCCATTTGATGGAAAAACTCAATGTAATATATACCATTTTTTCCTAAGGGGGGAGGACTAATCCAAGTGGATATTAGTGGCCACCACCTATTCTATTGGCTCAAAGAACAATTTTCCATTTTGGAATTTTTTGTATAGTTGTTCAGGTCCCAAACATCCGAGGCCATTTTGAGTCCCTAAACGATATTTTTTTGAACTTTTGGGGGGGGTTGTCAAAAAATCCTTCCCTGACCCCCAGTGTAATAATTTTTACTTCTCATATATACCGTTGCGATGAGGTATCAAATAACTGAAACATAGATCATATGAAAATGTTATGCCCTCAAGAAGTTCATGTATCAACTAGCCCCATTGGGGCCCACAAAACTTTTGGTGTTTCATCTTCTAGGGTTAGGGTTTTATATGTTTAGGGTTTTATCATATATTATTTATGTTAAAAATCCATTTAGAGCCTCATTTTAATCCACTTATTGCAAATGCGTGTATCTGACACATCTCTTCTCAGAGATAAGCTACCACGATTTGAGCAAGTTTGTTTCATTCCTCTTTTTTACAGTTTCAATATATTCCATTAATTAATAGAAGTAAAGTTTCAAAGTATCAATNACCAACAACTACAACACTTGTTTGAAGTCTACAAGGAAGTGTTTCAAGAGCCTTAGGGACCACCACCCATGCGAGAGGTTGAACATGAGATTCAGTTGTTTGAAAGTCACCATTTCTTAACATTGGGTTTTATAGGAATTCCATCATCGAAGTTGATGAAGTGAATAAGAAATTCCAATAGTTGTTAGAATAGGGATTCATGAGACCCAATGCATCACCGTGTCTCTCACCCATCCTCATGGTGCGAAAGAAGGATAGAAACTGAAGAATATGCATTGACTATTGTGCTATAAATAATATCACCATGAAGAAAAATTGTCCTCTACCAAGGATTCATGACTTTTTGGATCAACTGCCACAATCCAAATTATTCACATAGATGGACCTCAAACTAGGTTACCCTCAAGTGAGGATCAAATCACAAAACGTGTGCAGTACAGTGTTAAAAACAAGAGAAGATTTGTATGAATCGTTAGTAATTCCTTTTAGTTTATGAAATGAACCTGAAAATTCTACGAGAATGATGAATGATCTGCTAGGCCTCTTCATTGACTCTTTTTCAATATTATATCTATATGACATACTAAAATTCAACAACACTTGGCAAGATAACTTATCACATATGACACAGGTGCTAGACACCTTATGAAAGAATCAACTAATTTCCAACTCGTATAAATGTGAGTTTGGAAATAATTCCTTGATTTATCTTGGACACATGATGAGTGGAGGGGAGCTGAGAGTGGATTGGAAATAGATTGTATCCATCTCTCAATGGTATAATCCCATTAGCATGATATAGGTCAATAGTTTCATATAGTAGCTAAGGAATTTTATTATAAAATTCTCCACAATAGAAATTCCATTGCATTCCTTGACCACCAAAAGAAAGATATTTAATTGGGGTAAACCACAACATATAGAATTTAAATACTTGAAGAATAAAACCAGTGATTCTAGTATTTAAATCCATGGACAAGATTATAAAAATACATCTAAGGGTTCAAGAGCATCTAAAGAAGAGCCAACAATTTATAAAGCTAGGCATGACTAGCACAAGGAGGATCATAAATTCCATGTTGAAGACAAGGTGTGGCTATATCTTTACACATAATTATTGCAAGGAGAAACAAAGAAACTCAAGCCTCTTATATACAAACCTTTTGACATCCTTGATTATGTGAATGAAAATGTGTTATGGATAGATATTTCTCCTTTTATGTAGATCAGTTTGGAGGTGAACATGGAATATTTGAATTTTTTCAAATATTCCATGTTGGATGATCAAGATGAATGTCAGGGTGTTCCTACTATTGAAGACCTTATAATACATGCTCTAGAATATTTGAAGGAAGACACAGTTCCACAACACAAGGAGATGATGACTCATGAAGTATGTCAAGAAATGTAGTATATTGGTATCAAAGTACATACTCCAAGGAAAGCGAAATGGTATGAAAAAAACAAGATTGCAAGAAAGTTCCCTCATCTATCCTTATTATATTTTGGGAACCAAAACCATTTTAATGGGGAGGTATGATATGAATTGAATCTGAACATGAAAAATTGGATGTCAACATATGCTTTCGGATGATCAGCATGAGCAATGTTCAAGGTGACAACTAATGAAGGAGATCAACTTATTGGTGTGAAGGTCCCCATGCCATCACGATTGATGTCCACCCCTATATTAAATGTAGTATTAAGTCAATCATGAGATGTGAAGTTAGGAATTATATTATTGTACAAAAAAAAAGAAAAAAAAAATTATGTACTAAGAAAACATAAGATTCTCATGGGACCTGTTTATGATGGTAGAAAAGGAAAAAGAAAGAGAAGGAGGAAAAACACAATGGGAAGAAGTTGAAGTGTTAGGGACACCTAACCTTCTATCTATACCCCTAGCTAAGATCGACTCATATATCCCATTTTCCCATAAGGGATGATGGGTTCCTTATTTTTGGATGAACTAGAGAGCATGTAACTTGCATAGAGATGAACTAGAGAGCATGTAACTTGCACATTACTGCATAATAAATATCTTGGACGAACGCAATTGAATGTTGGTTTCCCATTTGGATTTCCAGGGTAAAGAATATCTCAATGTGTCTATTTTATTTTTATATATTGAGTATGATTCTATGCTAACTTTCATTTGGTGGTTTATTAAGTCAGTAGTTTCATTTTAATGGTTGTTATGTAGATGGATTACCTCTGCTAGGTAGTTAATGTGTTAAGTGTTTAGTATTATGTTGTGTGGGGGGTTTCTCTATATAATTAAGTGGTTTAATGGATAATAACCATATCAATATCTCTCTTTTATCCATCGTTGATTGGTTCTAGAGTTGGTAAATCAATGATGCGCATGTTCATGGCATTTCCTGTAATGGAAAGGTATGTGCTCATAATAAATGGTTTGTGACCAGTCCTCATTGTGGTATTCCAAGGAAATGGAACCTGACAATGTCTTAGAGATATTCATGTAGACACAAATGCGTGCATATGAGTTATACTTTCTCTGTTTGGTTTCTTCTGAATATTTCACATATACCCTAATGGTGCTTCCAATACCCACCATTACTTCTTCAATCCAGAACTGTTGTGGCAGGGAATAAAGTCAAATATAGACTAGTGCATGCCCAAATTCCTCTGTTTCAGGGATAAAATTCTCTATTCAGAATCATAAAAGGAGACCAGTTGATTTGAAGAAATAAGGACCTCCGTCAAAGATGTGGTGCCTATCCTCAAGGTTGTGCAGGATTATTGTAAAGAACCCTTTGGAGACCAGCTAAAGTTCATAGCGACCTTTGGGTTTCCACCATTGTTGTATCCATTTTATTATCTTGCGTTCGGAGGGCCATAACCCTAAATATTTCCCGACCAGGGCATAATCTCGCATATATTTTTTTTTGTTCTTCTATTTTGGGTGAACTAATGACGTATTTTAGTGTTTGCGGTGTTTGAGGGATGCAATTTTTCAGGTTCCTAAGGTCGCACTTCCCTTGTATGAGTGTTCCCTGAGTCAATTTTCATTTCCTTTCCTTTGAATGAACCTTCGAAGAGAAGATGGGAGAGAATATCAGAGGGTGGTTCAAAGGTCAATCGTCTACAGTCGTCGCTTGTGTTTCCTTGCATCGTGGCATGACTGTAGGAGGCACCTCGCGACCCTCCCTCACTTGGGAGAAGGGTTTTCCCCACTAGGGGCATATAAGTGCACCAAGGTCTGAGTGAAAATCTTAACCCTAACATGCTTCAGAGAAGAGAACGAGAATCTTGGTTAAGGTCCATACTATATAATATTAAACTATAAAATATTCTTATAATTAAATTATTACTCTACAATGTTTTCCATTAATTTTTTTATCTTTATTATATAAATTAATTTTTATTTGGATTTTAGTTATTCACTATTTTTTTTTTATTATGTATTCTTTCTTTGATTTTTTTATAGGGGAGTGTACGAAGTTGATGGACAAAAAAATGGAAATGGGGTGCAAAGGAATGCAGGCACATAGGAACACGTGTGCATTCCTAGAGCTGCACACACATTCTTAATCCTACATCCTTGGTATGGATCAAACTACTACACATATTGTCAACTCATATTATTTATGAACAAACATGTGTTCCTAAGAAACATGTGTTTAGGAACACATTATTAGAAACATGAACGTGTGCATGTTCCTATTAACAAAATCTCTCTCTCTCTCTCTCTCTCTATGCCCCCCTCTCCATCCCTTCCTCTATATTCCTCTCTCTTTGAACCCTCTTCTCCCATGTTTCTCTCCCCCATCGCCCCCCCC
>ML782368.1:111487-128530 GCA_009831015.1 Picea engelmannii | reverse complement strand
AGAGAGATATTTCATGCTAAGAGGAACATGTGCAAATTCATGTTCCCAATAACGCATTTGTTCTTTAGGAACACATGTGTGTTCCTAAATCCCGTGCACATTATTTATTTCAATTTTTCTAAGGAACACACACATGTTATTACACACGTGTTTCTCAAGAACGTGTGCACATTCTTGAGAACACACACACATTCTTTTTTAACGTGCCTACGTGGATTGTTGATTGGAGGTTCTAGTTTTGTTGAACCTATCACATCAAGAACACGTGGATGTTCCTATAAACACACATGCATTTCTACCAGTGCACACTTCTTCTCACTTCGTTGCCAATTTATCATCCACCAACTTCATGCACTCACCCTAAAATCTTTTATTATGTACTTTATTATGTTATACCTCAGGTTTAATATTACTAGTGTTGTGATCGATAGGAACTTAATGAAACCAAAATGAAAGGAAACAAGAAAATGAACACACCATCAAAAAAATGAACACAGGATGTGAACTAGGAAACCTAATACAAGAGAAAACCTATATAGAAGGTGGGGCCTATTCTCTGCTCTATTTTTCTTGGTTATAAAATGCAAGCACAAACAAAGGAGCAATCACTTTGGATTTTCCATGGAAACCATGCACTGAATTACTGCCACACAATATTCTACATAATATATTATGCTTATATATCCCACTCTTATATGCTCTAGTCAACTATGGAACAATAACAATACCCCCAAAATGGAACCCCTTCTCTTCCTAGTGGAATAATATTTAACATAGTATGATATTCATATAGGGTTAGGTTTAGGGTTTTTACATGCCTCAACCCTCAATTAGTTTTAGGGTTTTGGAGTCTCCGACATATTCTTGACAATCCATATCTAACTATCCCCATATGTGTGAGTAACGGGGTTGACATGGAATCCACTCAATATGATGGTGGTCAACATGGTAAGTGAACTTATGGAAGACATAACTTATGCATACAAACATTGATTAAGGTTATTTTTGTACTGTTGGAAATATTTTAGTGTGTAGACTAGTATGAAGAGGCCATGATCCAAGATCATAAATTTTGTACCACAAAAACTTCATTTTCTCCATTAACCTAACTTTCTCTTTCCCTCATTGAGATACTAGGTGCACACACATATTCTCTCTCCCCCTTTTTATAGCTAGACACATTCATATCTCTATCAAAATGTGGTGAAAAAATGTAGGGAAACATTATGGACTTATGGATATCTAGCTTAAATGGATACTTCAAGATTTCCATAGGCATCATCAGAGCTCAGTTCCTCTCTATCATATAATTCTATCTAAAAGGTATATCTCTAGCATGGTGGAAATATAAATGGAAATTAACTGCAACCCACTCTTCCAAACTACTTTTGGAGTGCATTAAGACTTCAGATGTTTTATACTATGACATTCACATAAATTTTATCCTCTTGTGTCTAGTTAATATTTTATGTGCCAATATTTGAAACTTTTCCAATATCCCAATCAATGTGTACATCAATATATTGAAATATCCACTCAACTTTGGATCCACCTCCAAATCCATGACTACAAAGAGGTTCTCATTATTAATTTTAGTTTTAGTTTTCTAGAGGTTATGATTATTAAGTTTAGTTTTAGTTTTCTCCATTCCTTTTTTCATGAAGTGACCTTATGTGAGAGTTACACCCTTGATCATGCCTTACTCCATTATCTAGTAGTGAAATGTAGACTTACACAACATATCTATCTTCCTTCCTTCCAAATCACTAACTATAAACCTAAAATTCAATTAGAACAAACTCCCTCATCTTCATTCTTTTTCTAGAACCACCCTTATATTGCACCCAACATTGGTGTCATTTCCATAATACAAACTCCCATTTTGTGGCATATTTACACACCTTGCAGCACCAAGTCTCCAACCCTCCTAAGAAAACTAGTACACCTTATGAATCAGTTATTACCACGTGAACACCGCTCACTATGTTCACATAGCTCATTAAGCATAACCTATCCTAATGGTAATCATTTCTCATGCCTTTCTATCTACTCCCTACATTAATAAATCCAGTGATATTCTCCATCACTTACATATGCAACATAGATCTCCCATTTCTAGAATAGATCATGTTCAACACTCAAATCGATCGTGGTTTCCTCCACCTCCTCCATATATTCCTTATAACAAGACTCCCAAGCTAGTTCTTTCCCCACCTATAGCTAAAGTATTATTTCCATTTCAAACATCTGCAGTCTGCCTAGAAATGTCCATTCATCCCACATCATCTACTATCATTCCCTCTTCTAATTGGAATAGTTTCAATGTTTACACTACCACTCGCCATAATGTGGACTTCACACATCAATCAAAAACTAAGAAAGCTATGAGAATATCACATACCCAATACATCACATGATACCTAGTTTGGGTTCCACCTATTTCTACTGTATGGATACCATCCAATGATGGATCTACTTGGCATAACATCATTGAAAATAGGTCAAGGGAAGTAACAATATGTGTAGAAACTACAATTATCAACTTCAAAAGATAAAGAAAAACACTTAGGAGGCACCTATATTTGAAAAAAAATTCACAGGAGATGACCTAGAATGGATCATCATAAAAACAATCATCTATCTTGGTACTTTTTGGGTTAAAATATTGGAGGAACACTCTTACAAGGCCCATTTTAGGGGTAGGTCCTTGTTTGGTGAAATAGGTTCCAAAAACTTCAAGATCCTATTTGAGGAATTAATGACACTTTTTGGGGTAAAATATTTGTAATAATACATCCTATCACCTTGAAATTTTTCTACACAACTAAATATTTCCAACCATGTGAAAATAACCTCCATCATAATTTGTATGCAAAATTTATGACAATTTTTACTGCCTTGCGTGGATGGATACCACGTCAACCACCATTACTCACACATGTGGGGATAGTTATGTGTGAAGTTTCAAAACAATTCAAGAGGGTTAAAATCCATAGCACTAATTGAGGGTCGAGGCATGCAAAAACCCTAACCCTAACCATAACCCTAGACAACTAGGAGGCTATGTTAAATATTGGGCCACTAGAAAAGGAAGGGATTCCATTCTTTTGTTATTTTTATTATTCCATAGATGAGAAAATAATATAGGAGTGGGATATTGAAGAATAATAGAGGAGATTAAACATTTTGTAGTGGCCATTTAGGCCACAATATCAATGGTAAATCCATAATGGGTGGAAATTTCTTTGTACATGAATTTCATAACTAAGAATGTATTGGAACATTTGAACACTATGCGACAATGATGATCTAGGATTGCAACATTTCTTGAGATGTTTGAACACAGTATAACATGGGACGACCATAGGTCAACATGGTTATATCATAAGCTCCCATTGGACAAACCCATTAGAAAACTAAACATAATTGTCATGCATATTCTTATGGATTATGAAAAAAGAGAGTATGTTTTATCTTCAACTCTATGTGGGACATTTATTACTTAACAAAAAGAAAGAATTCACTTTATTATGACATATGAATAGTAGAATTTATTTCCCTCGTTTTATTAATATGCATGAATGAATGAGCATGATAATCCACATTAGAAAATTATGCTCATACCTCATCCATTCCATCAACAATATGCATGTACCACCTACATAGGACATCAAAACATATGTTTTAACAAGTTAACTCAGACACTGTGCAAATTTAACCATTTCTATTCAGTTGACGGTATTAAAGATCAAAATTGAAAATCACATGCCATAAGAGTGAGTAAAAACAATCATCTCCGTAATATCTAATAGTGCAATATACAAGGACATTGGATGTGATGGAGATGGATTTATTCAATAGTTTTATGATGACTTTTGCAACAAATAATAAAACCATAGACTACAATTTTGGTAAGAATATAGATCGAAGTGAAATGATCCTAGAGACCACATTTTTAGTAGAAACTACAGGGAAAAATTATCATTTGTAACCATGAGAATTGGTTTTCTATATCCATGAGAAGGGGATATATAGAAACTATGGTGAGGTTGAAAAACAAGATTTTCTACCATGAGAGAAAGGGTATTATTCTAAATGAGGATTAGTAGAAACTATGGCAAGGATGCAAAAAAATATTTGCTAAGACACAAGAAATAAAACTTATTGCATGGTTGAAACACCACCTTTTTGCAATACCTATGATAGATACCTTGACCACTATGAAAATAAGTAGATACATAGACCACTATGAGAAAAACATAAGTTATGAGATCCAATCTATTCTTTATTGTTAGTAAATAATTCTTTATTGACATGAGTTCTTACAATAAATGACTCTACAACATCTTAAAATGTTCCCACATAGCTCAATATAGTTATTTTTCTAAATTTCTTATTGGATCCATACTTTAATTTTTTTTATAAGTTTAATGTTTTATACAAAATTGAAGTGTTATTAGGTCTTTCCATGAAAGATATTTATGTTTTCTCGGAATTATATTTGTTTCGTTTCCCTTGCATTGTTTGGGATTCACAACAATGAACTCTTCAAAGGGAACATTTGAAGGTTTGAGTGATCTTGATCAAAAGGGTGAAATTTTAGTAAGTGTATTTCTAAATGCTAACTAAGATCTTCCTCTTGTAAATGCTTTTCTTATGATAGTAATGTTTATGAAATATCTCACATGTAGGTTTAGTAGAGGCCCATTTAGGTAATTATACATATAGTTTCAACTATGTTAAAGTTTCAATAAAATGTGTTTCTTTATGTATTTCAGGTATTCTTCATATTTGATGCTACTAATTAATATTTTTAGAAAGGTATTCTCTCTGTAGACCCAACAATTAGTTCTATTTGAAATAGTGAAGACATTTTTCATTGTATTTTCCATGTGATGAGATAGAGCAATTTTGTAATATGCACATCTATTCAATGCATTACATATTAACATAATATTAGCACTGAAGTCCAAAGTTTGAATCTAAAATCCTTGTCATTAAACAAAAGAAAAGAGAGACTCATATATATCATCATCATTTATGGTTTTGTAATATATACAAAGAGACACCCAAAGCTATAAAACCATAACTATAAATCCTTTGTCATTGATAATCCAAAGCTATAACAATATAACTATAATCCCCTTGTCATTGATAATTCTCACACTCTCAATGATCTTAATAAGAAATTCAAAGTTAAAATCATATTTTATCCTAATTTCTTTGAGATGATTACTAAAAGCATAGAATTTATCTCAAGTAGGGAAAATCCTATATCTTTTATACAATAGAGTCACATGAAAATTGACATAAAAAATAGGTATTCTTCAAGCAACCAAAAAAATCCCAAGAAAGAACTTGTTCTTTTATGTCATCTAATACGAGAAAATCTTAAAAAAAAAAAAAAAAACACTTATTCTTTTACTCAATCTAAAGGCAGTTCCACTATCAAACCTTGATCTTAAAAGCATGACTATGCAAAACATGACTATAAAATATAAGCTTCCCACCATCACTAAGCCGTACAACCTCCTCCATAAATAGTGCTAGAAAGTAAGAACGGAAAAAGGAACAAGTAAAAAAATATAAATTTACAAACAAAATGTAATAATATTACACCAAACCTCCTTCATAGTGCTAGAGAAGGTTAGAACTGAAAAAGGGAACGAGTATAAACATATGAATTCAGACAAAATGTAATACCCGATATAGTTGGTAAGCATGTCCAAATCATACTAAGATGTCATCCCACCGTCACCCTTCCACTCCCTGGTCAAATCGGAAAATAATACCATACAAGGCCAATAATAATATTTTAAAAATAATAATAAAAAAAAATCGACTTCACAGCAATAGATCGACCCGTCCCCAAAGGCACATAATAAACAAAAAATATTAGAGACAAACTTTGGTAATGCTTTATGGAAACGCAACATCAACGTGTGGAGCCAAATCCGACAAAGTGTGGTGGAGATAACGACTGAATAGACCGAGGTCTAATCGGATCTAATCGCAGCCTCCACCAGGAATATATGAACGACTCATTTCCCGCTATCTGTCGTGTTTATTTCTTTATATGGTGTCGATGGATCGGTTAAAGTAATGTTCAGCGAATATGCCCGCCATGTTCAATGTGTCGGAGAATATTTGTCGAACTGCAATGCACTATGTCTAAAGATTATTTTTAGTCCAAGATGTTGGAGATAAATTATTAAAAAATTAAAGAAACTTTTGGTTCAATGTGTTAGAGATAAGTATGGAAAAAAAGTGAGTTTATTCAAATCCATGCACAATTTTCTTATTTCTTTACTTTTACTTTTATTTTCAATATGAGTAACTCACCATTGATATAGAAATCTAATACAAGAAGAACTAAAAAAACAATTCTAGATAGTTTGCATGAATTTATAGAATCAATAGACAAATATTCACATGAATCTATAGAATCAATAGAAAACAAGTAGAGAAGAGAGAGAAGTCAAACTTCAACTACACAGTCAAACTTCAACTATACAATATGGAGGCTAGATTACAAGAAATAGAAAAAAACAACCAAGAACGAAAATGATCAACGAAGCAAGAATATGTAGATGAAAATAACAATCTTAGGGACACAATTAAAGAGTTGCAAGACAAGATAATTAACAATTTGGACCTGAATAGCATGGAACACAAATTTGATATAAAACCTATCAAAGAGGAAATGAATAAGCTCATAGTGTTAGATAATGAGCATAGCAAAAGATCCTTGAACCTCGTAATTTTTGGATTAAAAGAACAGAAAGATGAGGACACATTAGCAATAGTCAAGGAAGAATTAAAAAAAAATAACAAATTGAAACAATTGACCTTGTAGAAGGAAAACGGTCGGCTAAAACAATTTAACATAAAGATAGGTCGATTTGAGTTATGGTAAGCTCTTATTCCCATAAATATGACATACTTAGTAAAAATTCAAGCTTAAAAGGGTCTAGAATATCTGTAAATGAAGACCTAATTCCTGAAGGCCAAGCTAAACTAAGGAAGGAGGTTAAAAGGTAAAGAAAGCTAGAAAGGAAGGAAAATGGGTAGTAATTAGGAATTAGAAAGATATTATTATGGATAGAGACTAGAAGGACAATGATAAATACGAATTCAAAACACTAAGTATCCTCTTTTGGAATTATTGTGGTTTTCCATGGAGTAAAGGGCCTACACTAAGATAGATCTTGAGTCACATTGACATTATTCTCTTGGTTGAAACTTGGGAGCATGAATAATGTAAGGTCCCCTAATATCGAAGAATTTGTTTTGTGGTCCACATGGAACAAGAAGTCCTCCTATAGAGGGATTGGAGGCATAGCATGTTACATAAAAACAAGCATCTCTCCTCGCATCCAAATTCATAAGAAAGATCCTCTCAATCAATACATATGGATGGAGATATATGATATTAACACTAAGAATATTTATATAGAAATATGTTATTTTGCACCTAGTAACTCTAGTTTGTATACAAAAAACAATCTCGATAAGAATTGTCCATACAAACTCTTAGAGAAAGATATCTACAATATGAAAATGAAGGTAGTATCCTCTTATTAGGAGACTTTAATGCTAGAAATGCAACCAATCAAGCTATTATTTTAATTAGTGACTCCAACCCTAATCCTCTTTGGCTAGATGAGGACCTTGTTTTAGTTGACAGTTAGAAAAGAAGCTATAAAGATTTGATCGCATTTTTTTTTGGTATTGAGTTAATCAAGCTTTGTAGTTCTCAAGATTTAATAATTTGCAATGGTATAAAGAACTAGCCTAATTCTAATAGGATAAATAGTATCCATGGGTTGGGTAGTAGTGTTTTTTATTATGTAATATCGGATATCCCCATATAAAATGAAAAATAAAACATTGATATTTTAGATGACCGCAATGAGGACTCTGATCATAGACCTCTAACCCTAGCTCTTAACTTTGTCATAAACAAAATGTAGCATCCTTCTCTTGCACGCACTGAGCGAATTTATTCTTTGAGGACACTTGCTTGCAAGTGATCTAAATTATTATACTATTGGCCGTTGATTATGATTATGAGACATTATGGATGTGAATATATGTTATTTTTCTATATTGACTTAGACAGGTGCTATTGACTCAATTCTCCTAAGTGTGCAGGATTTTGGACCTCGAGGATGCAGAGAGATCAATGAAACCCTTGGAATTCAGATCGAGTCAGGGAGTGGACTATTGGGTTTTATTTTTGTATATATGACATATGTGCATCTGATTAGATGTTATGATTATGGATCTCATTTCTGACATGATTCATTAATGATGCAGGTTAACGATAGTCTGTCGACCAGACTCACACATGGAGTAGAGGGGTCACAAATGACTACCTGAGTCATTGAGGGAGAGGTGTGGACAACAACCCTGCCACAACCTACTAGCACTCTCGTCGTGGCTCGAATTGTAGGTTAACAACTACCTAGTTCAAGAAGACCCACAATGTCATGAGGGTAGACTGTGATAATCACTCATGATGATTCTAAGGGGTGCAGAATAAGGCAGGGACCTTATTCCTTAGAGGCCCTTAGTCTCCAACAGGATCACCTCACAGAGTATTGACTCCAAGGGTTTTTTATGTCTACCAAGTTAGTCAAGATACGAGTGGCACCCTTGGAGCACGTAGTGCGTCCTGAAGGACACATCACGCAAGAGAAACAGAAAGAGGCGAGTGGAACCCTTGGAGCATGTAGTGCATCCTGAAGGGCACGTCGCCCAAGGGAAACAAAATGAGGCGAGTGGCACCCTTGGAGAACCTAGTGCATCCTTAAGGGCACGTCGCATTGATAACTAATAAGAGAATAAACCTAGATGGCCTTAGAAAGAATAATGTGATAAGAAAGATTTAAAAACAATTTCCCTAATAAAATGTCGTTGAGCCTCAAAAATTAAAATCTAGATCTAAAGTAATACTTGTGGTAAAACAAAAATGATAATCATCATTAAACATGTAGTGAAAGGGGGGTAAGAAACTTGATTAAATTATTAAAATAAAATTATTGAGGGATTGAAAATTTTAAAAGAGAAATGATTTTTTTGTTACACATGCTAATTAAAATTTATTAATTAAAAAGAAAAAGGGGAAAACGATAATTTTCTACACTTACTAATTTGAGTTTAGATAAAAAGGGAAAGAGGGAAATTTAAAAGAATTAGGAAACTAAGGGAAAAGGGGGGAAACATAAAGAAAAAAGGAAACATAAGGAAAAAGCGGAATGATCAACTTAGCAAGGAATCTTGCCTTTAAGAACTTTCTAAAATGAACACAACTAGTAAATTAGTATGGGGGAAAGTCATTAAATTGTGTAAGGGAATATGGGGACACCTAGGAGCGATTCTAGGAATGATTTTAGGTCGGTGATGGAAATAGGAGTAATTAAATATTTAATGAAATTAATTTCTGGTGCAACGAAGGCGATGGGTGACACATGTACGGGGAGGATTTTTCAAAATCAAATTATTGAATAATAAATTAAATGGGAATTTGGGAAATAAGTGAATTAAAAATTCTATATAAATGAGGGAGGAGGAGAAGGATAGATCTCTTCATTCATGCATAACGTTATACTGCATAATTTTAGACTTGACTGACTTAGCTTGTGGGAGTTGGGATACCCAGCTCGGTGAGGAGTGGTAGCTTGGCCTTGCGAGGCGAGCTAGGAGCTAGCGGTTCTCTGGTTCAGTGTGCGTGGCCGCTTTGCGGCTCGGGGGGATAAGGATGAAGAAGAGTACCCCTAGCATTGGCTGGGAGGTACCAGTGAAGTCTCATCATTTGGCAAGCGGGAGCGGCACGGAGCACGTGAGACAACAACTCAGAGAAGACGACTTGGGATACGGTACACATGCTCTTATTCTGCATGGTAGATTACTATTGACTTTATGATTTCAATTCTGTCCTTTTAAATATATAAAGAAGGTGTTGAATTATCATTTTAATTGAGAATTTAATTTTTCCCTTAGCCTTAAGCTCGTTGTTTGACTTGATTCCCTTGGCATTCGAACCCTCAATGTCGTGACTGTCCTATTGGTTCTATTGATTTGTTGTGAAGAGTTGTGATTTTTACTTCGTCCTCATCCCTAGTTCATGAGTGCATGCCTGAGTAGTTGGCCAGGATCTGAATCGACGATCATCACTTCAGTGCATAGCGACCTATAGATTCTAATGCCTTGCTTTTTTGTGCATGGATGATGATGCGAAGGATAGTTTGCCCAACATTCTACCCTGTTTATTATTCCTGGTTGATTGATTGTCTTGTGCCTTCTTGTGCTAAGTGTCTTTGTGTTTTGTTGAATATCTTTGCGCTTTCTTCCTGTGATTTATTGGCATTTACACCACCAATGTTTAACAGATGAGAGTTTGCTTGATAGAGTTCATACCCCTTTCCTTCCACAATTTTACCAAGTAACCTTCATTGTTGTTGTACAAGATTTTATTCAACCAATAATCTTTTACCTATGTTCTTCGTTGACTGCTCCACCCTCTCATTATTTAACTTTGAATTTCAGCTCTTCATTTTATCTCCACCCGCGTTTTCGATTAATTTCTCTCTGCGACTTCCTGGAATTACCTCTACGTATTTTAACTATTTCTTACGGCGAATGGTTAACACTCTATGCATTTTTTTTCTTCCCTTGATGACAACGTTTTAAATTATACAAGACTGTTTTTTTTTAACTTTATTGATAGTGAAATTGCCTTATGAATTTCGTGGTATTTACCACAATGAGTATACCTGGTAGCTATGTTGTTGACAAATTTTTTATTTACCTTGATTGATGTTTCGTTTGGCATCTATTTCGATTTCATTGATATCCATTTCGCGGATAGCTATTTCGATTTCGTGGCAGCTATTTAGTTTGGAAGAAATTCTATGAAAAACGTTTTACCTCCTTGTAAAACACCTTTAACTCTATGAATTTATATATGTTATTGACTCAACGAATTATATATATTAACACAACGAATCCACTTATGATAACGATTATGTCTATTGTTTGGACAGTGTATTTTATCCCATAGAATTCCATTTCTTGCTCACGAGTTTGATGGCGTAAATTTCCAGCTCTGGCTCACGAATTTAATGGCATAGAATGCCCACATCCTAATCACGAATTTAACGACATAACCACCCAATTCTTACTCGTGATTTTCTGAGCATCTCACTTCACTACTGTGGTTTTCTTGTTGGTGTATAGTCTTTCCCCAGCCAATTTCTATGGCCCTTCTCATCAATGATTTACATAGCCAATTACCAATTCTTATCCAACGATAGAGATGGCTTGGCCACAATTCTCAATAACTACCTTGTGGTAGTGACATTGATTTGATGTAGGTGTCATTTGCAGGGTATGACAATGAATTTTCTAATGCTAATTCCCAACACTCAATTGTGAATTTCTTAGCGTTAATACAGGGTGAATGCCAGTGTTTTTTATTTATAAGTTTGACAGCAAGTTTTTACAACAAATTAATTTCACACCATCCAAATTATACAGACAACAGAATTTTACTTCATGTTTTTATCACCCAACGTTCACATATTTTTTTTACTTTAGATAGTGAGTGGGTAACGTTTATACAACCAATTTATTATGGTTGTGCCAGTTTAAATAGAGAGATGATTATATTATTCAGTTAAAGGACAAAAATCTAGATTTTATGACAACGAATTAATGAGACAAAGAATGTATTTGATTAATCCCTTAATTAGGCAGGGAACTATATCGTTATTTCCTTGTTAAATTCTTTATTTTTGTTATTTCCTTGACAATGATATATTTAAAAGTAAGCAATGTATGGTGAGGTATTAAAAACAGTAAATATAATCATGACCAACAAAGACAGTAAATACATAGATTAATAGAAAAAAAAATAGTTTTTTTTTTTACAGCAAAACCATACTTATTATTTAATAAACCGAGATATATACTGCAAATAATGGATAGGGTTGGTAAGTCGGCATTTTGAATTTGGTAGAGTTCAACTACTGCGTTCTACCAATGCCAACTGAATGGACCTTTGATTCCTTTACTACTACATTTTAACTTTAGATCCAACAACAATTATTATCGATGACTACTTGGTTGCTGACAACGATTGTAATTATTTAAATTAGTGTTAATATGTTGTTAAATTATGAATAGTACATGTTAATTCCATGAAGGTTAGCTGGTATAATATGTTCACTCCCAAAAATAAGTATTGTGGACAAAGGAATCTGTTCATGCCAATTGTATTCCATTAATTTGAATATTAAGAATTCATGTCAATTTGAATTCTATTAATTTGAATTCTATTAATTTGAATATTAATGTTCATATATATATACAAAATCTTAATCGCAATGAGGAATGTTGTTCCTTTAAGGGTATTTATGAATAATGTGTAAATTATAAAAATGATGTAAATTGACATTGTAATTGTGTTGGAAAATTCATAATAGTTCTGTTATATTATTGTGGTCACAGAATTTATGTGTATGATCGTGTTTTGGAATGATGTGCTTGAATGTGAAGGACCGTGTCGTTTGGTAAATGAAATTTTTATTTAAGCAGTTTACTACATTTCCTAATGTATGGACTTCGATTTACCAGTAATGGATTATCGCATGCTAGGCACTCGATTTTGGAGATCGATTCCATAAGCATCAGATGCTTGTAGCTATTGGAATTAGTGAGTAGAAGGATACTATTAATCCATCCGCATTAGGGTTTGTTGGCGAAGTTGTTAAGATCTTGCGCATTTTAGTTTGAGTGATACCATATTGCGTCGTGTCGACATGTTTCTTGGATTTGTGGGTGTTGTACTTTAGCGTGTAGGTTTTGTCGTGTTTGTGTTGGACGGGGAGTCATTTCTATCTGTCTTGATTTCCGCATGTTCATGCAGTTGCTCGATGTGCTAATGCGTTGATTTGTTGTTGCCTGTTGGATGTTTAGCGGGCATGGTGCTCTCCATCCAGTTGTGTTGTTTAACTACAATCGTTGTGGTCATCCTGTTTTAAAAAAATAAAATTGTGCGTTTAGCTTCACTTTTAGCCATAACGATTGGAGGTGTTACATATGGTATCAGAGAGGGTTCAACCCTGCAACCGTGGATTGCCAGGCTTTCCACTGCAATAAACCCGTGAGTATTGAAACTTGCATTAATTAAAAACCTTAACATGTCCATGTGGTGATCGCATTTAGAGGATGCCTCAGAGGTTCACAATGTGGTGTCATGGAAGGTGTGATGCCTCTAGAAGTTCTCACACCATCGGAATCGAACCCCCATAGGGAAGAGCAAGTCCTCGGGATGGATTCACTTGTTGTAAGGGATGATGATGATTTGACAAGGACCTTCTAGGTAATGTCAAAGGGCCTTGATTCACCATCGGTATTGAGATGAGGCCAGGGCACCTGTACCCCTGAGGGTTCATAGCGCTCCCTATATAGTACCGTTAACATCCACTCAGAACTCGAGAGAGTTGATTTCTCGAGTCCATGAGTGTCGTGGATGGCTGTGATGTCGAGGCATGGTTGTATAGCAAGGCGTTGTGATTTACGCTTCACTATTACAACCTCCAACATGAAGGTCTACATGGTGGTGTTTCAACTAAAGGGGAGCGCTCTTCTATGGAGGAAGATGCTCCTGACTCTTTTGAACATGGCCATCAATGACGTGTCATGGGAACTGTTCGAGGAATGGTTCCAGGAGAGGTATTTTTTTGAGGAATTTGTTGAGCGCCAGCTCAACGAGTTCGATGCCTTGCGACAAGGCAGTCACACAATGCCCGAGTATGAGGCCCGTTTTGTGGAATTTATTCGGTATGCTTCACACCTTAATACCAAGAAACTTCAGGTTAACATGTTTATGTTGGCCTCAATGTTAGGATCCAACTTCTACTTCGGGTACTGGGATTATTGGATAAAAGAAAATGTGTTGGAATGTGGGGAGCCACATTACCAACATGATTGCCCAGTGGAGAGGACCAGAGCTCTGGATCAGCCAGAACCACTAATGTGGGAGTGTTGGGAAAGGCCCATCAGATTCATGTAGCGGTGAATAACTACCAGGCAGAGCACCAGTCGACTGTGCTCGATATGTCAGGTATCGTCGTTGACCAGACCCTTAGTATTTTGATAGATCTAGGTGCTATCGAGAGTTTCATTTCTAGTGTAGCGCTAAAAAGGATTAAGGTTGAGGTAGTTGAACAGGATGAGTTTAGTTTTGTAGATATGGTTGCAAGATCCAAACAGAAGGTTGGTGGGAATGTTACGAACTGTGCCCTTAACCTGGGAGATTTTCTCACTAAGGAAAACTTGTAAGTCAGGATCTTAGGATCTTATGACGTCGTGATCGATATGGATTGGATGGAATCGCATGAAGAAATACTCCGCTATAAGATGAAACTGTTGAGCTTGGTCGATGATGAGGGACAAAGACGTGTTCAGAACCAAGGATTTTCCTTGAAGTTTATCTCTCCCTTCCAGTTATGGAAGAGCATGCACAAGCAATGTAAGTTTTATGATATCCTCACGTTAAACGAAAAGGGAGTAGCGGAAGGTCTAGAACACCTTTCGGTGGTGAGAGAGATTGCGCACATATTCTCAGAGGAGTTACCCGGGATGGTGATAGAGAGGGAATTGGAGTTTACCATAGACCTGAAACTGGGGACTGAACCGATAGAAAGAACGCCTTATCGTATGTCAACCCCAGAGTTACAGGAGTTGAGAATGAAACTGAAGGAGTTGTTGGACCTGGAAATTATATGTCCGATTGTGTCACAGTGGGGTGCGCCTATTATCTTCATAAGAAAGAAGGATGGGTCGTGGAGACTCTGCATTGACCACTGTCAATTGAACAAGGAAACAATCAAGAATCAGTATCCGTTGTAGAGGATTCATTATCTATTCGATCATATGAAGGGTGCGACGGTGTTTTCAAGGATCGAGTTGTGATTAGGGTATCACCTATTATGGATCAAGGAGGATGACGTCCCTAAGACCTCTTTTATGATGAGTTTTAGACATTACGAGTTTACTGTTTTACCATTGGACTGACAAACACCCCTGGCATATTTATGAGTTTGATGAGAGGGGTGTTTCACAAGTACTTGGACAAGTTCGTCGAAGTATCTATTGACAATATTATGATTTACTCTCGGACGATAGAGGATCCTGACGAGAACTTGCACTTGGTACTACAGTGTCTGAGAGAGCATGAATTGTATGGGAAGTTGTCCAAATGCTCATTTTATGAATCAAAGATTCACTACTTAGGGCATGTTATGTCTTGATGCAAGACGGAGTCTTGATGCAAGATGGGCGAGTGATCGATTACATCTCGAGGAAGCTGAGAAGCTATGAGGAGACTTATGTGACACATGATTTGAAGTTGCTAGCAATTTTTTATGCCTTTAAGGTTTGGAGACACTACCTGTTTGGATGGAAATTTGAACTAAAGATGGACCAATGTGGACTACATCACATCTTTACACAAAGAGACCTAAACGCGCAACAACGTCGTTGGTCGGAATTTCTTAGCGAGTACGATTTTGAGATTTCTTACATAAAAGGAACCGTGATCCGAGTGGTAAATGCATTGAGTCAGAGAGCTCACATCTTTTCATTGTTGCCTCTTCAGACGAATATACGTGAAAAGATTCTAACTTTACAATGCGACTATGACTGGTAGAAAGAGGTCAAGGATTTTATCGAATGAAACACAATGATGGTAGCAAGATTTGATGGATTTACATTGGACGACAATGGACTACTGATATTTAAAAATCAAATTTACCTACCACCAAATGACGAGTTGAGGAGATTGATCCTAAACGAGGCTCACATAGCAGTGCATATGGCTCACCCAAGAGTCATGAAGATGAGGGTGGACATTAAACCCTTATTCTTCTGAAAGGGAATGAGGGAATACATAGTTAACTATGTGGCCAGATGTCTATAATGTCGACAGGTAAAAAATAAACATAAACATCCAACATGATTACTACAACCACACTATTAAGAACCAAACATCAATATAGCATAGAAAAACCTTAGGAAAAGTACTCAACGCCTTGAAAAAGAGATAATTTCAGATAATAAGCCTCTTCGATGGGGCAACCTCCTTTTACCCCACTTAAATGTTCAAGTCAAAGATGATTCAAAATGAAAATGTCTCCTTGGTATATATAGGAGACTAGGAGGTATAATTACAACTAATGGCCTAAAGCCGACATAAATAAAATAACATTACTAATATAATATGCCCCAATTAAGGGGTAATGAGCCAATATTAGGGATTAACATGCCCCTCCCCTGGAGACAAGTGTTGTCCCCAATGCTTGAGTAACTCTGGATGCTTCTGTATAAAAGACTCATCTTCCCAAGTGGAATCTTCAGCCAGTAATTTCCTCCATTTAATGAGATACTCGGAAATGGATCTATTCCTCAGCTGGCGAATTCTTGTGTCAATGATGGCTTCAGTCTCCAATATGGTTTTTACTTCCTCGTCAAGTTTTGGCAATATAGTTTGAACTGGGATCTTGTCACCTATAACCTTATTTAAGCATGAAACATGGAAAACTGGGTGTACTCGTGAAGATGCAGGTAGCTCCAATTTGTATTCCATAGTACCAATCTTTTGCAACACCTTATAAGGTCCGTAGTACTTTGGTGATAATTTATTATCCTTCTTGGCTTGCTTGAGGGACATCTGTTTGTATGGTTGTAGTCTTAAAAACAACCAATCCCCTACTTCAAAACTTATTTCACTACGATGTTGATATGCTTGTTGTTTCATGCGGTTTTGTGCCATGGTTAGGTTGTCCTTTAAGATTTGGAGAATTTGTTGTTGATTCTCGATGTGATCTTCCAATGCTTGAACCTTAGATTTTTCTTTTAGAGAAGAAGTGATGGAAGGAGGGTGGTATCTATAAAGTGCCATAAATGGTGTCATTTTTGTTGCAGTGTGAAAGGAAGTGTTATACCACCATTCTGCCAAGGGTAACCATTTGAACC
>ML782368.1:64606-97813 GCA_009831015.1 Picea engelmannii | reverse complement strand
ATCCTTCTAGAAGCGGAAGCTTCTATTAGGTCTTCTTACATCCGCCTTATTCTATTTTATTGAAAGGTCTTATTAATATTGACCTTTATTACATCCGAATACATTAATCTACCTATGTGCGGGTTAGGACCTTAACAGTTTTGTTACACATGCTAATTAAAATTTATTAATTAAAAAGAAAAAGGGGAAAAAGATAATTTTCTACAGTTACTAATTTGAGTTTAGATAAAAAGGGAAAGAGGGAAATTTAAAAGAATTAGGAAACTAAGCGAAAAAGGGGGAAACATAAAAAAAAGGAAACATAAGAAAAAAGAGGAATTACCAACTTAGCAAGGAATCTTGCCTTTAAGTACTTTCTAAAATGAACTCAACTAGTAAATTAGTATGGGGGAAAGTCATTAAATTGTGTAAGGGAGTATGGGTACACCTAGGAGAGATTCTAGGAATGCTTTTAGGTGAGTGTGTGAAATAGGAGTAATTAAATAATTAATGTATTTAATTTCTGGTGCAACGAAGGGGATGGGTGACATGTACGGGGAGGATTTTTCTAAATTAAATTATTGAACAATAAATTAAATGGGAATTTGGGAAAGAAGTGACCTAGAAATTCTATATAAAGGAGGGAGGAGGAGAAGGATGGATCTCTTCGGTCATGGGTAACGTTATGCTGCAAAATTTTAGGCTTGACTGACTTATCTTGTGGGAGTTGGGATACCCATCTCAGTGAGGAGTGGTACGTTGACCTTGCGAGGCGAGATGGGAGCTAGTGGTTCTCTGGTTTAGTGTGTGTGGCCCCTTTTTGGCTCGTGGGGATAAAGAGGAAGAAGAGTACCCCTAACATTGGCTAGGAGGTAGAGGTGAAGTCTCATTGGTTGGCAAGGGGGAGTGGCAAGGAGTGCGCGAATGACTTAGAGAATATTACTTGGGATACAATATGCATGGTAGATTACTACTGAATTTATGCTTTGAATTCTATACTTTTAGCTATGTAAAGAAGGTGTCGACTTATCATTTTAATTGAGAATTTAATTTTCCCCTTAGCCTTAATGTCGTTGTTTGACTTGATTCCCTTGGAATTTGATCCCTGAATGTCATGACTGTCCTATTGGTTCTATTGATTTGTTGTGAAGCTTTGTACTTTTTACTTCTTTCTCATCCCTAGGTCATCAGTCCATGCCTAAGCAGTCGGCCAGGAGTCGAATCAACGATCATCACTTCGGTGCATAGCGACCTATATATTATAATGCCCTTCTTTTCTGTGTGTGGATGATGATGTGAAGGATAGTTTGCCTAGCTTTTTATCTTGTTGATTGTTCCTAGTTGATTGATTGTCTTGTGCCTTTTTGTGCTGAGCGTCTCTGTGTTTTGTTGAATATCTCTGCTCTTTCTTCCTGTGATTTCTTGGCATTTACCCCAACAATGTTTCACTACTAAGATTTTTCTTGATAGAGTTCATACCCCTTTCCTTCCATGAATTTACCAAGTAACCTTCATTGTTGTTGTACAGGAGTTTTATTCAACCACTAATTTTTTACCCGCGTTCTTCATTGACTGCTCCACCCTCTCATTATTTAACCATGAATTTCATCTCTGTGTTTTATCTCCACCCACGTTTTCTATTATTTTTTCTCTGTAACTTCCTGGAATTACCTTTATGTATTTTAATTATTTCTCATGGAGAATGGTTAACACTCTTTGCATTTTTTTTCTTCACTTGATGACAATGTTTTAAATTATGCAAGACTACATTTTTTTTATTTTATTAATAGTAAAATTTCGTTATGAATTTTGTGGCCTTTACCACAACAAGTAAAACTAGCATCTATTTCATTGACATGTGTTTTATTTCCCTTAATTGATGTTTCGTTTGGAATCTTTTTCTATTTCATTGATATGCATTTCATGAATAACTATTTTGATTTCGTGGCAGCTATTTCATTTGGCATCAATTCTATGACAAACGTTTTACCTCCTTGTAAAACACCTTTAACTCTGCAAAATTATATATGTTATTGACTCAACGAATTATATATATTAACGCAACGAATTCACTTATGATATCGATTCTATCTATTGTTTGGACAATGTATTTTAACCCATAGAATTCCACTTCTTTCTCACGAGTTTGATGGCGTAAACTTCCAGCACTAGATCACGAATTTAATGGCACATAATACCCACATCCTTCTCATGAGTTTAATGACATAACCGCCCAATTCTTACTCATGATCTTATGAGCGTCTCACTTCACTACTGCGATTTGATTGCTTGTGTATAGTCTTCACCCAACCAATTTCTATGGCCCTTCTCATCAACAATTTACACAGCTAATTACCAATTCTTATCCAGCGATATGGACGGCTTGGCCATGATTCTCAATAAATACCTTGTGGTAGTGACAACGATTTGTTGTAGGCATCGTTTGTGGGGTATTATAGTGCATTTTTTTAATGCTAATTCCCATTACTCGATTGTGAATTTCTCAGCATTAATATAGGGTGAGTGCCACATCACTGTTGGAAAGTCGGTTATGCCAACTGGCTGGAAGGTATGTTGTTTGGTAAATGCATATTTTATTTAATAAGTTTACTACACTTCCTAATGTATGGACTTCTAGTTACCAGTAATGGATTATCGCATGCTAGGCACTCGATTTTGGAGACCAATTCTATAAGCATCAAATGCTTTCGGCTATTGGAATTAGTGAGAAGAAGGATACTATTAATCCATCCACATTAGGGTTTGTTGGTGAAGTCATTAAGAGCTTGTGCATTTTAGTTTGAGTGATGCCATATCGCGTCATGTCGACATGTTGCTTGGATGTGTGGGTGTTGTAATTTTGCGTGTAGGCATTGTCGTGTTTGTGTCGAGAGGGAAGTTGTTTCTATTTATCTTGATTTCCGCATGTTTTCCCAGTTGGTCAATGTGCTAATACATTGATTCATTGTTTCTTGTTGCCTGTTCAACGGGCATGGTGGTCACCATCCAGTTGTGTTGTTTAACTACAATCGTTGTGGTCATCTTGTTTAAAAAAAAAATTGTGTGTTTAGCTTCACTTGTAGTCGTAACGATTGGGGGCATTACAAAAAATATCTATAGAGGAGCAATCTGAGAGCCAAATGCACCTAGGTTTTCACACAAAAAAATGATTTCTTCTTAAAAGAATTAAGCAATTATTTAAATTGAATATCATATGAGAACAATATTGAAGCTGACTATCATAATTTTACATCAACGCTCTCTACTTAAATTAAGAAATTTATGTATTGTGGTTCTACATTAAAATAAAAATAGTACAACTAACCCTTGGTACGATAATGAATGTAAAATTGCTAGAAAATCCATTAGGGATGCTTCAAATGTATCTTTAAGTTATGATAGATAAATAGATACAAAACCTTAATTAAACGGAAAAAAAAAGACGATATACATAGAAAGAAAGAGAATCTTTTGCACATATTTAATATAGATCCTAATAAATTCTTGAGGAAAATTATAACTCATAAAACTAAAGAGAATAATAAGTTTCTCTTGAAGGAATGGAACTGATACCATAAAAATATGTGTGAATCCCATAATGTAATGGAAAACATGCCAAATAGCTCTATGAAGGATGAAGTCTTTTCTATAGAAGACATTAAGATTGAGATTAATAGGCTCTCAAAAGGAAAATCTAAGGACATCAAAGGTTACCAAGTTTTATTAAAAATTGAAGGACTTGTCTTCATCCCTCACATACATAGACTCTTCAATTTATATATCCAACAAGGCTTCCCAAAAACTCTAAATAAAATCCTTGTTGTACCTATTTTTAAAAGTGGAGATAAAATAAATCCCTCAAATTATAGGACCCTTAAGATTAGCCCCATTTTAGCTATGTTATATGGAAGTATATTGGAAAAGAAGATTGACACAAGGATAGAAAGACATGGAAAAAGAGCTAGAGGCCAAAATGGGTTTAGAGGATACCATTCCACTGGTAACCACCATGTTACATTTATGATCATTGCAAAAGAGTGTGGTAATTGTAAAACCAATATCCTTTGTTGTTTCATGGATTTTAGAAAATATTTTGACACTATGGCCAGGACTATCCTCTAGAATAGGTTAAAATAGCTTAAAGTCCCTTTCAAGTTAAGAGTTATTGCAGTAAGGATATATGAGAAGAAATTTACTATAATATAGGAGTCAACAAAAGTTGTCCCCCATCCCTTTACCTTTTCGACATATATATTAAGAAGTTACAAGACTGTTTGGAGGACACATGATGTGTTGGCCCAACTCTCACTAGTATATTGATCAACCTCCTTCTTTATGTTGATGATATTGTTCTTATGGAGAAGAATCTCTATAACCTAGGTAAGAAACTAATAACCTTGAAGGAGTGTTTTTATAGCATGGGCATGACTATGAACACTCACAAAAAAAATGTTCTCATAATTAAATGCAAAAATATCACCTATGATAGTTTTTTTTATGACCACAATACCAATTCAAAACACTATGGATCCTCGTTTGGAACTATTGTCGTTTTCCATGGACTAAAGGGCCTACACTAAGCTGGATCTCGAGTAACATTGACATTATTCTCTGGGTTGAAACTTGGGAGCATGAAAAATATAAGTTCCCCTAATATCGAAGGATTTGTTTTGTGGTCCAGATGGAACAAGAAGTCCTCCCATAGAGGGATTGGAGGCATATCATGTTACATAAAAAAAAGAATCTCTCCTCGCATCCTTCTTCATAAGAAATATCCTCTCAATTAGTACATATGGATGGAGATATATCATATTAACACTAAGAATATTTATATAACAATATGTTATTTCACACCTAGTAACTTTAGTTTGTATACGAAAAACAATCTAGATAAGAATTGTCCCTACAAAATCTTAGAGAAAGATATCTATAATATGAAAATGAAGGTAGTATCCTCCTGTTAGGAGACTTTGATGCTAGAAATTCAACCAATCAACTTATTATTTTAAGTAATGACTCCAACCCTAATCCTCTTTGGCTAGATGAGGACCTTGTCTTAGCTGGCAGTTAGAAAAAAAACTATAAAGAATTGATCGAGAATTTGTTTCGTACTTAGTTAATCAAGATTTGTAGTTCTCAAGATTTAATAATTTACAATGGTACAAAGAAGTGGCCTAATTCTAATAGGATGACTTGTATCCATGGGTTGGGTATTACTGTTTTTTATTATGTAATATGGGATATCCCCATATACAACCAAATATTAAACTTTGATCTTTTATATAACCATGAACATGACTATGATCAAAGACCTCTAACCCTAACTCTTAACTTTTACATGCACAAAAGATCTGTACAGGAGCACTTTGACAACCAAAGGAGCTTAATTTTTGACAAAAAAAATGATTTCTTCTTAAAATGCTTAAGCAATTATTGAAAACTAATATCGTATCACAACAATATTGAAGTTGTCTATCAGAATTTTACATCAACCCTCTCTACTTTAATTAACAATTTCTCTATTGAGGTGCTACATAAAAAGAAAAATAGTAAAACTAACCCTTGGTACGATAGTGAATGTAAAATTTCTAAAAACTCCATTAGGGATGCTTCCAATGCATCTTTAAGTTATGATAAATAAATAGATACAAAACCTTAATTAAACAGAAAAAAAAGACTATATACATAGAAAGAAAGAGAAATTTTTGCACGTATTTAATATAGACCCTAATAAATTCTTAGGGCAAATTCTAACTCGTAAAACTAAAGAAAATAATAAGATTCTCTTGAAGGAATGGAATTTATACCATACAAATATGTATGAATCCCCTAATGTAATGGAAAACATGCCAAAATATCTCTAGAAAGGATAGAGTATTTTCTATAGAAGACATTAAAATTGGGATTAATAGGCTCTCAAAAGGAAAATCTAAGGACATCAAACGTTACCAAGTTGAAATATTAAAAATTGAATAATCTCTCTTCATCCCTCGCATACATAATCTCTTCAATTTAGCTATCCCAAAAGACTTCCCAAAACATTGGAATCAAAGACTTGTTGTACCTATTTTTAAAAACATGGATAAAAGGATTCCCTCTAATTATAGGACCATTTTGATTAACCCCATTTTAGATACGGTGTATGGAAGTATTTTGGAAAAGAAGATCAACACGTGGATAGAAAGAAATGGAAAAACAACTATAGTCCAGACTTGGTTTAGAGGCTACTATTCCACTGTTGACCACCTTGTTACATTTAGGATCATTGTAGAAGAGTGTCGTAATTATAAAATTGATATCCTTTGTTGTTTCATTGATTTTAGAAAATATTTTGACACTGTTCCTAGGACTATCCTCTAGAATAGGTTAAAAGATGTTAAAGTCCCTTTCGAGTTAAGATTTGTTGCAGTAAGGCTATATGAGAAAGTTATTGCCAGGCTTATTACCATTGACGGATGGTTAAAAGAAATTTGTTGTAATATAGGAGTCAAGAAAGTTTGTCCCCTATCCCCTGCCCTTTTCAACATCTATGTTGATAAGTTATAAGATTGTTTGGAGGACACAAGTTTTGTTGGCCCAACTCTCGCTAGTATAATGATCATCCTCCTTATTTATATTGATGTCATTTTTCTTATAAAGAAGAATTCCTATAACCTAGGTAAGCAACTAATAACCCTTAAGGAGTTTGTTATAGCATGGGCATGACTATGAACAATCACACAAAAAAAGGTTATGATAATTAAATCCAAAAGGATCACCTATGATACTTTTTTTATGACAACAATAGCTTGGAGGAAGTGCCTTGATATAACTATATTGGAATCAATATCTCAATTGGAACTATATCATTGAGAAAAGGATAAATGGAGGGAGGAAAGTTTATTATGGGCTAAAAACAAATCGTAAATCAACATACCTTTGTCTTTGGGATAAAAAATACTCCTATTTCATGCTCTCGTCACTCCAGTTATATTATATGGATGTGAAGTTTGGGGTTACAGTATATCCAAAGAATCTTGGAGAAAGATAGAACATATCTAAAATAATTTTGTAACTTATAATCTCAAAATTAAGGGAAATAAAGTGTATCCTATCCTCCTCATAAAAGAAAGTATTTCACCCATTGATATCATATCTATGATTAGATATCTAACATACAAGAACAAGATAAAAAAACATAATTGACAAGAGGCTCCCCAAAATTGCTTCAAACTCTAGCCAAAACCAATAGCGGCTCAAGCAGGGATGGCATAAAGATTGCAAATTATGTCTAAATCATTAGGGAATACAAGAAGAAGCCATCATGAAGAATATTGATTATGTTACAATTATTATCACTTCTAAATTTAAGGATAATATGTCATGTGATAAAGAAGTAGTGGATAAAAGAAAATTAAGGCACTAATTAAATTACAAATATTGTAAACTACTTGGTTGTATTGATAAAATGGTAAGAGATACATATGAAAGGTGAGAAAACTCTATTTATAACAATAATGATGCAAACATCCTAACTTAAGAATTATGTCACTAATTAATACATTAGGCTCTTATTATATTAAATCATTCTTTTTACAAATACAACATATGCAATCATTTAAGAATACACTTAAAATAACTTATGTACATAGAGTGTAATATGTTCTAAGGATATTGTAGATAGGTACACAAAACTATTCTTATTTATGTATTACGTTTTTCTCTCTCTTATGCATATTTATAGTTCTATTTGGTTACAAGGGTAGCCTCCCGTTTGGCTCACCATGCTATTATAGTGTCCTATTTGACACTTGCAACACCCTGTTTGTAATTTTAAACTATGCATTCTCATTTCAAAGTGGTTATTGGATTTAGCTAATGTCCTAGGGAATTTTTGGATGGTTTCCTTGGGCATGTGGGGTTTCTTTTCCTTATTGGAAGTTGGTTTCAATCAAATGGTTCCCCATCTATCCGATGACTTTTATTGTTCTTCATTAT
Source organism: Picea engelmannii (assembly GCA_009831015.1). Lineage (NCBI taxonomy): Eukaryota > Viridiplantae > Streptophyta > Pinopsida > Pinales > Pinaceae > Picea > Picea engelmannii. The sequence goes on along the minus strand of ML782368.1, from coordinate 89,857 downwards.
ATCTCATTCTTTGTTGTTTTGTTATTTTTTTTCCCATGTCAAATGGTATATCTAATAAGAACATGATTTTTTAGATTGCATGATCTCTAAAATTGTCATTCTCTATTTTCTTTTCAACATTGACACTTGGAACACCTATATTCTTGTTATGCAAACTTAGGGATCTAATTTAAAAAATGTTCCAAAGGATATAAACCTATATTGCTAAAATAAAATGTTGAACCTAATTATCATTAAAACTCAAATAATACTAATGGAGATTGATGTTAACAATTATTTTCATTTTTTCCAATGCATGATTCACGCTCATGTTCCATGGATTTATGTTTTTTTAAATTATAATGTCCATAAATATAGAATATTTTTGAGTGTCTTAGGAAATTCGATATGTCAATTTGTTGAAACAATCCACACTTATATTGATATATATCTAATGGTGTTTTCCCAATAAAAATTAAAATTTTAAATAATTTTGAGTGCAACACATGGACTACCAAAGATCTAAAATGCATAAAACATCATGTATTATGTGTGCATAGATTTAAACCTTGTTCATTACAATATTTAACTTAATAAGATTTATAATTTTGATGTTTTGCAAATGTTCAATTTATTTAATAGAAATCAATTATAATGTTGGTGTGTTTCTGCAGGTTGTTGTCTCTAAGAGTGATGAATCATGTTCACTTAGAATGGACAAATTGTCCCATTCCAAAGTGTCATGTGTCAAGTTAAATATTGTTTTAATGTTAATTTTTGTATCCTATTTTATTTGAATTTCATGTTTTTTCACTAATAAAAATATTATAAATGTGTATGTAATATATTTCATTATTTGTCCAATCACCACTACCCTCATTTGTTCAGTCACCACTACCCCCATTTTGCATAGAATTTTTCCTAGGTTACAAGGAAAGTTTGGTCCTTGGCCACCCTGCCCTAACACCTAGGATCCCATTTTCTCTCCCTCAGGTACTTCCCCCCATCATAAAACCCATGGGATATTATTGCTACCCCCACCACCCTTTCCATCCCATCCATTCAAGTAGTTGCTTATGTACACCACTCACATGTTCATTGTACTGTAGCCCCCATTGTTTCATCCATTGTTCTTCCACCAATCTTCCCCGTTGTATCCCCCATTGTTTCATCGATTGTGGTTTCACCAATTTTCCCTCATGCATAACACATTGTATCATCCACTATGGCTATAGCCACTGGACCTACAACGAATGTTTTCCCAAAGAAAATCATACAAATGAGTGCTATGTTTTCTAGCCAACTTTGTTTTTACCTAAGTTATTCATGGTCAGATCGTTTTTTGATGAATTTTATATGTAGCATGAATGGAATTGATTTTTATAATTTTTAATTAAACTTCACTCTTTGATTCTTTTAAGTATTGCAGAGATGAATCAAAAAGACATTGGGGTTGTGGAGGAAGGTAACATCCTTGCAAATTACACTATCATCTATGGTGGGTTTTCTTGGATTGAATTACAAAGTATAATTTTGTAGGTGTGATAATTCATTTTGGAAAAAAGCTTATAAAAATGTCATTTCCTTTTCCAATCTTCGAAAAGAAAAACCACACCAATATGTAAAAAGAATCGATCTTTCACTTATAATAAGAGGAGGGGGATCATATTTATGGATGCACCTAGTAGTGGCAAGGGTGGAAGTGATCAATGAGTGACCAATGAGTGCCATTTTGTAAAATAATTATAGTTGAAAGTTATATAAAATGATATATGAGTCAATTGGCATTGAAAATAAAACATCCCCAAGGTCACCTTCAATAAAAAGATAAAAATCCAAAATGGATGTATAATTGTAAGATGCCAATAGAAAATAATGTGGGTTGAGTTCCGCTTCATGAAGAGATGATGTGATTTGGAGTGAAACCAAGGAAAATGTGGATGTTGTTCGATTGGATATAATAGAGCATAGGAAGTCTCAATTAATTGTGTTGTAGTGCATAGGAAGTCTCAATTCATTGTATTGTAGTCCATATGAAGTCTAAATTCATTGAATTTCAATGCTCATACCATAAACTTGAATTGATTATGAAATTAGGTACACCAATGAATTACATGAAAAGGTACAAACAATGGGATTATAAGCTTAATGTGAATAGTTTACAAAAATATAACACAAAATCAAGGGAATTTACAAGAATAAAAGAACTTCCAAACTTGAATATTCTTATTGAAATGATACCAAGTAACATGCATAATTTCATGAAACTCATCAAGAAGTATTGTAGGCCCCTTGGAAGTAGTAATGGAGCATTTGGCACCTTATTTAGTATTTTGTTTCTTTTTATGTCTTCCTACAGACATGAAGGAATACTTCAAGGAAACCTTATATGGTATTGAAACATGATATAAGATTTCTTATAGGGTAAAAATTGGAAGGACATGTAGTATTGATCTAAAATGAGTTAAATTTATTGTTCATACCTTTGGTTGGAGAAGAAAAAATTTAGACCAAAATATGTTGTGTGGTGAGGCTCTTATATTGATATTAGATATGAAAATCTTAAAATGAAAACTAAGGAAAAACCTTTACATTCTAAAATATAGGGCAATGTCTACTCAAAACTATAAATCTGGTAGTTTGTAAGTGAGATTTATCTATGAGCTCTAAAGAAGACTAATTATTTTAAAGGAGAATGCATGAGAGACTCAAATATTTTATATAAAGTGCCTTGTAATTATCAATGTTGTTGATTCTACAATAATATTTGCACAAAATGGTCTTCAAAACCCCCATTTGAAAAAATTCATAATTATAATGTTTGGTTTGGTTAGTACATGGGAAGAATATATCCGAGAATGGGAGAGGGAGAGTAGAAATAATTACACACTAAAATTGTTCCTGAACGCTCTATTAAACACTCAAATAGAGTACATATAAATACAACAATCATAGTATCGCGATAGGGAACTACCTTGATCCATTGGTTGAGGAATATCTCAACCTCACAATAAACAATGAAGCTAACTAGTTCGTGAGACTCCTAAACAACCTCCTAAAAGGTAGGAACAAACTCCTTCTCGTACAAACTAGAACTATACCTAATAATGACCAATAAAGTCAATAATTAAATATGATCACACTAAAGACAAGTAGGAGTTACATATCCCAACAAACTATACCTTCAAATTGATGCATTATAGAGGTCTTTCCATGAAAAATATTTCTATTTTCTCCAACTTATATGTGTACGCAATAGTATGTGTTGTTTGACACTTCTTTAAGATATAAATTTGTTATGATTTTGTTTCCCTTGAATTTTTTGGGATTCAACTAAATGACTTCTTTGAAGGAAAAATTTGAAGGTTTGAGTGATATTGATAAAAAGAATGAAATTTTAGTTTGTTAACTATTCACACTTCCTAGCTGTGATGAAAAGAATGTCCAAGTATGTTTTTAGCTGCTAATTGAGATCTTTGTCTTGGAACACTTTGTTTTATGATAGTAATTTTTGTGAAATATATGACTTTTAGAACACTTTGTTTTATGATAATAATTTTTATGAAACATATAATTTTTTTTTTTTATGAAATATATGACTTGTAAGTTTAACAAAATGTTATGATAATAAATTTTATGAAACATATGACTTTTTTTTTTAAATGAAATATATTACTTGTAAGTTTAACAAAATGTAATTGAGATTATTATACATATCGTTTCAACTCTATTAAAATGTCAATACAATGTGTTGTTTTATATGTTTTAGGTATGTTTTATATGTTTTAGGTATGTCTTCTTGTTATTAATTAATATTTTTCGCAAAACATTATTTTATTCTATTAAATAAGTTTCTTATAAGATGATCCATGTATGCTCCTAAGATGATCACATTAGTAGTTTGTTTTTAGATAGACATTTCACTAAAAAAAACTTTTCTGCATCGACATATATGAAGTGATTTTTCATAAATCTTTTTTCCATCGACATATATGAAGTGATTTTTCATAGATGTAAATATAGAACATGGTCTTATTATCCACTTCAAAAATTTGAGGAAATATTAGATGAATATATATCATAGTAGAATAGGAAATTGGCATATTTTAAGTCTCTTTATGTAAGAATTCCATGTAGTATTAACCATTTAGTGACATGACTAATGATAAACAACATTTTAATGGCATCTATCTGACGTTCTATTGATGATTTGGTTAAAAATTTGTAAACTACTTTGATGCATGTCCAATTACCTACCAACATTCGTCGAATGTTCAACTAAATTGGTTGATCAGATTAGCGAGATATTATCAATATTTGACGGACAATAAAAATTATGTTCAATGCATCCTTCTGAAGTACATCGCCACATTTATAACTACCTAGTTTTGACATTCCTCTAGTTTTGTTAATGGGATTTCATTTGATGAAATTCTGACATGATTTCAATTCCATGCTTATGTACCTACCAACTTAGCCTTTATTTGTTCGGCCTTGATAGGATATCACAATTTTGGAAAAAATGAAGAAAAAAATGGAACTTTACAAATTGCCATGTGGCTGGCAAATGTTTCAAAATTGGGACGATAAATTGATACTTCTAGAATATAATTAGAGGTACAATGAAAAAGGTCCAATGTTGTAATATTCTATGCTCGGACATGGTTATGACAATTCAAATGGAAATCCCATGTTGGAAATTATATCTAAATCTGTCATGTTGGTTGGTGTTACATTAGGATCCAACAAATTATAGAACTTTGGGGTTATATTTCAAAACTTAATGCCTTGTGCATTCAAAAGAAACATGGATCGAATTTTTGAGTGATGTGGTAGGATAAAAATTTGTAAGATGTACACATCCATCCAATGCATTAATATTAGGAGTGGAGTGAAGTTCAAGGTTTGAATACAAGGATCCTTTTCATCAAACAATGGAAAAGGTATACTCATTGATAATCCTCACACTTTGAATGACTTTGATAATCTTCACATTTTAATTTATTTTTCTTTAGCTTGCATACTATGATTATTGTTTGAAAACTCCAGTTAAATCATTAAAGTTGTGCAATGTTTTGTTGTATAATGTTATTTAGATTTAGTACATAAGTACTAGGTGGATTTACTATTATAGGGAAGGATTTAATAAAGTTATTTTGCTTATGTAATATGTGTTTTTAGTGTGTTGTTATGATTCCCATGTTTCTGCTATAACTTAGTTTTTGGTTGTAAAGTCATTTTTACTCTCTGCTGAAACACCTGTTGAAAAGATTGGTGTAGAATAGAGTATCAATCTTTTTGTAAGATGCAGGAGTGATTTACTTAAGTTTTTGTTGTTGTAATAGTCTTTTATTATTTGTTGAAACACATTGCTGAAACACCTCGTTGTAGCTTACATGCACTGTTAAAACACGCAACTGAAACACGTTGCTAAAACACATGGTTGTAGCTTACAGGTGTTGTTACACAGTGTTGAAACTCATGTAATAGATGTTTATTATTTTGTGAAGCAGTCCTTTGCATCCTTCATTGTGGTATCAGAGCTAGTAATATTTATAGTTCCTCGTTGTAACTGAATATAGTGATTTGGAATCTGATTTGAAATGGCTACAAACAAAGATTCTTTTTTTGAATGAAAGAAATTATGGTTCTTGGTTTTATCAAAATGAGAACAATTCTTCATTCTCAAGATCTTTGGGAGTTTGTTATTGTTGGTTATCTAGAGCCTGTTGACCAAGCAACATAAATGGATTTGAGAAATGTTGAACAGATTTTATTAAAGGAGAACATAAAGAAAGACAACAAAGCCCTCAGTCTTATTCAACAAGGCCTGACTAAAAGCATATCTCTGAAGGTGTCAAATTCAGTATCTTCAAAGAAAGCTTCAGACACTCTTGAAACTAGCTATCAAGGTGTATCCAAGGTGAAGATTGTCAAGGCTCAGAATTTGAGAAGGGACCTTGAAAATATGAAGATGAAGGACAATGAGTCAATTGATAGTTTCATGACTCAAGTCATGAATGTTGTGAATTATCTAAGGCAGTATGGTGAAGACCTCTCAAACAAGAGATTAATTGAGAAAGTTTTCATATCTTTTCCACAGAAGTTTGAATTCGCAGTTGTACCCATAGAAGAATTTAAAGATATTAGTCTTATGCCTATTGATGAATTAATTGGTTCTCTAATTTCTCATGAATCCAGGATGTCCATATATGATAATCCATTCAAGAATTCCTTCAAATATCAGTTGCATGTTACTATTGGAAGAGGCAGAGGAAGGTCTAGCAGTAGAGGAAGAGGAGGTTGATTTGCTAGTCAAAGAGACAACAAAAGTGATTCAAAATCTGAGGAGAAAACTCAACAGAATCCTCCTAGCTTAAGGGTGAGTAGTAGTAGATCCTAGAAGCAAGGAAATCAGAGGTATGATATATCTAAGGTACAATGTTAGTATTGTAAGAAATTTGTACATTATGCTAACAAGTATTGGAAGAAGCAAGAAGATTTTGGAAAGCAGTTTGCACACATGAAAAAGGAGTCAGAGGATGATAAAAAACCTGTGTTTTTGACTTGTAATGTCACCCAGGAAAGTGCAAATGATTATTTTTTTCGGAAAACAGATGTAGCAATCACATGACTACAAATAAAAACTTATTTTCCAATTTAGATACCAATATTTAGTCTGTGGTAAAGTTGGGTAATGACTGTAAGGTAAGAGTAAAGGTGTGATTTTTTTTTATACTGAGAATGATGAAAGAAGAAAAATAGATGATGTTTATTATGTACCTAGTATGAAGTGCAATATTATAAGTGTTGGACAACTAGTAGAGAAAATGTACAGAGTGTTCTTCAAGAAAAAGGTATGTACAATTTATGATAAGTATCCAAGTAAGTAGTTGATTTCCAGAGTACAGATGACAAAGAATAGAATATTTCCACTTATTATGACAAATGATTTGAGTGAATCTTTCAATGCTTATAAAGCTAAAGGTTTGTATGAGTCATGTTTATGGCATTTGAGATATGGCCATTTACATTTTGGAGGTTTATATTTGTTGCAAAAGAAACAAATGGTGAAGGGGTTGCTCACTATTCAACAACCAACAAGCTCATGTGAGAGTTGTATACTTGTAAAGCATCACGGGGATAAATTTATTTATGGAATTTCGTACAAGGCTAAAGCTCCATTGAATTTTTTTCACAAATACTTATGTAGACCAATGCAAACATCTTCATTGACTCGTAATGTCTATTTGATGACTTTAATTGATGATTTTAGTCGAAACATTTGGGTTTATTTATTGAAGAAGAAGTCTGAAGCTTTTTATATATATAAGAGGTTTAAAGTTATGGTTGAAAATAAGAGTGGAAATACATTAAATGTAACGACCTCCTCGTTACGAAAACAACTCTGTTAACAGGTGCAAAATCTTTTTTTTGTTTATGGTGTGTGCACGCGTGTAAAGAGGAAACAAACAACTTGACTCTACGTCGCCACCCGACGAATAACAAGACGCAAGCAAGACGAACACAACAAGATGACATACGACATACAACAGTAACACCAAGCAATGAACGTCTCTAGACATAAGGTGCACAACAGGTAACCACAAGCATGTAACGACACATTGGGTTACGCACAGTACGAACACAGAGGGAAGAATCCATGGTAGTAGATTTTACTATTTCTGCATAGGAAAGAAAGGCGTTTAATCTTAGTCCTCTGCTCCGGAGAGAGAGAATGTCAGATAGGCTCCTGGCCGACTGCTCAGGCAGAAACTAGTAATCTCTGTCAGGTGTGTCGCAAGAGTGGAAACCCTGCCTTTAAAGGACCCGAGAATATTGATACAGCACTGGATTCTTTACACAAAAATCAATCAACAATAAGTAAAACTGACTACCCCTCCATCCTACCCTGCAATGGTTAGGACCTCCAAGACACATAAGCAATGCTCAAGCGTAGGTTCCCATCGATTTTAACCATTTAAGGTCTCAGGGTTGGCGACTATTCTGAGGAACATGGAGGTGTCTACATCCCACCCGACACAACATGCCAAGGAACTAACTAATTACAATCAAGTACAACATAAATAAGAAGAACAATTACGTCCCTTACGAAAGGTGCGTGACAAGAGGACTCCGACAACGAAGCCCAAGTTCAACATTATTTAAATGAACAACATCCCTCATTTACTAACTCCGAGTAATTTATTATACGTAAATCCAGGACATTCCACCATATATGTTTTATCAATAACAATAGTTTACACTAACATTACAATAAGATAACCATATCATTACATTTCTAATTACAATAACATTGCAATAAAAACAATGATCATACATTTCAAATGATATCAACTCTAACATTGCAATTTATTTATATGGCAAGTATAATACAATTACATATTTCAAAAACAATATATTACAATTACGAAATTTATAACAATTATTCAATGACATTCATTTACATGTTACCGTATCAACATTACCTAATCAATACCTTTACACCTTACTAGCACAATTTATGATATCATTAACAATAAAACCATATCATTACATTTCTAAATGAGCAGAAGACCAAGGTCCAACAACAATCATTAAACGATAATATGTATGCCATAACATTCTTCCTTTACCTATTGCAAGTCCATAAGCTTTAACATCAGACATTACATCCGTTAATCATTTCCAGGCATCCTAATAACCTTAGCCTTAGCTTGGCCAAAAGCATTAACATAACAATTCAGTGCCTTTCACTTCATTATGTTCCATTGAATTAATATTCATTAACATAACATTTCATTCACTACATCCAAACAAAATATATATAACATCAAGAATTTAAGGAAGGAAAGCAGAACTATTTCCTCATAAAGATATAAAATGAGACAGTTGTATATAACCACCCAATTATAATTTACAATGTTGTTGCATCCCCCATTCAGTTATCATGGTAATACGCTTATATTAAGCAATAATTAAAGCTACTGGATTGTCTACTTTGCATGAGCCATTGGTCTTGTTATCCTCAGAATTCGACTTAGAATGGTTGCTACCATATTAAAGGTGAAAGGAGGCGAAGAACAAGGTGTTTAAGGACGGAACCCGGGCATCTAAGTAAGAGAAGAGAACAGGCATTACAAAATACGCAAAGGGGGTAACTGATACCATTCGCTGCCAGTTAAGGAAAGATCTCAGGGCGAGGTAGGCTCAGGGGTTAAGCAGACCGAGGTTAACATTACACTTGATCAAAAACGCAGACCCCAAAAATAAAAATGAAGACACAACTATAATAATTCCCAGTCTAAGTGAAAAACGCCCACTGTATTACATATTACAGCCCCCGAGATATGAAATGAAATTGTATACATTAATGCCCCCTCTGACATATAAACGCAGAGAAGGTAACTACACAAACCATTAACGCAGAAATAAACGCTCACTCTTGTGCATACGCAACGCTACCCTAATAAAACGCAGAAATAAACAGCTCACTCATGTGCACACGCAGCATTACAACGCAGTAATAAAACGCAAATAAAAACGCAGCAAAAAAAACACACCATGTGAATAGAAACGCACACAAAAATAAAACGAAATAAAACATGCACGACAACTCATACTAGAAATTAAACGCACACTGTAATTTATAAACGTAATGACAGTAACCTGTAAAATGAATTTCCCCAAAAACGAATGCTCGCAATCACTAAAGAAAACGTCCACCGTCCGAGGAATTTTCCCTCAGAGAACACAAAAAAAAATGCCCAGCAACGCGCAAAGAAAAGTTCCATCCCCCAAGAGATCAAACGCCCAATATATACCATTAAAACGCAGACCATTAAAATGCCCAATATATACAAAAAGAAAACCATCTATAACATTTAAAACGCAGACCATTAAACGCCCAATATATAAAAAGAAAACCCATTGTAAACAATGCCCCCTGCACTACATAGATGCCCGCAACGGGACACAATGCCTACTGAATACAATGAAACACACACATAAAACAAAAATGCAACGCAGACGGAATATAATGGTCCACTGTAATAACTTTTTATAAATGACAGACATAAGGAAAACGCCCAGGGCAAGTTAATAAAATGAGGGGCCTGCAAACGAAATGCCCAAGTAATAAGGAAGACGCCCAATGAAATTATACACCAAGGAAACGATTTCTTCAACCCCAGATCAACCCCAGATCAACTGATCTTAGAAATAAATAAATAAAATGCCCACGAAAGTGCCAAAGCAAATGCCATTACAAGTTTTAATTCAATAAAATATCCAGCAAGGAGATCGCCAGAACCAACATTTCAGAACATCTTATCCAACAAAAGTTTTCCAGAAACAATATCACGGTAGCATACAAGAACGAATTACAACAGCTGAAGCAACATCTTTACACTAATACATCATAATCGCCGAAGTAAATAACTAGGCAGTCTACTCTACTAAACACATGAGCATATCGTTGCCTTGCGCCCGCCTCGGATGACGTCCCGCGCTCCGTGCCGCGTCCCGCGCTCCGTGCCGCTCCTGCTCGCCAACTGTAGAGACTACACTAGTACCTCCCAGCCAATCGCTAGGGGTACTCTGCTTCCCCCTTAGCCCCCCAAGCCACAAAGGGGCCACACAAGATCCAGAGGATAAGTCTATCTTCTCATCCCACCTCGCAAGGTTGAGCTACCACTCCACTCCGAGCTGAGAAAATCCCAACTCCTCACAAGAAATCAATCAAATCTCAATCCGGCAGCGTAACGTTACGCTAACCGTTCATCCCCTTCTTCCTCCTTTTCCTCTTCTTTTATAGAAATTTGAGACCCACCTACTTTCCCTAAATCATTATTAATTTAAGTTTTAATGACAATCCTCTAAAAATTCTCTTCCGTCCAAGTGTCACTCATCCTCCACGTTTCTCCAAAAATTATTTTCATTAAAAAAATTAAAAGACTCATTTCCCTCACCCACCTAGAGTCGCTCCTAAAATTACTCCTCGGTGTTCCTAGATCCCCTTACAAGATTTTAATAACTTTCCCTAAAATGAAGTTGCTAAATTTAGTTTGTTTTAGAAAGTCCCTAATGGATGATTCCTTTTTGCTTTTTACCCTATGTCCCCTACTTTCCTTTATTATGTTTCCTTTATTACAAGTTTCCCTATTTCTATTATTTATTCCTTTCCTTTTCTTTTTTTTTTTAAAACCAAAAAGATATATGCACTAATTAATCCTTTCATTATATTTTTAAATTCATTACTTTTATACTCTCACACGTTTTTTAAATTTTTATTCATTTTTACAATTAAAACCACGTATTTTAATTAATTTATTCCCTCTCTTCACTTTACCCCATTTAATTTTAAGAATACTTTAATTAACACTTAGGAGGGTTTTAGTTTACGCCCTTATGTTTATTTTTGTAGGATCTTTTCTTAGGGCTTATCAAAATTTTATCTTAGAGATGTTTTAAATTTAGGTTTAGATTTGAACTGGGCGACAATTAATTAGGGGAGTCGTTTTGAGAATTTCTTAAGTCGTTAAAGTCTTAGGGTCATCTAGGTTTGTCTCATCATCACCATCAATGCGGTGTGCCCTTCAGGACGCACTGCGTGCTCCAAGGGTGCCACTCGCCTTGTTTGTTTCTGTTGCGCGACGTGCCCTTCGGGATGCACCACGTGCTCCAAGGGTGCCACTCGCCAACTTGTGTTTCTTTTGTGCAACGTGCCCTTCAGGATGCACCACGTGCTCCAAGGGGGCCACTTGCCAACTTGACTGATTGGTAGACATCTATAACCCCTGGAGTCAACACTCCGCCAGACAAACTTGTGGGAGACTAAGGGCTCTAAGGAATAAGGCCCCCGCCTTATTGCGCGCCCCTTAGAATCACCGTGAGCGAATGTTGCAGTCTGCCCTCACGGCATCGTGGATCCTCTCGAACTAGGTAATCATTAACCTACAATTCGAGCCACGACGGGAGTGCTAGTAGGCTATGGCAGGGCTGCTGTCCACACCTCTCCCTCAACCTCTCTGGAAATCGTGTGTGGCCCCTTTACTCCATATGTGAGTCTGGTCGGCAAGCTATCGTCAGCATGCATAATCAACCATCATGTCAGAACATGTCAACAACAGATCATCAAATCAATAAAATATCATGGTAAATAAATCAACTCAAATAGCACACTCCCTTACTCAATCCGGAGTCCAAGGGATTCCTTCGATGCCTCTGCATCCTCCAGGTTGAAAACCCTGCACACTCAATAAAACTAAGTCAATAGCACCTATTTATATCAAAGAAGTAAAACATCATGTCATCTATCATAACGCATCATCATCAAGGATAAATGTTTTATCATCATAAAAATCCAGATCACTTGCGAGCAAGTGTCCTCAAAGAATAAGTTTTCTAAGTGCACCAGAGCGGGATGTTACATTAAAGTCTTGAGATAAGACATAGGAGGTGAGTATATTATATTTGATTTCATGGATTTTTGTCAGTATCATGCAATTAAGAGACAATTTACTACTCATTATACTCCATAGCAGAATGGATTAACTGAAAGGAAGAATCAAACCATTATGAATATGGCTCGAAGTATGTTGAAGGAGAAGCATATTCCAAATTAATATTGGGGCGATGTAGTTGTTTGTTCATTATATGTTCTAAACATAATTCCAACTAAGACTGTAAAGAACCATGTTCAGCAAGAAGCTTGGAGTGGTAAGAATAACAACGTATTTGATTTGAGGATTTTTAGGTGTGTAGATTATGCACATGTACATGAAGAGATGAGGATAAATTTGGATGAAAGAAGTGAGAAATGTTTCTTTGTTCGATACAATGAGGATTCGAAGGCATATAAAATCTATGATCCCATCACCAAGAAGTATGCTATTGTTATTGGATAAATTGGTAGGTGTGGACACTAACTGATCTCCCTAGATCCACCTAGATCTAGAACAAAACACACCAGAACATGACGCTTTCCTTAAGTTTTAGATTTTGAATTTACTAACTAAAGAGGGATGGGTGACATACCATTTAAACATCGCTTCCTCTCACCATAGCCATCCTAGCTCCATTCCAACTCTCATACAATGATGAACCTGCAAAAGAACACAACCAACCAAAGTGATAGCAATAGCATAAACTCAATATAAACCTATGTATGTGATCAAGGAATCATACAATAAAACACAACAAGATTTATAGGAAAGAAACATATTACTGTATCATTATAAGTGTGAAAGAGAGATTACAACCATGGCCTTGATGTCGTAAGGTCCCTTCCAACTTTCCTTCATTCCCCACACACTTTCACTCCAAGAATTTTGAGAGCATAGATGTGATAATATTCACAATCTATATTGACAAAGGAAAAACTCAAAACCACTCTAACCAAGCTAATAATTCCAAGCCAAATCCAACTTAGTCCAATCCAAGATAACCTTCTCCATGAGAGCTCCTCTCCTTTTATAAGCTGAAGAGGATAAGGTGAGGAGGTCAGGATGATCCCACCAAATCATGAAAGAGAGTAATATCCAAACCATTCGGATGCCACCTCACCATGGAAGTTTCTCCTTCTAGAAGATTCGAGAAAACGTTCGTTTTTCCCACGTGTAGGCATTCTCACACCCTGCCTATAGAGAAACCTATGAACCTCTCGCAACCCAGCTATGGTGCAACCTGCGAGAATCATGCATTCTTGGACCCTACCTATATAACAACCTGCGAACTTCCTTTTTTATAGGGTTTTTACAAGGGAAAATGCAACTTCTTTTCTCAAGAAAAGTTCTTCTCTCTTTTTTCTTCAGGAAATCAGGCCACTGACACCTCTAAAGGAAACAGATAGGTTTACATCATTAACAATCATAGGGATGATGAAAATAATGTGTAACAAAGAGCCCCCCAAAGTATGAAGTTAGAACAGAGTGATAGCTAAAATAATTTGTCGAATGTGTGTAGGGAACAAGGAACAGTCGGTCGGAAACCTACCAACAAACAAGGAAATACAGTACAATAATATATCATCACTGAGGTAGGCATTCCCATACTCATAATACAAATGACTCAAAGCATAAATGCCGACATGCGAAGATCCATGTCAAGTAAGACAGGTCATGGCTACCAAACATACACTGTGGATCCATGCCATTATGACTCAAATCTGAACATAGCCACCAAAAATACACTACGGATCTATGTGTTAAAGATTCAAATTTGAACATATCCACCAAACATACAATGTGGATCTATGCAAAAGTACACTGAATATACTCCAACGCAACTAGGATCTGTCAGAAAATATTCAGGGTCTTCATCTCCACCACTCTATAGTACGAATCTAACCATGTGAATACATGTGTTGAAGTCGAATATGGTAGAAACCACTTGATTACCGGTCATTAGTGTATACCGTTAACAAGTGCGATGGAAATCACCATTAATGTCAATGACCCCCAAGGTACTCTGGTACAATCCAACAAATGTGAATCAATGAGTTGAGGTCGAACACTCAGCAGAATCTCTTGATCAAGGGTCAATAATGAAAACCTGTTTTCGAAAGCGAGGAAACATGCCATTGAGGCATGCAAGTTCCAAGGTACCAACTAGTTTCTAAGTCTAATTCCTGGATAATGAGTTGAAGTCGACAAGAAAAGACTCGTCACAGGAAGGCCTTAATGTATCCTCCATCAATGACACGAAACAGGTAACAAGATTTGAAGTAGATCAGAGTAACAAGTGATTCAAGACTGACTTAGGGATGGCCGACACAATAGGAGGCTTAAGGACTGCAGAAATGGCTGACGCAATAGAAGGCTTTTTCAGGTTGGACATATTTTTGAACATATTGACAACATGACAACTATCTTGGAAAATACTGACTCAACAACAGGGATCACAAACCAATTTGTAATCTTATAAGGAGTATGATCAAAAGATGAGCGGATTTTCCAAACTAGACACAATACGAGTGAAAGGGTGTCATGTTCAAAAGTGACTCTTCCACAGAATACAGGTTTAGATACATTTCTTTCCAAATTTTTTTCCCACCATTTCTGGCGAGTACCTCTTTATTTTTAGGCAAGCTTGAGGAGGATAACATATTCTTGTCAATTTAAGCTCATCCTTCAGACAAGTCCCTCGGAGTATGTTTAACGAACCCTAGGAAGGATTGGTTCGGTCCCATATAGGCATTTCAATGTTTGTTTTATGAGTCCAAAGAAAGAAAACTCAGGGGTTTTTCATGTTTATAGAGTCTAAAAACACTTAAAGAGAACTCTCTCAGTTATTTTTTCGTAAAGTAGTTTGATGAGACCGAAAAAGAGATAAACTATCACTCAATAGACGTTTTCTTCAAATACTTTAATGAGCGTAAAAAGAACAAGGTCGCTCGACAATCTTTTCATGTTTAGAGAGTCTGAAAAGAGCTTAAAGGGAACTCCAATGGGTTCCTTTTTCATATAACCTTTACGAGTCTAAAAAAGTGATAAAAGTATACTCGATTACATTCTCATTGATTTATGAGCATGAGAAAGAACAAAGACTAAGCTTGGTAACTTATTCTCATGTATTTACGAGCATGAGAAAGAAGAAAGACTAAGCTCGGGATTGTTTTCATTTTTACGCAAGCTTAAAAACAAAACAAAACTATGCTTGGACCTGGTTTCATTTTTACACAAGCTTGAACCAAAGGAAGCTATGCTTGAGGTAAGTGGTTTCATTTTTACACAAGCTTAAACCATAGAAAACTATGCTTGGACTTCCCAATGCATAACACATGGATGGTTGGTACTTAGCCCCCAGCTTAAGAAACTAGCGGCTCGACTTCAGCATGAAGTCCAGAGGCTGAGGAAAATGCCCCCCAAGCTTAGTTTCATCCAACTGCAAAGGAGAATGAAATGAAGCTTCAAATACTAGATGAAGGACTTGACTCAAATAGAGAGGGGTAAAACTATTTCATTTTTTAACGAGCTTGACACAGAAATAAGAACTATGCTCGTAACCTCTGTTTCATTTTTTAATGAGGTTGCCTCAGAGAAGCAAAAACTATCCTTGTAAGTGGTTTAATTTTTTAACGAGGTTGCCTCAGAGATGAAAAAACTATCATTGAAGGTCTCTCTTCTTGATCATGGATTCCAAGAGGACAATGCTCTGGAATGACACCATTTCAAGGGACAAAACTTGGTCATGGGTTCCAAGAGGTCTTCACTGGAAGGAATAAACACACTCTGGAAGGACACCATGTCGAGGGTCATGACAGGAGTAAGGAGATTAGACTCTAACAACCCTATCGAAGAGATCACCATGTCAACTACAGAATCTAAGTCATCAGAAGTTGAATCCATTGGTGACAATTCCACATAATTGACCTGTGACGAGGGCGATATGGTTTGCATATAAGAACCATTCAGGGAGGCAATCCATGTGGGGTCAATGAATGAAAGTTGATCAACAATCACAACTTGTCCATTGTGAGGGAAATATATCACACGAAAAAGAGTAGACACAATATCTTTCATGGCATAGACATAATCTCGCCCAAGGAGTAAAGAAAAATCCAAGGGGTCTTGGACAATCATGACATAAATAAAGACAATTTTCCTTCCCAAATTTATAGGAAACTGAGGAAGGGTCCTTAAAGGTTGACTAGTTCTTCTGTTAAAAGATAATAGATTATGCATAACCGGTGCAAGTGGAGGATAACCCAAAGATTGCCAAGCAATAGAGGACAAAATACTAACAGACGAACCTTAATCTATTAGTGTCTGAGGAATGTCTCGACCACAAACCTGTACTGTAACCTAGAAAGGAATGTGAGAGGGAAGACGAAGTCCAGTTAGCACACCCCAATCAAAATGGATGGCCTCATAACTTGGAGGGGGCTCCATGGGAGAAGGAGGAATACCCCTCAACATGACAGAGTCTGTATCAATGAGAAAAACGCAGGTAGTATCGGGTTTACTCTCAAATGGGAGAGTAGGATCGACCGATGATGGAATCAAATCGACCACACAGGCACTCTTCATATGAAGAGTGGGATTGATCGATGATGGGATCGGATCAACCACTTTGGCACTCTTCAGATGAAGGGTAGGATTGACCGAGGAAGAGACTAGATCAGTCACTTTAGCACTCGTCAAAGGAGGAGTGGGATCGACTGATGACAGAACCGGATCAACCACTTGGGTTGCATTCTCTAAGGGGAGAATGGGGCCGACAAGTGGAAACAGATCGACCACTTGAGTGATACTCTCTAACGGGAGAGTGGGATCGATTGAGGATGGGATCAAATCGACCGCTTTAGTTTCACTCTCTAAGGGGAGAGTGGGATTGACCGAGGATGGTATCGGATCAACCACTTTATCAACTGGTTCAAATAAGGACGTGACCAGATTGACGACATGATCAACCGGATTGACTGGTGAAGGGACTAGAATGATCATTCCATCAACTATAGGGGGGTCAAGAGTAAGCTTGTGATAAGCAGCTGGAAGTTGAGGCTTTGAAACAGTCATGTCTTCCAGTAATTTCGAGGCTTCACCCATATGAGGTCAAAGGTGAGTGAGATGACTCTCTTTTCATAGCATGCACAGGAACTTGACTCTACTTTTCTTTTTCCCAATGGTATCTGGACTAGTTGACGGGGGGGCTCATCAACATGTTGTTCAAAGGTCGATGACGTGGACTAGAAAGGAGATGCAGACCATGCTTCTATTACCTTGGATAGACCAGGGAAATCCTTAAGAAGATGGTTACCCTTACAAAGCCTGCAAGGGTACTTGGGCTTACAGGTTGTTTGAGTGATCTTGACATCATCAACACTCCCATCAAAATTAATAGTAACTGGTTGTTTTCCAACATGTTTGACAATGGTTGGAAGCTTTGACCCTTGTTTATCTTTCTTCTTCTTAATCTTCCTTTTCTTCTTCTTCTTATTCACTGAGTTACTATCTTTAGAACTTTCACTTGACGAAGAAGATGAAATGGAAGGCGACCTTGCAAGTGAAGAAGGTGAAGAAGACCTTACTGGTGAAGAAGGTGAAGGATCAACATGAGGTTGATGTTCGTGCGGGGAAGTTCTTGTGACTGAAGCACTAACTACATTCAGGATTACCTGAGTGGAAAACAACCATACCGGTAATACAATTGTGAGACGTAGAAGGCTCAAAGTAGCAATATGAGGAGGAGCAATGTTTCCATAAGAAGGAAAAATAAAAGGTTCCCCTGGATTAGGGGTTCCTTCATTGGTCATTCCAGGAACTGATGCCATTAAATAAATATCCGATCTAGAGTCCTCTAGGGAAAACAAACAACACACACTAAAAATCTAGTAAGCAAGCAAGCAAACAAAACCTGCTCACAATGAACACACTAGTTGGTGATGAAATCGAACGTCGCAGGAACAAAGTAAGAAGGGGAAGAGATAGAGTGGGTGGAAAAGTTATGTTGATGACCTACTTAATAGACTTACACCCTGGTGCAAGCTCCCACACATAATCGTGGGTATACCCTCCAGGGAGCCCGAGTGAGTTTGGCCAACGTCGATTCCAGGTACCGTGAAGACTTTCCCCTCCACAGTTACCTTGTGTAAAGACCCTAAAGAGATAGGCCACTAAGGTTACCAATCACTACAACGATGCCTGGCGAAACAGTCGACAGTCTGATCCACGTGCAAGGGTAGGGTATCTAGCCCGAAATCAACTTGAAAGGCTTCCACTCATCATTGTGGGTATACCTCTCAAGCAACCCCCATAATACACATAATCTCTACACCAAGACCAACAAAGCAGGGTGAGTAACTCTGTCAGTCTCAATGCGACCTCGTGATTGGCCCTTGCGTGAGAAGGGATTCCCAGGACAAAATGTAGTAAGTGGATTTAACTCTCCCTATCATAAGATACTATGTTTGTTTGCAGCATTGGAAAGTTATCTTTCACACTTATTTGAAAGCCCTACAACTAATCTAATGTAGGTTTGCTACCAGAAAAGATAAAAATGTCTAATCAATTTTTATAAGAACTTTATTTTATGGTTGTTGTTACTCAAAAGGAAAATGGCGTGGACAATATGGTGTTTCGACCAACTCGAAAGTTATGCAAAGAGATGAAGATGCAATATTTTCATTTCGATGAAAGCTATGTTACAAGAAGGAGAAAACATTTATCATTCGCAAATGCACAATGTAACAAAATATATTAAACTCGTCAATATCAATATTCTCAAAAAATGAGAAAAAGGTACTATACACCAATGCACGATTCATGCCCCCCCCAAGAATTTAACTCCAATTTAAGACCAAAAAAATATTTTCAGAATTTAAGACCAAAAAATGCCAAGAATCATGCAATTTCGCTACTTCAAATGCAAGGATGCCCCAAATTCAATATAAAGTAAGAAATTAAATCTTTTTGTTTTAGAAATTTCACTAAAAGAAATAATGAACTTTCTTAAAACAAAGAAACCCAAACTAATAATTTTCTTTTAAAGCAAACTATTAATAAGAAATCTGATCTTTCCCTAAACAATTCTAAAGAAAACACATGCTTTGTAATTGAAAGAGACTCAAAGAAAGAGACTAATCCTTCAAAACCAAACAAAGCAAAGATGGCTAAAAGAAACTCAAAGAATGTCAAGTAGACTGCAAACAGATCAATATAGGCTCCAAAAGTTCAATCCAACTGATCAAAGAAAAACTGGGTCATCAAAATATGACAAGACCCAATCCAAAAAGGTTTACAAACATGTTCACAGCCTAGCAGTAGAGTATTGTGCGAGAATAGGCATTCTTGCAGGCTAGACACTGGTAGGGTGCGAGAATTAGGTATTCTCACAGGCTAGACACTAGTAGGGTGCGAGAAGTTCACACTGGATCTAATAACAGGGTGCGAACATCAATGGTTTTTGCAAGCTGTAGAGATGTACAGTGCGAGAATGTCTGTAATCAAAGAAAAATTTGAAAAAGGATAGGGAATCTAAGTGAACTTCTAGATCCAGAGAGTCTGGATGGATGTCCCACAGACTCAGAAACCAAAAATCAAGCAATCAAAGGAAGGGAAACTATACTAACTAGGAAACAATCTGATCCCTAGTATGGTCGCCAATTTTTTTATCAGATAAATCGGTAGGTGAAAACACTAATTGATCTCCCTAGATCCACTTAGATCTAGAACAAAACACACCAGAACATGACACTTTCCTTAATTTTTAGATATTGAATTTACTAACTAAAGAGGGATGGGTGCCATACAGTTTAAACACCGCTTCCTCTCGCCATCGCCATCCTAGCTCCATTCCAATGCTCATACAATGATGAACCTTCAAAAGAACACAACCAACCAAAGTGATAGCAATAGGATAAACTCAATATAAACCTATGTATGTGATCAAGGAATCATACAATAAAACACAACAATATTTTTAGGAAAGAATCATATTACTGTATCATATTAAGTGTGAAAGAGAGATTACAACCATGGCCTTGATGTTGTAAGGTCCCTTCTAGATGTCCTTCGTTCCCCACACACTTTCACTCCAATAATTCCGAGAGCATAGATATGATAATATTCACAATCTATCTTGACAAAGGAAAAACTCAAAACCACTCTAACCAGGCTAATAATTCCAAGCCAAATCCAACTTAGTCCTATCCAATCTAACCTTCTCCATGAGAGCTCCTCTCCTTTTATAAGCTGAAGAGGATAAGGTGAGGAGGTTAGGATGATCCCACCAAATCATGAAAGCGAGTAAGATCCAAACCATTCGGATGCCACCTCACCATGGAAGTTTCTCCTTCTAGAAGATTTGAGAAAACACTCATTTTTCCCACGTGTAGGCATTATCGTACCCTGCTTAGAGCAACCTGTGAACCTCTCGCAACCCATCTATGGTGCAACCTACGAGAATCAGGTATTCTCGCACCTTGCCTATATAGCAACCTGTGAACTTCCTTTTTTATAGGGTTTTTACAAGGGAAAATGAAACTTCTTTTCTCAGGAAAAGTTCTTCTCTCTTCTTTCTTCAGGAAATCAGGCCACTGACCCCTCTAAAGGAAACAGATAGGTTTACATCATTAACAGTCGTAGGGATGATGAAAATAATGTGTAACATCTATCGACAGAGACGTTGAGTTCAAGGAAGAAGAATCTTGGGATTGTAGCATCGATAAAATTGATTGAGGGGGAATTGAAATATCTCATGAATATGATGGTGAAGATGAGCAGGACGTACAAGGTGGACAATTGATTCCATAGTCACATACACATGCAACAAGAACTCATGTAAGAAAATCACCAG
Organism: Picea engelmannii; assembly: GCA_009831015.1. NCBI lineage: Eukaryota > Viridiplantae > Streptophyta > Pinopsida > Pinales > Pinaceae > Picea > Picea engelmannii. Next base: position 68,581 of record ML782368.1, on the reverse strand, counting down.
GAGTCATCCCATCACAACTAACAATGCCTATAACTTATGAGCGTGGTGAACCATCAGGTCATGGTGGACAACACAAAGGATCAAAGGTAAGTGATGAATCAAATCCTACTTCATCTTAATTAAGAAATAGAATTAGAGGTCAGAAGACTAGAAGTTTAAAAGAACTATGTGAGCAAAATGATGAAGTAGATCAAGTTTCAAATTTTGCATTAATTCCATATGATCCTGTAAATTTTGATGATTTTGTTAAGAAAGAAGTTTGGGTAGAATCCATGAATGAAGAAATTGATTCCATAGAAAGGAATAACACTTGGGAACTTGTACATTTGCATGAAGATAAAAATTGTGTTGGTGTTAAATGGATTTACAAGACTAAGTTAAACGTTGAAGGTGAAGTTGAGAAGCATAAGGAAAGGCTTGTAGCTCAGGGATTCATTCAACAACCCGGTATTTATTATAATGAAACTTTTTCACCTGTAGCTAGGCTTGATACAGTAAGAATGGTGTTAGCCATTGCTTCTCATAATAAATGGTGCATGTACCAAATGGATGTAAAATCTGCATTTTTAAATGATTTTCTGGAAGAAGAGGTTTATGTGAAACAACCTCCAGTATATGAGATTGATGGACAATAAGGTAAGGTCTACAGGTTAAAGAAAACATTGTATAGATTGAAACAAGCACCCAGAGCATGGTATAGTAGAATTGATGAATACTTGAATATTAAAGGATTAAACTTGAGTGCAAGTGAGACAACTTTGTATACAAAGGTAAATTAGGAAGGTAAACTCTTGATTGTAGGGATTTACAAGACTAAGTTAAATGTTGAAGGTGAAGTTGAGATGCATAAGTAAAGGCTTGTATCTCAGGGATTCAGTCAACAACCCGGTATTGATTATAATGAAAATTTTTCACCTGTAGCTAGGCTTGATATAGTAAGAATGGTGTTAGCCAATGCTACTCATAATAAATGGTCCATGTACCAAATGAATGTAAAATATTCATTTTTAAATGGTTTTCTGGAAGAAGAGGTTTATGTGAAACAACCTCCAGTATATGATATTGATGGACAAGAAGGTAAGGTCTACATGTTAAAGAAAACACTGTATAGATTGGAACAAGCACTTGGAGCATGGTATAGCAGAATTGATGAATACTTGAATATTGAAGCATTCAACTTAAGTGCAAGTGATCCAACTCTGTATACAAAGGTAAATTAGAAAGGTAAACTCTTGATTGTATGCTTGTATGTTGATGATTTGATTTTCGTCAGAAATATTTCAGTAGATGAGTTTAAGACAACCATGAAAACTGAGTTTGAAATGATTGACTTAAGAATGATGATGTATTTTATAGCCATTGAAGTAAATCAATTTGAAGACAATATTTTAATTTTTCAAAATAAGTATGAAAAGGTCATATTGAAAAGGTTCAGGATGGTGAATTGTAAACCAACTGTAACACCAATTGCAACTAGCACAAAAATCAGTAAGAAGGATGAGGGGTCATGTGTTGATTTGACTCTATATAAAAGACTCATTGGAAGTCCTATATATTTAACAACAAACAGGCCTGATATTATGTTTGTTGTAAGTTTTATTTCTAGATTTATGGAGACTCCGAAGAGCACCCATTGGCAATATGGAAAAAGTATCCCAAGATATGTTGCTCGAACAACTAATTATGGTGTCCATTATACATCATATTCATATTTTAAGTTGATTGGATATACGGATAGTGATTTTGCAGGTAGTGTAGATGATAGGAAGAGAACATCAAGATATGTGTTTATCTTTGGATCAAACGTTGTAGCTTGGGTTTCAAAGAAGAAGCCCATTGTGACGTTATCATCTGTTGAGGCAAATCATGTTGCAGCAACAACAACTATCGACGAGAAGGATTGTGATAGAGTTATTTCATGAACATCAAGAACCAACTCAGATTTTTTGTGACAATAAATCATCCATTGCACTATCACGTAATCATTTTTTCCACATGAAAACTAAGCATATTGATCAAAAATATCATTTTATTCGAGAAATGATAAACCATGATGAAATTTTTGTAGAGTTTTTCAAATCTGAAGATCATTTTGAAGACATCTTTACAAAGTCCTTAGCCAAGGAATTATTTGAAATACACAGAAATAACATTGGGGCTTGTGAACTGTAATACTGCAGAGTTTTTATTTTTCGGTAAAATGATTAAGGGGGAGAATATTGGAAATTAATCATTCCATCGCCAAAAAGATGACTTATCTCAATCAATCAAATTTTGAAGAGATACCACCACCCATAAATTTATTATAACCTCCTTATTCATTTAATGATCATCATCGCCACACCATTTCATTTCTGGCTGATCGAATTTCAAAGGGGCAATGAGATATTAATGTTTTGGAAAATCCAAATTTGACTTAGGTATGGAAAAGGGGAAAGCTAAACGACTTATTGAATCAGTATATATACATCCATGTAATTCAGATTGTATAGATGCACAGGTATACAGAGACATAGAGAAGAAATAGAGTGTTATCAGGGGATTTTATACATTGTTTATGTTTGTATCTGAGTTTGTAAACTCATGATGATGTTCATATTTTTGCAGAGTAATTTAATTTGTTGTAGCATGCATACCTTGTTTATTGTTTGAAAACTTCATTTAAATCCTTAAAGTTGTGTAGTGTTTTGTTGTAGAATGTTATTTAGATTTAGTACATAAGTAATGGGTGGATTTATTGTTGTAGGGAAGGATTCAGTGAAGTCATTTTTCTTTTGTAACATGTTTTTTTAGTCTGCTATTATGATTCCCATGTTTGTGCTATAACTATGTTTTGTTTGTAAATTCATTTTTACTCTCTGCTAAAACACTTGTTGAAAAGATTGTTGTAGAATATAGTATCAATCTTTGTGTAAGATGCATGAGTGATTTAATTAAGATTTTTTGTTGTAATAACCTTTTATTATTTGTTGAAACACGTTGTTGAAACATGTTGTTGAAACACCTCTTTGTAGATTACATGCGCTGTTGAAACACGCGGCGAAAACACGTTGTTGAAACACCTGGTTGTAGCTTACAGGTGTTGTTACACGGTTTTTAAACTCATGTAATAGATGCTTATTATTTTTTGAAGCATTCCTTTGCAACCTTCATTGACCGCTTAGTCAATTAATTTTTACCATTATGGTTTTACCATTTTTATAAACATACACTCATGATTTTGTGCAACTTCTTCTAATAAAAATTAAATCTTTTTTTTCATCTTTTAACCTAGCAAGTATCAGAACAATGGGTAAGATTTCAACCATATGTCGCATGATTGGCCTCCCAACCTTGTTGGGTGTTGGCCTGTCTAGTCGTAATTAATCATTGCTTATTATTTGTTTCTTGGCTCTTGAAGCTATTTCTCCCATATTTCCCGTAAGAGAACATTTATCAAAACTATATCATGGATTTCTACAATGTTTCCAGCCAACTTTCAACCATCTCCAGTATGATTGGCCTCTAGGCCTTGTTGGGTGTTTATCAGGCTAGTAATACTTAATCGTTGCTTATTATGTGTTGCTCTGGTCCTGAAGGTATATCATCTATATTTCTCGTAAGAGAACATTTATAAAAATTGTATGATGGATTTCTCAATTGTTTCTAGTAATATTTCAACATTTTTTAGTATGATTGGCCTCCCTGCCTTGTGGGGTGTTTCTCAGTCTACTCATACTTAATCAACTATTTCCCATAAGGGAACATTTATCAAAATTGTATCATGGATTTCTAAATTGTTTCCAAATTTACTTGTTTTGAAGTCCTAAAAAAATTGAAGTTGGAACTGAAGAATAGATCTGGATTGATACTTCGCGTAAATCACTAGAGTCATTTCTTACGCATAGGATCCCATTTTCTTACTTCCATTTGTATATCGAATGCACGTTGTTCTAGTGTCTCGTTCTTTGATATATATATATATATATATATATA
>ML782368.1:23339-52186 GCA_009831015.1 Picea engelmannii | reverse complement strand
AGCAGAAGGCAAGAATCCACCTCAACTCATGAACAAGTATCTTTACTTTCTCTGATTGAACCCAAAAATATTGAAGAAGCAATTAAAGATGAATACTGGATGAAAGCAATGAATGAAGAACTTAGTCAAATAGAAAAGAATAATACATGGGAATTGGTTCCTAGACCTTTGAATAAGAATGTCATAGGGGCTAAATGGGTTTTTAGAAATAAGATGGATGAATCAAGTAAAATAACTAGAAACTAGGCTACATTGGTTTGTAAAGGGTATGAACAGGTAGAAGGAATAGATTATGGAGAAACTTTTGCTCCTGTTGCAAGAATGGAATCCATTAGACTGATTCTAGCCTATGCCAGTTCTAAACACATTAAAGTTTACCAAATGGATGTAAAGTCTGCATTTTTGAATGGTGATTTAGAGGAAGAAGTATATATGGAACAACCAAATGGTTTTCAGGTACAAGAAGCAGAACAATATGTTTACAGGTTGAAAAAGGAATTGTATGGGCTGAAGTAAGCACCAAGGACTTGGTATTCTAGACTTGACAATTACTTGAGGTAGCAAAGATTTAGGGAAGGTAACACTCATAGTAATCTATATATTAAATAATAAAATGATAGCATGATCATTGTTGAGATATATGTAGATGATACAATTTTTGGTAGTGATGATAATAGGCTCAGTGAACAGTTTGCTGAAAGTATGCAAAACGAGTTTGAGATGTCCATGCTAGGAGAAATGAATTTTTTGTTAGGCTTGCAAATTACTCAATATGATAAAGGTATTTCCATTTCTCAAACCAAGTATATCAATGAAATGCTTAAGAAATTTCAGATGGAAGAGTCTAAACCAGTTGGCACTCCCATGGTTATTGGCTATAAATTAATTAAGTTTGATGATACTAAAGATGTTGATCAGACATAATACAGATCTATGATTGGTAGTCTTCTTTATGATACAGCTAGAAGACCTGATATTATGCATGCAGTTTGTCTAGTTGGCAGGTTTCAAGCTTCACCAAAAACTTATCATCTACTTGCAGTCAAAAGAATTTTCAAATATCTAAAAGGGACAATAGATTATGGTTTGTGGTATCCTATAGGTAATCATCTTGATTTATATTCTTTCACTAATGTTGATCAGGCAGGTTGTGTTGATGACAGGAAGAGTACTAGTGGAGCAACATTTTTTGTTGGAGGGTGTCTTGTAAGTTGGTCAAGTAAAAAATAATCAACAGTGTCTTTGTCTATTGCTGAAGAAGAATACATAGCATCCACAACTTGTTGCACTAAGATTCTATGGATGAAACAAATGTTGGAAGATATATATATATTCATTATGATGACCCTATACCTATCTTATTTGATAATACCAATGCAATTAGTATTTCCAAAAATCTTGTTATGCATTCAAAAACAAAGCACATTCCCATTAAATTTCATTTTCTAAGAGAGCAGGTTATGTCTAAAGTTATTAAAGTGGAATATGTTGTCACAAAGGATCAGATTGCAGATGTATTTACTAAACCTTTACCTAAAATGCAATTTGATAGTCTCAGGGATCAGTTGGGGGTTTACCCTCGGTAATTTCATTTCATTCTCAAAGATTGCAAGGGATTCATTATAAAATCAGACTGCACAGGTTTATTGACTATTATTGATGGGGGGAGTTGTTACTGAAATGATACATCTTTGCAAGTGTTTTTCTTTGCTCATGGGGAGTCATCCAGTTATGAAAAGAAAAGGTTGAAGAAGGAGTCCCAGTAAGAGAGGTGAGCAATATTGAATCTTCTACAGAGGACACAGTTGAATATAAAGATGAACAGGTCCAAGAATCAGAAGGAGAAGACTCTGTCTTAGATATAAATACTCTGCAAGACTCAAATAAGATAGTTCATCCTTTTAGAGGGAACTTGTATTAGTTGAATATATAAGGATCATGTTCTCTTTGTCATAGATGTCAAAAGGGGGAGAAGAGATTTAAAGTTTTCCATCAATGCCAAAGGGGGAGTTTGTTGGCAGGAGTTACAATTTGCACAATTTGCACAGAACTTGTTTTTGTCATTAATGTCAAACTTTAAAAATGCTAAAGGGATAGGCATGGATTAGTTTGCACAGCCATGGATCAGTTTGAATAGGATTAGTTTGCATAGGCACCGTGGTTCCAAATTCGAAGATCGACATGCCTCTCGACATACCGAAACGCGAAACTGCGAAGAACCCGAGAATTTCTATTTCGGGATTTCAGGAGTTTCCATTTTGGGATTTCAGGAGTTTCTATTTAGGGATTTTTGCATGGGAAGCAAAAACTTCAACATCACGAAGTCCCGAATGTCGAAATATTGAAACCACGACTTAATCTGAGTTGTTAATCAGAGGGATATCGTGGACCATTGATCCGACTCCATTTCAAAGTTTCGGATAAAGGGAGTTGGAGGAGTCTAGAGTCGAGACTCTTCATCACAGGAGTCCCAAAGTTCGGAAATGGGAAATACTGAAATGGGAAATCGCGAAAGCACTTTATAGATAAGCGTTGGGTCATAACATATGGTCACATCAACAAAGGGTCGAGGAAGGAGCTAGTGAAACCAAGCTCTATTTTGGAGTTTCGGGGATCGCGACATGGAGCGTCAAGAAACTTCACCATGGGAATACCGAAATGCTGAAATCGCGAAATGCGAAATGCCGATATGCTGAAATGCTGAAATACGAAAACGCTAAAAAACCTTTTTAGTGAAGATTTCAAGGTTCATGACTTGGAATGTTGAAACACTTCATCACAAGAAATGCCGAAATGCCGAAATGAGAAATGCCGAAATGACAAAATGCAAAATGCTGAAATACCGGGGATCGAGACTTGGAGTATCGAAACACTTCATCACAGAAGTGCTGAAACACTGAAATATATTTTTGGTGTAGGTAGTGGTTACTTCCGATGGTCATGTGAGAGGGAGGAGCTAGCATGAAGCTAAGCCCTATTTAGGGGTTTCGTAACTTGAAGTGTCAAGACTCTTCGACACAGGATTGCCGAATTGCCAAGATGAGAAATGCAAAATGCATTTCGATTAACCTGTGGTCATGGCCAATGGACATATCGGTTAGCACAAGTGGCTTACCAAAGCACTCAAGTGTTATTCTGTGCTGAATAATTAAAACATATGTGTGTTCATCGAACGGTGTTGGTTAAATGTTTAAACTGATCATGTGGATATTGTTCGTCTTGATGCCTTGGCCAATAATAATCACTGTAAGGAAGTTATTCAATTATTGTAACTGAATCTTTGAAGCCTGAGGGTTTGATTGTACGCGTTGATGATACAGGAAGATATATAAAGAGATTGTTGCAAGAAAAGTAAATAAAAGAGAGGATTATAGGAAATATATGACTCTGTAAAATTTGAGTTAGAAAAAAGACAGAGAAGGGAAGACACATACACAGATTGAAAATCTAAGTGGTTTGATCAAGAATGAATTGTGAAGAGAGGATTTGAATGCTTATTGTTTGACAAATAAGATAAAGAGTTGGTTTTCAGGTTCTTTGTGACAGAGAATGATTTCAGGGTGGTAGGGAGGAGCAAGGGGAGACTATAAAAGTTTCCTGTACAAGTTGGTGCTTGTACATCTAGGAGTTGTAGCTTCCATTCAGTAGGTGTTGAAGAAACAAAGGTAACAACCTCATATAGGTTGTAGCTCGGATAACATAAGAATGTAAAGAGGAGTTGGAGCTTGCCTTTCATTCATAAGAAGAAGAGGTTTTTCCCTTTTGGGTTTCCTCATGAAAAATCACTGTGTCACTGTATCATTTATGTGATTGTATATTTATTGGTTAAATGTATTACTGCAAGTTAAATGTTAAAGGCATGATTTATTTATTAATAAGTAATCTTCTTATAAAATGAAAGAATTTTTATACAACTGATTCACCCCCCCTCTCAGTTGACTTATCCTATACAACGAAGGATGTCCATTCAGTGGAAAAAATGGACATGCACATGAAAACAAGGGAGATGATATCCTCCACCTTGACAAACATCTCATTGACTACTTCAAAATTGTAGGTGTCTCTGAATAACGTTCAGTCCCAATTGAAACTAGAGAAAATCTTTTCTCTGGCCAAGGACAACAGGATCAAAGCACTAGAAGAATTGGTGCTAAAGACTGGGTATGGCCCATCAAATGTCAAGGAAGATGAGGAATTATTTAAGAAGAAGAATGTTGATATAACATCCTTGAGAAAGAAACTGAATCTTACAGCTACTGAAGATTCACAGAAAAAGAGGTGGTTGAAACAGAAGGCCACAAAGAGGAGACGTTCAAGCTTATCATGGAACATAATGCATCGATAAGAGATATGGAAGATGAAATGGATAAAATAATAAAAGAGAAAGAACAAAGTGTGCATATTTCCATTATCCCATTGTTACACCTCAAAATTACTCACTTTGCAAGTGTCGCTAGTGTCGTCATTAGTGTCGCAAGTGTCGCAGCTTCACCGCAAGTGTATAAGTGTTGCTGACATCATACTGCCTTCTTGCCTATGTCATGCCTCCAAAAACATGACAGGGACACTTAGGACACCTCAAAGATTAGTTGTGAAGAGGAGGAATCAGTCTACTAGAAATGCAAGTCTCTTACTATTGGAAGGACCACTAAAAATTGAGTTTCAGGGAGGAGCGCTCCCCTATACATTGTCAGGGAGCATTATGATGCTCTATCCACCCTTCTAGGGGAGCGTTATAACACCATCGCTTTCTTTTCTTCTCTTGGGGAGCGTTATAATGCTCTGATGCCCCTTTTGGGGGAGCGCTACCTATTCTAGGAGAAAATTGGTTTGTTGAGAAGAATGAGGGAAAGATCCCCTCAATATATTAAGGTAGTTGGATTCGAATCCTTTGTCAAACCATGATATTAGGGCAGATCCATAATTGGAGGAGGAAAATCCTCAATTTACCCCAAAGATATCTCAATTAGTTGGGCCTCTCCAAGCCTATTTAAATAGGCCTTCTCATGGTAAAGGGAGGGGAAAAAGTATTGTGAAGCATCTAACCTATGATCTCATGAAGAATGTGTCTTTTGGAGCATCAATATTCGGTGTGTGGACTATTTTAGCAAGGGTTCGGATGAGGAAGGATTGACGAAGCTACTACACTCACATCTATGGTTGTAAGCATTCTTCGTTGTTGTTCTCTTTAATATAATATGCTTGGTATGTTTCTTTCAAATCTGTGTTTGATCTCACATGGATTTGTCTCTAATAGATAGGTCTATTTCAAGCTAATCTCAGTAGAGTAGGAAGTTTTTTGTACTTTTGTTTTTCTACAGGGCTTATCGAGGAGTTCAAGATTGGATCTCAACTCGGACCGTGTAGGGACAAACACCGGTAAAAGGTACTTCTTTTCTCCTTCCTCCTCACACATTGTTTATATATATCTAAAAGGAAGTCAGTGTCCATGATAAGCATCTTCTGTCTTAAGAGTTAAGAGTCTAGATCTCAAGAGAAGATCTACCTGTTCGCAGGGAGATTTTCATTCAACAGAAATTGGTGACTCCACTGGGAATCGAACCCAGAATCTTCGGTTTCGCAGACCTTTGATGATCATTTTGGATTTAATCCACTAGCTTTCAAGTTGGGGGCATACCGAGCTTAGTCTTTGTTATTTATCGTGCTTGTAAATACATGAGAATGCATCCAGGTAAACTTTTATCTCTTTTTCGGACCTGTATGGATACACAAAAAAGGAACCCCCTGGAATCTCCTTTAAGCTCTTTTCAGACTCTCTAAACATGAAAATATTGTCGAGTGATCTTGCTTCCTTTCCCACTTGTTAAAAGGTTTGAAAGGGCGCCTTTTGAGTGATAATTTATCTCTTTTTTGGCCTCGCGAGACTAACATTACGAAAAAGGACAACATTGGAGTCATCTTTAAGTTCTTTTCAGACTCTCTAAACATGAAAATATTGTCGAGCGACCTTGTTCTCTTCACGCTCGTTAAATTATTTGAAGAAAACATCTGTTGAGCTATAGTTTATCTCTTTTTCGGTCTCATCAGACTAATTTATGAAAAAGGAACTGAGAGAGTTCTCTTTTAAGTAATTTTCCAGACTCTATAATCATGAAAAACCTTCGAGTTTTCTATCTTTGGACTCGTTAAAAAAAAATCCATAGGCCCATACGGGATCAAACCCTTACTTCTTCCAATTCGTTAAACAAAGGGAGAGGAACTTACTAAAGGTAAGTTATATCAATCATGTGTTAACCTCCTCGAGCTCGTTAAATTAAAAAGAGGTACTCATCTATCTGGATGGGGGAAAAAATTGAAGGAAGAAAGCCAAGCAGTTTTTGAGAACATTACCAAGTAACTCTTAGAGTTTCCGTTGAACCTCTGCACTAAACCAATCCTCTGAGTTTTTCTTACTCCTTTGGATCACCCGACGAAAGTCATAGTAACCACTGCATTATCGTGTTTTGGTCCATGTCATGTTTATGTTGTTGTGCCTCAGTGTTCAAGGGAAGTATCTGCCTCGAGGTGCAACCATCACAAATATCTTGTCTCAATACCTGTGTCAATCCATGTTCATTTGATCTACCAATTACATCTCTATGTCAGTTTCATGTCGTTGATGGGGGATACATCAAGGCCCTCCTTCGACGAGTCTATTCCTGTTGAATTCAACACATTATCCATGAACTAGACTTAGAAACCAGTTAGTACTTTGGGACCTGCATGCCTCAATGGTAGCCCTTCTCATGTTCGACAGTGGGTTTACAACATTAACCTCTGATTGGATGATTCCATAGATGTTCGACTTCATCTCATCCATTCACATTCGTTGGAATGTATTAGGGTACCTTGGGAATCATTGACATCAATGGTGATGTCCCTCATCCTTGTTAACGGTTTACATCATTGACCGGTAATCAAGTGGTTTCTGCCATGTTCGACATCAGGACATCTATTCACATGGTTAGATTTGTACTACATCGAGATCAGTAAGAAGACCCTGGGTTGAGTGATCACTATGATATGTACTTTTCCCAGGTTTCAATGGAGTTTCTCTTGAACAATGACACATATACTATCACATAGATCCACTTTGTATTGGTCGTGGCTATGCCATGTCATCTCGTAGATCCATTGTGTATTCTTCGCGGCTATGATCAGTTCAGGTCATGGGAGTATATATCCACAGTGTATCTTCAGTGGATATACTGATTTATCAATATAATTATGGATCCACAATGTATTTATGGTGGCCATACCTTGAAAGTCTCTATCACTCAAGCATAGGTATGCCTGCCTTGGGTTTGAAGCATGTCTTAATATTTTTTTGATGGTTGTGTGCAGCTTCTGTCAAGTTCTCTAAGCCTGCATCCTTGCTTGAAAGTATACAAAGTATTTAAGTTATCAGTTCTCGTCTTCTAACTTCATACTCTAGGGGGCAATCTATTACACCTCAAAATTACTCACTTCACAAGTGTCGCGAGTGTCGTCATTAGTGTCGCATCTTGACCGAAAGCGTATAAAAGTTTCTCACATCATACTACCTTCTTACCTATGTCATTCTTCCAACAACATGACAGGGACACTTAGGACACCTCAAATATTAGTTGTGAAGAGGAGGAATCAGTCTGCTAGAAATGAAAGTCTCTTGCTATTGGAAGGACCATTAAAAATTGAGTTTCAGGGAGGAGCGCTCCCCTATACATTGTCAGGGAGCGTTATAGTGCTCTGTCCACCCTTCTGGGGGAGCATTATAACACCAACGCTTACTTTCCTTCTCTTGGGGAGCGCTATAATGCTCTGATGCCCCTTTTGGGGGAGCGCTACCTATTCTGGGTGAAAATTGGTTTTTTGAGAAGAATGAGGGAAAGATCCCTCAATATCTTAAGGCAGTTGGATTCGAATCCTTGGTCAAACCATGATCTTAGGGAAGATCCATAACTAGAGGAGGAAAATCCTCAACTTACCCCAAAGATATATCAAGTAGTTGGGCCTCTCCAAGCCTATTTAAACAGGCCTTCTCATGGTAAAGGGAGGGGAAAAAGTATTGTGAAGAATCTAACCTATGATCTCATGAAGAAGGTGTCTTTTGGAGCATCAGTATTCAGTGTGTGGACTGTTTGAGCAAGGGTTCGGACGAGGAAGGCTTGACGAAGCTACTACACTCACATCTATGGTTATAAGCATTCTTCATTGTTGTTCTCTTTAATGTAATATGCTTGGCCTGTTTATTTCAAATCTGTGTTTGATATCACATGGAATTGTCTCTAATAGATAGGTCTATTTAGAGCTAATATTAGTAGAATAGGAAGTTTTTTGTACTTTTGTTTGTCTACAGGGCTTATCGAGGAGTTCAAGATTGGAGCTCAACTCGAACCGTGCAGGGACAAACACTGGTAAAAGGTACTTCTTTTCTCCTTCCTCCTCACACATTAGTTTATCTAGATCTAAAAGGAAGTTAGTGTCCATGATAAGCATATTTTGTCTTAAGAGTTAAGATTCTAGATCTCAAGAGGAGATCTACCTGTCCGCAAGGAGATTTTCCTTCAACACCCATTGGAGGCAGTCCCTCTGACAGGATTTAGAACAACACAAGTAGCTACATCAATAGAGATTCCATTAGCAATCCCAGTACAAGTTTCAGATGCATCTGAGAACATTGTGAAGTCTATGGAAGACATGTCCCTCCAAAGGGAAGAGATCAGAAATCTGAAAGAAGAAGTAAAAAACCTCCAAGAGATGAAGTCTATGTTCCAGGCTAGTCATCATGAAGAAATGCATAAGTCTCAGAGGCTTAGTCAACAACTACAGCAGCTACAGAAAGAGACTACCATGGAAAATACCTTAGCCAAAGTATGGAAAACATCTAGGTGGATATCAACAAGTCTATGGAAGAAATATGGTGATCCATACAGATCATCTTTGAACAACATGAACTGGTATATAAGGCTAAAGAAGCAATTGGAAAGATCAAAGAAGAGCTAGGAGAAAGGCCTATAGAGGCCACTAAACTCATCATATTCCTAAAATCCAAAAACAAGCAGGAGTTAGAAGACATGGAGATTGAATACATGACATAGACCATCTTTGAGATCAAGGAGGTCCTAACCAATAAAGGATTGATGTTGCAACTAGAAGAGAAGGCTCAAGCGATGGACATTGGAGTGTAGATATTTTTCAGTAAGATTGAAGTACTACACAAGAAAGGTATCCCTGTATTATTAATACTCAATGACATGATAATCACTCTGTCATATTACAAATAGAAGATCAATGCAGTGGAAAATGACAGTTCCAAGTTTGAAGGGATACAGGGAAAAATTACTCCTAAATATTTCCTAGAGACATTACAGTTGGACCTGAGTATTCAACATGAGATAAAACATATCTCCATCACCAAGCCTACTTTTGCCAAGTATATTGAAATGGATGAGATATACAAAAAGTTACTTGAGGTTTCCATGTGAGGTAAAAAGAGATGGGAAGATCTATGTTCTTTATTTTAGTAAAGACAATTTTGAGGTTCAAGTCATCTTGGAGAAGCCAACCAAAGTCAAAGATATGAATCACCAACCACTTTCCACAAAATCAACACTAAAGATCTGAACAAATCAAGAGAATTCCTATATTTTGTAATTTGAGATCTAATTACTTAGATATTTTCTCCATAATATCCTAGTCATTTATGATAGGATCATATGTAAATAATTGTATAAATACTCCTTTCTTCAATGTATTGAGGGTTGATTTTTGCACCCACGAGATATTGTGTAATGTTTTCAAAGGATTGGCCAATAATAAAACATGCTTCTTCACAGGATTCTTGTGTGAGATTGTTGGTGATGTCTCTCTCTCTTTGTTGAATGTTTTCTTATTCTCTGTGATCATTTATGTATTGCAAATTCCAATCATTAAAAGGAAGTCAATAGAACATAATTTATCTTCTATAATGTGTTTCTGGTATTTTAATGATCTATATGTTTTCATCTGAAATTGAGTAAGGGAATTTTTAATTGTTCCTTTGCTTAGTGGACTCTCATATCTTTTCTGTATTATCCACCTCATTTAATTTCAATAGATACAACAGTTTTACTACCCTTCCCTGTGAAGAAAACCTCGTAAAAATTTGAATTGGATCCTTATCTTTAATACAAACCCCATAGAACAATGGAAAATTAATGCAATCTTTCAGCCAAATATTACAAACAAACAAACAAACAAATTCAGACTATCATAACTAGCCTAATAGTTAAAAACTCAAACAAAATTAAATCTTACAGAGAGATCCATCTCTGAAGCTGGCAGGGTTAGATCCCATCTTCAAAAGTGGTTTTTATAGTTACCTCTATCAATTTATTCTACCCTTCAACAACTTTCGAGAATTACAGAGTGATAACAGGTCTCTCATGACGAATTAGTGGCAATGCAAACCATGAAAACCAACAATCTGTTAAATGGAAGGATTATTCAAGATACTTTTACAATGATTTTTAATATGGTGTAAGAATATGAAATGTAGTAAATTAAATTATCTTTCCATATATACAAATTTTATTCATAGACATTGTGAATAACTAGGTCAAATTTGGTTTTTTATAAAAGTGGTATCTTATTTTTCCAACAAAATATAAGGTATATGTTTTCGTTTGTGCCGGTGTTGAGTGTCTTAACGATGTAATTTCATTTAAAAATCTTGTATACTTGTTGAGAACCCATTTTTCTTTTGCTCTCTATTTTTTTGAAATTTTTAATATTAATTTTGACTTTTTTTTAGTTATCAAAGTCAACATATGCCTGAAATTACAATGACTTTTGTTTGTGCAGACTAAAAGGGTCTTAAAATGATCAAAACAATATATATATATATTTAGATCGTTCTCTTATTATGTTGCATATAACTCATTTGAGAAATGGTTAATATGAGAATACGTTATAGAATAAATACGAGAGGTACGTATTCTAGGATTTTGATACACATGAAGACAAAAATAGATTAAAATAGTAAACAATAACAATTTTTTTTAAAATCGTATATTCCAAATATGCATAGCCAACTCGTTCTATGTCTATAATTTCATCAACATCTGAATTGTTTATCATATAGAAAAATAACATCAAGGACAAAGATATAGAGGGGTATTAACAAAAATGGAGGTTTTTATGAATTTGCAGATTGAACCACTAGTTTTTCCATCCTGAACCTGAGTTTGAGCCAACCAAGTTAGCATACACCTTTTCAATCTCTCCCAAGAAAATTGAATTCAAACAAGCGTGCACATCTTCTAGAGCATGCAGATGCTCCAAGAAAACATGCATGATCCTAGAAAACATTTCCTTCCTTCAATATATTTTTCCTCCCTCTCCTACATCTACACCCGCCCCCTCTCTAATTAACTCCCACTCTCCCTCTCTACCCGTCATTTTTGTCTCCCTCTCTCTACCTCACACTCCTATACATGATAAGACCTAGACATGGAAATATTTATACATCACAAGGCATCAAAAGACCTAGAGATAGGCCTTACCTTGACATCCTTAGAATCTCACACCCACTCTCTCTATCTCTCTCTCTCTCTCTCTCTCTCTCTCTCTCTCTCTCTCCCTCACTCCCCTCTCTCTTCCACCTCTATTCCACTCTTTCTCTCTCTCTTCGTTATTAGTCTAAATCTCACTCTCTCTATGCCCCTCTTTCTCTCTCTATTCCCCCTCTCAATCTCTCCTTGTATCCCCCCCTTCCTCTCATTCTTTCGCTACCCCCTTCTATGTCTCCCTCTCTACTTCCCTTCCTCTAACTATCCATCTCTATACACCCCTCTCTTTCTCCATCTCATCCCTCTCACACTCTGTCTCTACCCTCCTCTTTGTCTTGCTCTCTTCCCCCTCTCTGTCTCTACCCATCCTCTTTGTCTTTCTCTGTCCCCCTCTCACACTATCACACACTCTCTCTCCCCCCTCATCCCTCTTTATCTCCCCCCTCATGCCACTATCTCTCTTCTACCTCTCCAACATCTACCCATCTCTCCTAAATTTACCTCTCTCTCTCTAACCCCCTTTTTATTTTCCTCTCTCTCCCTCTCACACTCTCACACACTCTCTATTTTCTTAGTATGAATTTCTCTCTCTCCCTCCCACGCACACTTTCTACCCTTGTTGTGTCCTTTTCACCACTTGAATGAGAAAAATAAGGGAACTTGCAAGTCTAGTTGGGTCTGCTAGACGAGATAGAGGTTAGTGTATGAACCAAATGATTCAATCACGTGAAATAAACAAACAACTAAGCTAACAACAACTAAAGAAATGAAACTAAAATTCATAAGGAAGTTAGAACCAAAATCAATCAAACAAATGACCAATATTCATGCCACTAATGGAGAAGTATATTAGTGGGCAAACACCGTAGAAAAAGGGGGATTTATGGATCCCCTCTTCCTCCTTGGGAGGGTTCTTGAGTCCCCTATGTGAGAGATCTTCTTACAAATGGTAAACTAGAAACAAAATGGTGAATAAATCCAAGCTTATTCCCTCAAGAGGTGAGGTGAATAGCTTAATGAGATGATGCTAATATGCTCCAAGAAGAAAAGAGGTTTCTTGTAGGAGAATAGAGGCATAATAACAATACAATGAAATTCTTGAAGTATTAGTGCACCCATGGTCTCTTTTTATAGCAAGTATTTGAGGCAATATCCAGCTAGTCTTTAGTGTGAACAAGGGGCTCTTTAGGGCACCCTTAAGTGTTTGGACATCCCCCCACTCAAATTCATCTTAGATTCGAGGGTCAAATCAAGTTGGGAGTTGGTCTAGAAGTGGGTGAGGGGGCGACAAGAACCATAAATGCGTCGTTCACAGGAGTGTCCAGATTTTGTCGTGCACGGTCGTGCATCGAGAGCATGTGCGCTCTTATGGCCTCTTTGGCCTGCGCACATGCACACGCTTCCTTTAGTTTTTTAGTGCATGTCAATTTTTTGACCAGTTGTATAGTTTTTTCCATATGTATAGTCGAAATACGTCAATTTTTATTCTACTGAGTGTACCATTGTAAGAAAGAGTGCTGAGAGGCACTGCAAGAGTGACCCATCGGAGGGAGAGGGGAAACTATGGGGCCGAACCTTTCTCTAGGTAGGGGAAAATAAAATCTGTATACAAACGAGGTGAGCATGCCCCATGCTGGTATCATGTAACTCAAAAAGGTATGATAGTAACTGAAGTTGTATGCTGATGTAGATAACTGCAACACCCTCCGGGGTGGTTTGATAATGGAAGATGACAATTCTGATGGTGAACATACTCTTAAAAGAGTCAAGGACGCTTGTAGGCATTGATGGCCTAAAAAATTCAGAGGTCTTCAGCTAGAATAAAACAACTACAATAGTCACGTAGTAAGATCCACTGTAACATGAGAGTGTGTTGACGTCGAATGTTATGGGGGTCAATGAAAACATAGAGCAATGATGGTTCTCTCTTTGCCATCTGAGACTCCTCATTGTAAAGGTAATGAGAGTCAAGATACTATCGACCTTCTAGAAACAGTGTTGATGTCGACAGAGAGGGAGACGCAACTCCAAGAAGCAAAAAAGCTTCATGAAATGCACTGGATAAGATGAGGAACTCATAAAAAGCATGGATGAAGTTGAGATGTGGTGAGACTCAAGGATTCCCTTGGTTGGGGATATATGTGAAGGATGAGTGGAAACAACTGTGAAACTGGATCTAGTGTCAGGGGGACGACTAGATGTGGGTTAAATTGTGTCAAAGGCATGACAAAGTGGACAAACTCAAAGATCAGGGGTACATGGACTGCAGGAGACTTGGGGTTTATGGTTGATGTCAATGGGAGTAAAAGATAATGAATGCCCCAACCAAGGGTGACATGGGTTGCGTTTCCAGAAAAAGAAGGTCGCCAAGGGCGACAAAAAAAGCTATGTAAATGCTGAAAGAAAAGGCTTTTTACAATTTAACAAATAAATAAAGAAAAATTTGGGATGAGTGTACAGATACAGAAATGGGTGCCCCAGGGAAAGATGGCTTGGTTTGTGATGGAACAAGTTGTGTGGAGAACAGGTGGAGGGTGGGGGGGCCATGGGTGGGTTTTTGAATGAGATAAATGAATGGAGGGTAATGTGCAGGTGGGAAAACTGATTTGTGAATGGAATGGAGAGATAAATGATATTGCGAAGGTGCAGTTAAAATAGAACCCAGATGAGATAATCTAGGAGTCCTTTTGGAAATCTTAGAAAAATGAGGAGAAGGATTATGTGGCTGATTCGTGTAAATGCATAAGACTATTGGGACTCCCATACCTAAGGGGTGAAAGTAGCATGAGTGTCAAAGTGACGAAAGGGACTATGAATGGGACAACTCATGTGGGGGAGAGTGTTATTAGGTGACAGTACCAAATTGCAACGAAGGTGATAGTACTGCAGAGCCAGATATAGGGACCCTAAAGGAAAATGTCAGAGGGTGTGATTGGATATGCAATTGAGATTCAGAGGGAATGATTACATGCCATTGTCAATCATATACCTAAAGGGTCCACGTTGTTGTGCGATGTCCAAGTACCTACACACATGAAAACCAAATACTTGACTTGACCAATATTTTAAAATAAAGAACATATAACAGTTATTTGATAATTTTGAACATGAACAGGCGTACTTGGGTGTGTCATGGAAAGATGCTCTACTGGGGAAAAGTGAAAATAATCACCTGAGGAAAATGACTGTGTAAGTGGACGAAAATGGTTCGAAAAACGAAGCTTATGGGCTTGTGTACCAAAGAATGAAAGTGGGGAAAATGGCTTAGATATGGATAGTGGGCCAAAATGCCATCCCAATTGCACCAACACTATGGACGATTGGGTAGTAGTTTGGTGGGAGGACCTGGACCTCCCCTTTACTCAAGGACTGATGAAGAAGAATAATGAATTACATTCACGAGAGCATTTGTATGGAGTGTTGGAGGAAGCTCAGGCATATATCTTTGGCGATCTACAACTAATGTATGGAGGATGTATGGGATATATGGGAAATGATGAGTGTAATGCCCATATTCTATGGATGTGGCACATGTGAAATTGGTTCGTATATTTTTTTTGTGTGTGGTCGATGAATCCATAGTAGCATGGGACACACTTGGTGGAGTGGTAAGCAAAAGGGGTTCTTGAGGAAGCTGGATAAAACTGCATAGCTCGGGAAGAGAAGGACATGTGTGAGTGGGGTGTCCTTTTATTTCACATAAGGTGCAAGGGATTTGAACTCGAGGAGGTAGTGGAGCGATGGGATCTTTCTTATTTTGTCCACCCCCATCCGTAGCAGTGGTGATGGGGATTGGGGGTCAGGGTGGCATGTCCATAGTTAGTACTAGGATCTGCATCAGGATTCCCTTTGACTGAGGAGGGAGGGATGGTTGAGGAACCATCTCAGGTGGATGTAGATACCATACAGGGATGGAGAGTACCATGTTTGGAAGGGTAAGTGTTGCGGCTACCTAGAATGTTTCGACTCCAGGTGGGGGGTAGAAAAAGGGAATTTGGGTAATGGCCTGGCGGACTATCTCCGAAACCAAGATTTTCCCCTAGAGGGGGATAAGATCCATGATAAGTGGTGCGGTGGTGCTCTAAGGGAACTCCTGAGGTAGTATTTCTTCAACTGGTGGAACTTTGATATGGGGAGGGGAATCAGTGATAGGAGTCTTGTCTCCAATGTATGCTCCTTTAGAGGAAATTACACACACTTGTGTTGAAAAATATGGGTTTAGGAATGGTGGAACTCCCTAATAAGTGCCCAACATGGATGGGTCTTGGAATAATCCAAGGCTAATGTTGAAAACTGGAAAATAATTTAAGCTAACACAGACAAGGGGGAGGATGTTATCAATGTTGATGGAATGGTTAGGATCATAATGTGTAAGTTTCTCAATGGTGATGATCTTCCCATTATGGGGGAACATAATCGTACGAAACAAAGAAGAGGCGAGCACCTTCATAGCATACATGTAGTTGCGTACGAACAAGATATTGTAATCTAGTTGGGTATCAATAACTTCAATGTCAATGATGATGGTTTTTCGCCCAAGTTCTATGGGGACATTTTGACAAAGCCCTGCGAAAGATGTTGGTCGACTACCGTAATCTCAAAGCGTGATGGTAGAGGGTACTAGCTCAGCGGAGCCAAGTTTCTGCCATACATGCTTAGACATGCTGCATGTGGATGCACCTTCATCGATGATACACCGATAAAATGTGGTGTTCCAGATCTTAACTGGTATTTGGAAGGATACTTGGGCAGGAAGACGTGGTTCTCCGCTATCTGAATCAAATGTGATCAACTGCATGTCAGCTGGGTCAACTGTCCCCAAGGAAAAAAGCAAGGATTTTCACTGTGATGGATAGGTTTGGAGGACCTCCAACACAAAACTGGCTGCGAGAGACTGGGCTAAGTCATCAACCAGACTATAATTATGAGTATCCCTAGCATGAGGGTTATGCATATTCCGTCATAAAGGCATACATGGTATGCGGGGAATGGGTTCCATGTTAGGACGTGGAATCATCAATGGATGTCCTATAGTAGTTGGATATGTTTTTGATGTTTTTGGGGTAGATTCATGAGGCATATTGTATTGGCAGTTGTGGTTTTGCAGAAGAATTTCTTCGCTAGTGAGGAGGACAATGTGATCAACTGGATTCCCGGGTAGAGTGGTATCCGGGTTTGGATATTGCCCCATTTGTGGTGGGTCAGGGTTGATTACTTGTTGGGTGTTCATCACACCTTGGTATGGTATGGGTTTTTGCAAGACAGTAGGAGGCGGTGGTTGCAAATACTATTATGGGGCCTGCTGAGGGGAAGGTGGTGTCAGAGGGCCCTGTGAGTTCATGGATGCCCTCATCTGTTGGAGATCAATAATTTGGGGGAAATGATGAGTATGATGTCCATAATCACCACATATATCGCATGTAAGTTCATCTGGAGGTTGTTATTATTGTTCCTCCCTTGGCGTTATTGGTATTCGTTTTCCCCAGCGGGATGGTTGTGGGGGTTATTACCTCCTAGTCCTGGGTTGTCATTGTTTTGGTTTTTTCCTTTCTTCTTATGAGTCGGATTGGATGTATTCAACTGTTCAAATGTATGAACCTGTTGAATGGGAAAGGGATGAACAAAGTTGATGTCGACATGTGGTTGTCCCGATGGAGGATTAATCGGTTGGGGAGGACCAAGAAATGGGAAATATGGATTTTTCTATGGATAGGATCCATACGGCGTATAGGAAGTAGATGTACTTCCACTACTTCTAGGATTATATCTAGGGTTTGGGGGTGGACCCAAACTGGATTGAGAGACTGGATACGGCATGGGTACCGGTGGGGGTGTCACTAATGACTAAGGGGGAACAACAATATATGAATGTTGGTAAAGGGGAGGAGGGTACCATACATAGGTGGTTGTTGGATGTACATATTGTGGTGTGGTTTTGTACCAATAAATCCATTCACCGTGTGAGACATCCTAGGTTTGTCCTGGCTGAATGGTACGGGTCTTGGGGTGTCAGGTAGTACTGTGTATAAGTAACCTGAATGAGCATAAATGAGGTCATATTGTTGAACCTTGCTGATGGATTCCTCTTCAGTTTGGGGGAAGGTGGAGGCCACATCTTCGGCAAGGAAAGAGATGAGTGATCTGAGAAACCAATCGAGGCATTTTTCTTTGGTGGTTTCTGCTTTGCATAAACTACGTCACCGACGCCATTCATGAATGTGGTCGGTGATATGTCTAGATGAGGTTTGTTTACACTCAGAGAGAAGTTCTAGACCATTGTCATGATGAACTGGTAGTTGAAAGAACGTCAAAAATGTTTTGGCCAATGATTCAAAAGTCACGTGGGACCCTGATTTTTCGTCCACTTAACATTTGGCTGATGGACATGTGAGTGTGCGCTGAAATAAACTTAATCAAATGGATTCGTCAATAATGTTGTCTGAAGAGAACCATAAGTGGAAGGTCATGATATGGTTGGCAAGATCTTCTCCCGCCTTTCCCTCAAACTTGGAAATTTTGGAAGGTAGTTTGGTAGGCATTGCAGGCCATGTGGGGTCGTTCAATATAGGATCATTCATGAGCTTACCTAGATCTGGTATGTTGAGGGAGGCCAAATACGGCATGTGGAGTGGTGATGGAGGATTAGTACCAACCATGGTGTGAAAAGGTATTGGACATGACCCTTGAGGGGGGCTTGGTGGAGGTTTACTTCTCCCTTGGGAAGAAGTGTACCCTCCGCCTCCTTGTGAAGGAGAGCTAGTGGATGGATGACCTTTGGAAGTGGACCCAAGTAAATTTGATCCCAAAATGGTAGCACTCACAGGGGTGTGAGATGGTCGAGCTAGTGAGTTGGAGAAACTAGGAAATCCTCCTAGGATAGGAGGGAGATTTTGCAAGCATTTGGAACGACAGGGATTATGTGGGTCCCCTATGATGTCTGACTAGCAAAGTGAATGTGTGAAAAATGGTGATGAGAGAAATAAATTAATCAAGAGATTTGTATATTTTGGACCTTCATAATATATCTCACAATCGTATGAAATCACCAAACCATCATACATAAATTAATTGAAAAATAGGCATACATGTGGGTAGGTGTATTTTGTCCACGTGGGAGAACAAAGAAAACAAATGCTCATGTCCTAAAAAGATGTAACACCCTTCCTCTCAAATAGTACTAAAACTTCCAATAGTACTCAACAGGGGGGTCTGAAGCCACCGAAAGAGGAACTAGTGAAGGATGAAGTGATCTGTTATAATGAGGGGAGAGGGTGCATATCCCAAAAGCATTGGCAATATTTCCCAATAGACACACAAAATCCAATCAAGGTGCAATTGCAACCCACAATTGCCACCTAGGTAGTTGTCTGAAAATTTGACCATTATGTACCTCATTCAAAGTGAGACATCAAGATTTTTGGCCTCAGAAATGGGTCACGGGTTGGATCCCTTCCAAGAGGTGGGTGCCTCAAGGGGGGATGCACAAAAAAACCGGACCTTGACCTTCAACCCTTTATGGGTATCTCCCTGCCTTATGGTGTTAGGAACACTTGACTTGGAAGATTTTAAATTTCCCTATATGTCAAATTCTAATGTTTAAAGATGCGAGAACCAGATAACGGGGGGTTATTTGGATGCCTACCCCCGAGATCCTACCTAGACTAAAATATTTCTTTTGGCACCTCCCGTGGAGGAAAACTTGGTGAGTTTTTAGAAAACAAATTAGATGTGGTTGGTTGAGAGATTGGGGGTGTGAACCAATCTCATTTGAATTAATGGATAACTTATTCAAGAAGTAGTGGGTCGTTTCAGAATCCCTTTCGAGGAGACCTACTTCAACCTCCACAATTCGATATGAAATTATGTGAGTGAGGAGTGACTTTGTGTGTGAGAAAGTGATAAAATGTGCCAAATTTTTAATAAGTTAGGTGTCACCTTGCAACATGTGGACTTCTTGTGTTCCTTACAAATCTTGATTACCTATCTTACTAGATGCCATTGGTACAAACTTGAAGAATTTTAAAGTCTTTAAAGAACTAGCATGTGGACCTGTGGGTCCTGACCAATCCTTTAGACTCCCTAATGTGATTTAATCTAAGAAAGGTTCAAAAAAATATCCTAGATTGCAAGCATGTGGGCACGTATGGGCCCGTTAAAATATTCTTTAAACTCCCCTAGTGATGTAAACTAAGAAAGTAGCTTCAAAAACTATCCTAACTTTGAAACATGTGGGCATGTATGGGCCCTTACAAATTTAAGGTGTTTTGAAAAATGAAACTAAGAGGAGCCCTAGGGGGGCTTTGTCCTCTTCTAAAGATTTTCTTTTTTAAGGGAGATGAAATCTTCCCTCAATCATTTTTCTGATTCTCAAGATGGCTCTATGGTGCGAGAGAAGAGCATACTCAATGATTGAAGTTTTATTTTTGGTCCCAATGCAAGTGTTTATATATGTGATAGTAAAGGATCTCAACTTAATTTTTACAATCAAAACAAACCATCCATGTGGAAAATCAAAGAAAAAGAGGAGAAATATGGTTCTTTTTAACCCCTTAAGTGCCTATGTTTTGACTAACCCTTCATGTGGAGAGGGAATCTAAGTGTAGTGCATTTACAAATTTCATAAAAGCACTATTTGGAAGGCTAGGGGCCTTTAAAAATCGCAAAAAAACTCTTACAATTTCAAGACTCTAGACAGATGTGTGAGTTAAAGTTCAGACAGAGGCATAGTGGGCGTAACTTGTGCAGAATGCATAGAGAACCGAGGACCTTTGGGCACACTGTGCGCAGAATGCACAGAGAACAAAAGTGTTGTGGGCACATAATGATCGGAATGCACGTTTATGGACAAAAATACCCACACATGTTCTGATACGTGTCAGGGGGGGGCAGGGGGATTTTAAGTGAAATTCTCCTCTTCCAACTCCAAACCAAGCTCTTTGCAGGTCAGGCTAGGCCGGTTATGATCCCTGCAAATAAAATGAGTCAAAAAGAAGTTCTCAAACAACCCAAATAGGGATTAAATTGATACCTTATCCCCAGTATGGTCATCAATATGTTGTGTGCTTTTTGCCACTTGAATGAGAAAAATAAGGGCACTTGGAAGTCTAGTTGGGTCTGCTAGACATGACATATGTTAGTGTATGAATCACATGAAATAAACAAACAACTAAGCTAACAACAACTAAAGAAATAACAAAATAAATGAAACTAAAATGCATAAGGAAGTTAGAACCAAAATCAATCAAACAAATGACCAATATTCATGTCACTAATGGAGAAGTATATTAGTGGGAAAACACCGTAGAAAAAGGGGGAATTATGGATCCCCTCTTCCTCCTTAGGAGGGTTCTTGAGTCCCCTATGTGAGATCTCTTATTACAAATGGTAAACTAGAAAGAAAATGGTGAATAAATCCAAGTTGATTCCCTCAAGGGGTGACGGGAATAGCTTAATGAGATGATGCTAATATGCTCCAAGAAGAAAAGAGTTGTCTTGTAGGAGAATAGAGGCACCATAACAATACAATAAGATTCTTGAAGTATTAATGAACCCATGGCCTCTTTTTATAGCAAGTCTTTGAGGCAATATCAAATTGGTCATTAGTGTGAACAAGGGGCTCTTTAGGGAACCCTTAGGTCTTTGACCAGCCCCCCACTCTAATTCAGCTCGGATTTGAGGATCAAATCAAGTTGGGAGTTGGTACAGAAGTGGGTGAGGGGCCAACAAGAACCATAAATGCGTCATTCACAAGAGTGTGCGGCTTTTGTCATACAAAATCATGCATCGAGTGAATGTGCGCTCTTATGGCTTCTTTGGCCTATGCATGTGCATGCACTTCCTTTAGTGTTTTAGCCCATGTAAAGTTTTTGACCATTTGTATAGTTTGTGCCTTTTGGAAACACATTTTTGGGGCTGCAGGTGAACTAATAGGTGTTTGGAGATGTTTTTATTCATGTAACCACTTGCGGATGGAATTTCAGTGATAACAACCCCCACTATGTGTCTTACTCTCTCCCACTCCCACACTCTAACACACTCACTCTCTACCTCCCCTATTTGTATTCTTGTCTCTCCCTCACACACTCTTGCACACACAATTTCTATTCCCCCTCTATGTCTTCTTTCGTCTCCCTCCCACACTCTCACACACACTTTTTCTATTCTGCTTCTATGTCTTCCTCTCTCTCCCTCCCACACTTAACACACTCACTCTCCACCTCCATACTTTGTCTACCTCTCTCTACCTCCCCTCTTTCTCTAGCTCTCACTTCCTCCCACATTCTCGCACAATCACATTCTATCCCCCATTAATATATGTATATCTCTCCACCCCCCTCTTTCCTCTATCTCCCCCCTTCTTCTCAGAATCAGTATCACTCTCTCTCCAACCCCTCCTCCCTCCCTCCCTCTGTATCTCCCCCTTCCTCTCACTATCTCTCCACTCACAATCCATATCTCACACTTTCTCGCTCTACTCCCCTCCTCCCTCTATCTCTCCAAATCCATCCCACTATCTCTCCTCTCTTTATGTCCTGCAACTACCACCTCTTTCTCTCTATCCTCTACTCTCCCACCCTTTCTCTATTTATATCTCTCTACCCTCCCTTCCCTATATCTCTTCCCTTCCTCTCACAATCAGTCTCACTCTCTCTCCACCCCATCCTCCCTCAATCCCTCTCTCCACCTACCTCTTACTATATATTCTCTCTCTCTAATACATCTACCACTCCACAATTTATCTTCCCCCATTCCTCTCACTCTCTCTCTACCTTCTCTCTTTGTCTCCCTCTCCCTCCCTCTCACACACTCAAATACTCCTTATCCAACCCCCCTCTCTTTCTTTCTCTTCCCCACCTCTCACACTCACACATTCTCTCTGTACTGCTCTTTTTCCTTTATCTCTCCCCCTCCCTGCCACTATTTCTCCTCTCTTTCTCTCCTAAACCTACCGCCACTTTCTATATCTCATTGTTAGTCTCAATCTCACTATATCCCGTTCCCCTTTTCCCACAATATCCCCCCTTCCTCTCACAATTATTCTCACTCTCTCTCCACCCCTTTCTTCCTTCCTTCCTCCCTCTCTCTCTCTCCCTCCCTCACACAATATCTTTGCTCTTTCTCTCTCATACATCCACCCCTCCCCACTATGTCTCCCCCCTTTCTCTCACTCTCTCTCTACCCACTCTATTTGTCTCCCTCTCCCTCCCTCTCACACACTCAAACAGTCCTTGTCCAACCCCCCTCTATTTCTTGCTCTTCCCCCCTCACACACACACATTCTCTCTCTAACCCCCTCCTCCCTCCCATTATCTCTCCTATACTTATCTTCTACATATAACACATATTTATCTCTCTCTCATTGTTGTTAGTCTCACTCTCACTATATCCCCCTCCCCCTCTCACCTATACTCTTCCCCCCTTTTCTCTCTTTATGTCTCTCTATCCCCCCTTTCCTCTAACTCCCCCCTTCCCCTAACACTCAGTCTGAGTCTCACTCTCTCTTTTTCTCTCTCTCTCTCTCCCTCTCTACCTCCTCCTCTTTTCCCCTAGTTATACTTCCCTCTCTCTCTTTTCATATAAAGGGGAGGGATGTCTCACAACGAATAAAGGAAATGTGCAACAAATAAATGTAGCCTCACATGTAAGGTGAGTGTTAAGTTTTTATTCTTCTTCCAATGGATTACTTATATGAACATGACCATGAAATAGACCTAGACCACCACCTGGATCCACCTATTTCTCTACCCCCCCCTTTTTCCCTTCTTCCTCTCACTCTCTCACTCTCACTATCTCCCCCCATGACCTATACCATGACATAGAGCTAGATATAGATTTATACATTGACGTAGATATTGACATAGACCATGAAATAGACCTCCCATACTCTCACTCTCTCACTCTCAACCCCCCCCAAAAAAAAATAGACCTAGACCATGACCTAGACCAGGACCATGACATAGATCTAGATCTAAATTTAGACGATGACCCAGATCTTGAAATAGACCATGACCTAGACCGTGACATAGAGCTAGATATAGATTTAGATGTTGACCGAGAGCTTGACCATGCCCAAAATAATGAAATCTAACATGATTTGTTATTGTTCCTCTATTACTCATTATATTTAACCTACACACAGATATTGATTAATCTAGTCACATAAAGAAGATTATTTTGTAGATTCATGAAATCAAATCTCATACCTACTCTAGGAGCCTTAAGGAAATTCATAACAGTAAAGACAACAAACTACAAAGGAAAAATTGTAAATGAAAAAAATGTTCTCTTTGCAACGAATTTTCTGGTCTTCACCCCTTCCCAGAAAATATAGAATATAACCCTAGTCATAATCTGATTCGAGTCGATACTCCAAAAGGTTCACTGCAATCTCACATGTTTCAACCTCAAATGATCATTTCAACTCGAGTGTACTGAATTCTCATGATGTCTGGGCCTTCAAGTGGTTCATTTCATTCTCACTATATCTCCACCTCCAAACGGTCCTTTCAATTTGGTTGGTCCCCAAACCCGTTTACATTTGTATTCATAAAGATGTTTGGTGTATATTAAATTCCATATTGGTTTCATTACGAGCGCGAACGTGCTCTTGTGACTTTATTGAGTTGGTCATTTATGCTCACCAGGAACTTGTGGGAATTCCGAGAATGCGCACGTATTCGAGGAATACATGTGTGTTCCTGCTGGGAATTTTTTGGTTCCAAGAACACCCCATCTCATCTATCTCATGGTCAAGAAAGAATCATGACAACTTCAGAAAAAAACATCTCACACATACATGGTTTACTCTTTTTAGTGTTCTTGTTAGATTCATAAATACTTTTGTGCGATTGTCAGACCATTGAAGGAAATTTTGGTAGATAAATTTGTCAAGTTCAATTAGAATTTTTGTTTGTATCTAATTGTGTCTTATTGGAATTGGAAGACAAATTTGTCCAAGTGAAATTGGAAATTAATTGGAACTGGAATTATTAGATGTCTCTTCTTTTGTAATACAAAAGAAAATTTATCCACTTGGTTGTGCCTTATTAAATAATACAAAGACAAATTTGTGGTGGGTGTTTGGAATCCAATTCTTATCTTTAAACATGGGGAACCACTAGATTCGATAAAGAATGTCCTCGAGAAAAAATAAATTGATCGAAAAGGTAGAAGAAGAAAGAAAAAAATAAAAGTTATGTATGTAAAAGTGTAGGGTTTCAGAAGAGGGAAATCCAATTTATAGAAGAATAGATGCCTCTATTGTTTCTCCTCCATCACCCAAAGCAAAGAGAAAGAGTTAATTAGGGAGAAATCCAAACAATATATCATCAAGACAATTTTTTGTGGATGACCAAATGATAGAGGATTTGCTTGGAGTTGATATTACAATGGATGAAATTAGTGAAGCAACTGGTGTACAACATTGTTGTGAAGAAGGTCCTATGGTGTAATCTCTTTTTGAATAGTGAAATGTTCCAGAAACTAGACAATCCCATTGATCCAGATTATTTTTGGAATGAAATGAAAGAAGAGATATTACAATAAAATACACATAAAATTTTCCAGAAACAGAGAAATACAACAATACATGATTGCTAATAATGAAAGAAATGTACCAAGATTGTAAAAATACAGAGTGCAAGACTTGCTAGAATGGTGGCAGCTTTATCTCTGATAATAGATGTAATGGCTACACTCATTTGGAAGAAGATGATTACAATGAGGTTTTGAAGGCCTTTTATGATAAAAATGAATGCCAAAACCCTATACATCCAAAAACCTAACCCTAGGAGATGAAGTGCCAAAATTCATGTGCACCACGTTGGGGTAAGTTAGTACATTAACTTTTGAGGGTCATAACGTTTGCATACGATCTTCATTTTAGGCATATGATAACCCATTCAAAAGGTATTTTCGAGAACTACACATTCTTCCATCAAAATTTGACTCTATCTACTGCTTGACTTGTAGATTTTAACCATGTACAATATTTATTGCAAACAAATTTTCAGTAAATGAACAGAAAAGATACAATGGAAAATACAAACATTACACATATATTTTCCCCATGGAAACCCAAACTAGGAAAAATCCTCCTTATCCATCCTCCATCTTCTCTGTCAGGGAAAACTAGATCATTTCTATTATTTGTTACTTGTTAGGATACTTCTCAGATGAATGGGTGGATGAACCTATCTTAGGTTTTCTGTCCATTTTTTCAACAGAAAAAAAATCCACAGTTCAATTTGAATTAAGTCAGTTTCTGGATGAGAACATACATGATCAGTTTTTCATGTTTTCAACAAAAGGAATGTCCAGATATTCCTCAATGTTGGTGTATTTGTTCTTTTTTTTCCATTAAAACAAGTTTCCATGTGCTTTTCAGAAATTGGACCAGGAAGGAAACCCACAGTCAGTGACCTCATGGACCTCACTAGTGAGGAAAAATTCAATTGAATTCAACTTCAGGGATTTAATAGACCATTTTTTATCACCCAGTGGTTTTCATGCCGAACAGTAAAATGGAGCCAAGGATGAAACACTTTGATGGAAAAAAAGGAACAACCTCTGCCTACCACTGCTTCACATACCAAGACACCTCAAATACAAACAAAAAAGATAGTAAGGAAATAAGTTTCCCCTTCAGTTAGAGAGGTGCTAGCTGAAGACTTCCAGGTCTACAGAAAAAGGGACAAAACCAGTCACACACTAGACCTTCTCAAAGAAGGAGAAATATAGTCCACCATATTCATGGAGGGGCCACATTCCTCAACCTTTTCAGAAAGTCAGTTCATAGTGTCCACATATTCATCTAAAAGAAAACATACACTACTTTGTTAGCTTAATCATCCCATGAGCAAACAGAGTCAAATATCTTGAAAAGCACACAAAAATCAAACAAAGGAATGAACTCCTAAAAAAAAAAACATATGCTCAATTATGGAATAAGACCTCCACTACTCAACACAGAATGCTCTCAGCATTTGACAGAAAGAAAGGAAGAATGAAAATGGCATTCTTACAAGCACGAGTTCCACATCCCAAGACCACTATTGACTACAAGAAGACTTCTTGTGAATTTTATGTGAAGGAGGTCCATCCAGTGGACCAAATGGACATGCATAGGAAAACAGGGGAGATGATATTCTCCACCTTGACAAACACCTCATTGACTACTTCAAAATTGCAGGTGTCTCTAAATAAAGTTCAGTCCTAATTGAAACTAGAGAGAATCTCTTTTCTGGCCAAGGACAACAAAATCAAATAACTAGAAGAATTGGTGTTGAAGATTGGGTATGACCCATCAAATGTCAAGGAAGCTGAGGAATTATTGAAGAAGAAGAATGCTGATATAACATCCTTGAGAAAGACACTGAAGCTTCCATCTACTGAAGATTCACAAGAAAAAGAGGTGGATGAAACAGAAGGCCACAAAGAGGAGATGATGAAGCTTATCATGGAACATAATGCACAGATAAGAGAGATGGAAGAGGTAATGGATAAACTAATAAAGGAGAAAGAAAAAAGTGTGCATATGGCCATTATCCCACTGGAGGTAGTCTCCATGAAAAGCGTTAGAACAACAGAAGTAGCTACATCAATAGAGATTCCATCAACAATCCCAGTACAAGTTTTAGCTGCATCTGAGAAACTTGTGAAGGATATGAAAGACATGTCCCTCCAAGGGGTGGAGATCATAAAACTTCAAGAAGAAGTAAAAAACCTCCAAGAGATGAAGTCTATGTTCCAGGCTAGTCATCATGAAGAAATGCATAAGCCTCATAGGCTTAGTAAACAACTACAGTAGCTACACAAAGAGACTACCATGGAAAATACTTTAGCCGAAGCTAAGGAAAACATATGGGTGGATATCAAAAATTTTATGGAAGAAATCTGGCCATCCATACAAATCATCTTTGAACAGCATGAACTGGTACAGAAGGCCAGAGAAGCAATTGGGAAAATCAAAGAAGAGTTAGGAGAAAGACCTATAGAGGCCACTAAACTCATCAGATTCCTAAACTCCAAAAACAAGCAGGAGTTAGAATACATGGAGATTGAAGAAAGGACATAGACCATCCTTGAGATCAAGAAGATCCTAACCAAGAAAGGATTGATGTTCCAACTAGAAGAGAAGGATCAAATTATGGACATTGGAGTGTAAATATTTTTCAGTAAGATTGAAGTACTACACAAGAAAGGTCTCCCTAGATTATTAGTACTCAATGAAAAGATAATCACTCTGTCAGATTACAAATAGAATATCAGTGCAGTGGCGAAGGATAGTGCCAAGTTTGAAGGGATACAGAGAGGCATTACTGGTAAATATTTCCTAGAGACATTACAGTTGGACCTGAGTATTTAGCATGAGATAATAAATATCTTCATCACCAAGCCTACTTTTTCCAAGTATATTGAATGGATGAGATACATAGAAAGTTACTCAAGGTTTCCATCCGAGGTAAAAAGAGATGGGAAGATCTATGTTCTTTATTTGAGTAAATACAATTTTGAGGTTCGATTCAGCTTGGAGAAGCTAGCCAAAGTCAAGGATATGAATCACCAACCACTTTCCACAAAATCAACACCAAAGATCCGAACAAATCAACAAAATTCCTATATTTTATAATTTGAGATCTAATTAGTTATATATTTTCTCCATAATATCGTAGTCATTTATGACAGGATCATATGTAAATATTTGTATAAATACTTCTTTCTTCGCAGTATTGAGAGTTGATTTTTTCACCCAAGAGCTATTGTGTAATTTTTTCAAAGGATAGACTAGTAATAAAACAGGCTTGTTGACAGGATTCTTGTGTCAGATTGTTGGTGATGTCTGTTGGTCCCCAGTTTTGACTATGCTCTTTGCCCATACTACATACCATTGACCTCCAACTATATGCCAGTACCACCCTTTTTGACCTCCTTTTGATATAATCAACATCCTTTTACCACTCAAAGGGGTCACCTAAGGTATCTTTGAAATTCAAGTTATTATTATTCATTTTTAATACGTTAAATTGATAAATGGACTAATATCACTTGGGTAGGTACCATTGATATTATTGGCGCAGGGTTCCGGTACCGGGTACCAACTCACACCGTAGCGGTACCAGTGGAGCAGTTCGAAACCGATGCATCATGGCATGTGTTATGGTTCGAAGAGGGAGATAACAGAGTCACAGGCCAGCTGGAGCCGTTGCCACAGAGTGCTCGAGAGTGTGATGATTACCTTGGATCGAGTATGCTTCAAGTGTTCACACTTCGTGACACTACGTGTCACGAAGTTGTGAAACGAGTTTTTCAGTTTCG
>ML782368.1:0-23239 GCA_009831015.1 Picea engelmannii | reverse complement strand
CCTCCCCCCCATATACCTAGACCATGACCACGACCATGACCATGACATAGACCTATTCCATGAACTAGACCACGACATAGAGCTAGAGATAAATTTAGATGATGACCTATATCTTGACATAGTCCATGACCTAGAATGTGACATAGAGCTACATTTAGATTTAGACATTGACCTAGAGCTTGACAATAACCAAAATAATGAAATCTATCATGATTTGTTTTTGTTCCTCTATTACTCATTATATTTAACCTGCACACAGATATTGATTAATCCAATCACATTAAGAAGATTACTTTGTAGATTCACGAAATCTAAGATGATACCGACTCTACGAGCCTTAAGGAAATTCATAACAACAAAGAAAAAAAACTGTAAAGGAAAAATTGTAAATGAAATAAATGCAAACGGTGTTCTCTTTGCAATGAATTTTCTGGTCTCCACCCCTTCCCAAAAAATATAGAATATAACCCTAATCATAATCTGATTCAATTCAATACTCCAAAGGGTGCACTACAATCTCACATGTTTCAGCCTCAAATGATCATTTCAACTTGAGTGTACTACAATCTCATGATGTCTGGGCCTCCAAATGGTTCATTTCATTCTCACTATCTCTCCACCTCCAAACAGTCCTTTCAAATTGGTTGGACTGCAATATCATAATCTTTAATCCTCCAAATGGTCATAATGTCCATTTCAGTAGGTTCCATTCCTCCAAATATCTTTTCACTAGACCTAGAGCTTGACGTAGACCATGACCTAGACCACCACATATAGCTAGATCTAGATTTAGATGTTGACCTAGAGCTTAATGTAGACAATGACATAGACCCCCTAGCTCCATCTAAGCCTAGGCATAAATTATACACAATCCTTAACCCTATCATAACTCGAGCCCTTAGTGCACTATGCATATACCTTGTGTAAAACCCTTGCACCAACTTCACCCACATCTTGGTGCTCTAACCATTTCTCTATCCTTGAAAACACTTTCAATCCTAATCCCTTAGGCCTTATTTATCCCCATACCCCTATACATTTTTATTCATAAAGATGTTTGGTGTATATTAAATGCCATATATGTTGCATTAGAAGTGTGAACGCGCTCCCGTGACTTGATTGAGTTGGTCATTTATGCTCACCAGGAATGTGTGGGGATTCCTAGAACATGCACGCATTCTAGGAACACATGCATGTTCCTGCTGGGAATTTTTTGGTTCCAAGCACACCCCACCTCATCTATCTCATGGTTGTGAAAAATCAAGACAACTTCAGACAAAAACATCTCGCACACACATGTCTTACTCTTTTTAGTGTTCTTGTTAGATTCATAAACACTTTTGTGTGATTGTCAAACCATTGAAGGAAAATTTGGAAGACAACTTTATCAAGTTCAATCGGAATTGTTGTTTGTATCTAATTGTGTCTTATTGGAATTGGAAGACAAGTTTGTCCAAGTGAAATTGGAATTTTTGTTTGTGTCTTCTTGTGTATTCTTGGAATTGGAAGACAAATTTGTTGAAGTGCGAATTGAATTGTTGTTTTTATCTTCTTGATTCTTCTTGGACTTGGAAGACAAATTTGTCCAAGGGAAATTGGAATTGTTGTTTGTATCTTCTTGGAATTGGAAGACAAATTTGTCCAAGTGAAATTGGAAATGAATTGGAATTGGAATTATTAGATGTGTCTTCTTTTGTAATACAAAAAAACATGTATCCACTTGGTTGTGCCTTATTAAATAATATAAAGACAAAATTGTGGTGGGTGTTTGGAATCCAATTCTTATCTTTAAACATGGTGAACCACTAGATTCGATAAATAATGTCCTCGGGAAAAAATAAACTGATCGAAAAGGTAGAAGAAGAAAGACAAAAATCAAAGTTATGTATGTAAAAGTGTAGGCTTTCAGAAGAGGGAAATGCAATTTATAGCATTATAGATGCCTCTATTGTTTCTCCTCCATCACCCGAAGCAAAGAGAGAGAGTTAATTAGGGAGAAATCCAAACAATATCTCATCAAGAAAAAATTTTGTGGATGACCAGATGATAGAGGATTTGCTTGGAGCTGATATTACAATGGATGAAATTAGAGAAGAAACTGGTTTACAACATTGTGGTGAAGAAGATCTTATGGTGTAATCTCTTTTTGGACAGCCAAATGTTCTAGAAACTAGATAATCCCATTGATCCAAATTATTTTTGGAATGAAATGAAAGAAGATATATTACAATGAGATACACATAAAAATTGCCAGAAACGGAGAAATATAACAATACATGATTTCTATTAATGAAATAAATGTACAAAGATAGTAAAAATACAGAGTGCAAGACTCACTAGAATGGTCGCAGATTTATCTCTGAGAATAGATGTAATGGCTATGCTCATTTGCAAGAAGACGATTACAATGAGGTTCTGAAGGCCTTTTCATGATAAACATGAATGCCAAAACCCTATATATCCAAAAACCTAACACCAGGACATGAAGTGCCAAAATTTATGTGTGCCACATTGGGGTAAGTTAGTACATTAACTTCTGAGGGTCGTAAAGTTTGCATACGATCTTTGTTTTAGGCATGTGATAGCCCATTCGAAAGGTCTCTTCAAGAACTACGCATTATTCCATCAAAATGTGACTCTATCTACAATTTGATTTGTATATTTTAACCTTGTACAATATTTACTTCAAACTGATTTTTAGTAAAAGAATAGAAAAGATACAATGGGAAATACAAACATTACACATAGATTTTTCCCCTAGAAACCCAAACTGGGAAAAATTCTTCCATCTTAGAAAACTCCTTCCATCTTAGAAAACTCGTCCCTATCCATCCTCCATATTCTTTGTCAGGGAAAACCAGATCATTTATATTCTTTGTTACATGTTAGGATACTTCTTAGATGAATGGGTATATGAACCTATCTTAGTGTTTTTTGTCCATTGTTTCAACAAAAGAAAAAGCCACAGTTCAATTTGATTTCAGTCAGTTTCTAGCTGATAACATACATGATCAGTTTTTCAGGTTTTCAACATAAGGAATGTTCAGATATTCCTTAGTGTTGGTGTATTTATTGTTGTTTTTTCAGTCAAACAGGTTTCCATGTGATTTTCATAAATTGGATCAGGAAGGAAATCCACAGTCAGTGACCTCATTGACCTCACTAGTGAGGAAAAATTCAACTGAATTCATCTTCACAGATTTAATAGACCATTTTTATCACCTAGTGGTTTTCATGCTGAGAAACAGAACAAAGCCAAGGATGAAACACTTTTATGGAAACAAAATAACATCCTCTCCCTCCCACTGCTTCACATACCAACACACCTCAAATAAAAAAAGAAAAGAGATCAAGGAAAGAAGTTTCCCCTTTAGTCACAAAGGTGTCAGTTGAATACTTCCAGGTCTACAGAAAAAGGGCCAAAACCGGTCACACACCAGACCTGCTCAAAGAAGGAGAAATACAGTCCACCACAGTCATGGAGACACCACATTCCTCAACCTTTTCAGATAGTCAGTTCATAGTGTCCACATATTCATCTAAAATAAAACATACACTACTTTGTTAGCTGAACCATCCCATGAGAAAACATAGTCAAATACCTTTGACGGGAACAAACAAATCAAACAGAGGAATGAACTCCTAAAAAACAACACATATGCTTAATTATGGAAGCATACCTCCACTTCTCAACACAGACTGATCTCAGCATTTGAAATAAAGAAAGTAAGAATCCAAATGGCATTCTTGCAAGCACAAGTTCCACCTCCCAAGACAATTGCTGATTACAAGAAGACTTCTTTTGAGTTTGATTTGAAGGAGGTCCATCCAGTGGACCAAATGGACATGCACAGGAAAACATGGGAGATGATATTCTCCACCTTGACAAACACCTCATTGACTTCTTCAAAATTGTTGGTGTCTCTGAATAGCATTCAGTCCCAATTGAAACTAGAGAAAATCTCTTCTCTGGCCAAGGACAACAGGATCAAAACACTAGAAGAATTGGTGCTGAAGATTGGGTATGACCCATCAAATGTCAATGGAGTTGAGGAATTATTGAAGAATAGTAATGTTGATATAAAATCCTTGAGAAAGAAACTAAAGCTTCCAACTACTGAAGATTCACAAGCAAAAGAGGTGGTTGAAACAGAAGGCCACAAAGAGGAGATGTTGAAGCTTATCATGGAACATAATGCACAGATAAGAGATATGGAAGGAGAAATGGATAAACTAATAAAGGTGAAAGAATAGAGTGTGCAGATTTGATAAAGAATGTCCTCGAGAAAAAATAAATTGATCGAAAAGGTAGAAGAAGAAAGAGAAAAATCAAAGTTATGTATGTAAAAGTGTAAGCTTTCAGAAAAGGGAAATCCAATTTCTAGCGGAATAAATGCCTCTATTGTTTCTCCTCCATCACCTGAAGCAAAGTGAAAGAGTTAACTAGGGAGAAATCCAAACAATATCTCATCAAGACAATTTTTTGTGGATGACCAGATGATAGAGGATTTGCTTGGAGTTGATATTAAAATGGATGAAATTAGATAAAAAACTAGTGTACAACATTATGGTGAAGAAGGTCCTATGGTGTAATCTCTTTTTGGACAGTCAAATATTCCAGAAACCAGACAATCCCATTGATCCAGATTACTTTCGGAATGAAATGAAAGAAGAGATATTACAATGAAATACACATAAAAATTGCCAAAAATAGAGAAATACAACAATAAATGATTTCTATTAATGAAATAAATGTACAAACACTGTAAAAATATAGAGTGCAAGACTCGCTAGAATGATGACAGCTTTATCTCTGAGAATAGATGTGATGGCTACACTCATTTGCAAGAAGATGATTACAATGAGGTTCTAAAAGCCTTTTTATGATAAACATGAATACCAAAACCCTATACATAAAAAAACCTAACCCTAGGAGATGAAGTGCCAAAATTCATGTGCGCCACGTTGGGGTAAGTTAGTACATTAACTTCCTAGGGTTGTAAAGTTTGCATACGATCTTCATTTTAGGCATGTGATAGCCCATTTGAAAGGTATTTTTGAGAACTACACATTATTATATCAAAATCTAACTCTATATATAGTTTGATTTATATATTTTAACCTTGTACAATATTTACTGCAAACATATTTTCAATAAAAGAACAAAAAAGACACAATGACAAATACAAACATTACACATATTTTTTTCCCTTGGAAACCCAAACCGGGAAAACCAACATATTATATATTCATTCATATTGATACATTGTTTACAATACAATTTACATATAGGAGCCAGCGGCATCCAAAACCCTAACCCAATTACCTGGATTAGTCAACAACCCTAATTACTTAATCAAAAATTGAAAACCATCGACAAAACAAACCATGCCCGAAAAACCACCCAACAATGGACATGAAAATGAAGGCAAAAATGCAAGACGTTTTCCATTGACAGTACTACTTGTGCAAGGAATATAACACATACCCAACATTCTCCCACTTGTTTTTTTCTTTTCATATAGGGGGTTATAGGATTACATAGTCAACCATGTCTCTCACAAAGTGATATTGAATATCGATATTCTTTGTATTTAAATAATAAGTCGGGTTCTTCGCCAGAAAAATTGCACTCTGAATGTCACAATCTATCCATACAACTTTTTGTACCAACCCAATACTTGAACACAATATTTGTAACCATACTGCTTCCTTACTTGCATGAGTGGTTGCCATGTATTCAACTTCTGTAGTTGAAAGTGCCACTACACCCTATATTTTACTCATCCAAATTATTTCTCCTCCAAACAGGTTAAACACATACCCACTTGTAGATCACCTCTGATCCAGATATCCAGCCCAATGTGCATTTACAAAAACATTTATATCCAACACTCTTTCCAATCTCGATCTTCTTTGGTAGCATAATCCATAGCTACCAGTGCCACACAAATACCTGAAAACCCTTTTTACTGTTGTCCAATGCTCCTTCCCTAGTTTTGACATAGATCTCCTCAAAACTCCCACTGCATGTGCAATGTCCGGTCTAGTACATACCATTGCATACATCAAAATTCCAACTACACTCACATATGGAACAAAAGAAATGTCCTCCTCCTCTTCCTGCATCTTGGAACACTGATCCACAGATAAATTTACACCAACATAAATAGGAACCTTGACCAGTTTACATTCCTTCATATTAAACCTCTGCAATATTGTCTCGACATATTTTCTCTGATTTAACCAGAGTTTCCTCTTTTTTCGATCTCTTTTAATTTCCATTCCAAAAATGAAATTTGAATCACTGAGATCCTTCATGTCAAATTTAGAGGAAAATTGAGTTTTCAGATCCTGGATAATCTCCTTGTTGTTTCCTATCAGCAACATGTCATCCACATACAAGACCAAATAAACCAAATGATCACTAATTAATTTAAAATACACAGAGTGATCCTCTTTGCTTCTTATGAAGCCAAATCCGAGCATATAAGTATCAAATTTTTTATACCACATCCTTGGTGATTGTTTTAAACCACACAGGGACTTTTTCATCTTCCATACCGGCTCCTTCTTTCCCTTTACAACAAATCCTTATGGTTGCTTCATATAGATTTATTCTTCCATATCCCATGTAGGAATGTTGTTTTCACATCCGTCTATTCTACTTCAAAATAACATGTAGAAATAACAGATAACATAAATCGTATAAAGGTTAACTTGGAAACAAGAGAAAAAATCTCACCAAAATCAATTCCCTCAACCTGGGAATAACCCATTGCTACTAGTCGAGCTTTGTATTTCTCCACTTTTCCTTCTTCATTCAACTTCTTTTTAAATACCCATTTTCTACCAATGGGATTTCTTCCAGTCGACAACTACACTAGATCCCAAGTCTCATTCTTATCCAATGCTACCATTTATTCCACCATGGCCTTTTTCCATAGATTTCCATCCTCTGAATCCATTTCCTCCCTGATAGTCCTAGGATCATCATCAGTAATACACAAAGAAAAATTTGAATGGAAATCACATGGAGTATACATTTCTGGTAGCCTTATTTCTTGAACCAATCTCCTCAATACTAGAGTATGAGGTTCTTCTTATTCTAATTCATGTTCTTCTATAGAGTCTGATTCATCATCCTTTAAATCAAACTCTATTTTCTTTGGTTCTTCCTTACTTGGTACGATTTCCTGTTTAACAACATCCTTCATTTCTCTAAATACCACATCTCGACTATACACTACCTTCTTAGTTTTTGGGTTCTAAAGATTATAACCTTTGAGACCATATTTATATCCAATAAACATACACTTTCTAGCCTTCTTATCTAGCTTACTCATGTTTTCCTTTGGAACATGAACATATGCATCACAACCAAATAACTTGAGATGTGTGAGAGAATGTTTCTTACCAGTCCATACCTCTTGTGGAGTCTTGTCATCTAGCACTAATGAGGGTGATCTGTTGACCAGGTAACATGCAATACCCATTGCCTCTGCCCATAATTCTTTTCATAAACCAACACCTTTCAGCATGCACCTTGCTTTTTCCATCAACGTCTTGTTCATCCTTTCTGCAACTCCATTATTTTGAGGTATATATGGAGTAGTCTTCTTCCATGCTATACCACACTTCTTAAATAATTCTTCAAATTCATTCTTGCAAAACTTTCTACCATTATCTGTCCTCAACACCTTAATTCTTTTCTCGGTTTGATTCTCAACAAGAGCCTTAAACTCTTTAAACCCGTCAAAGACTTCAAATTTCTTACTGAGGAAATATATCCAAGTATTCCACGAGAATTCATCTATAAATGAGACATATTACACAATTTTTCCCAATGATGGGACCAACACAGGTCCAAAAACATCACTCTGAACTAACTTTAAAATTCCTTCTTCCCTCGTTGCACCAGAGGGGAATCTTACCCTATTCTGCTTCTCACAATTTTCACATAAATAAAAATCCATAGAGAAGTTATACATACCTTCAAACATACCTTTACTGTGTAGTAGTCGAAAACCCTTCTCTCCGATATGCCCCAGTCTTTGATGCCATAGCACAACCTTTTCTCGAAAAACTGTAGGATTTATTTCTTTTTCAACTCCAATATCAAGAAAAAGGTAACTATTACACCCATCACTAATAGTGCTTCCTTGCATATTATACAGATTTTTGAACCAAACTCCCTTCAACAACACCATTTCTCCTCAAACCCTCCTGCTAGTTTCCTTTTCAAATATTGATTTTACCCCTGCATCCTCTATTTTTCTTACATAAATCAAATTTCTGGCCAAACTTGGGATGTGTAGAACACCAGGACATGTTCTAATCCTTCCATCTATGATCCTCAACTTGAAATTTCCTCATCCTATGATTTTGGTTGTCGAATCATCATCTAAGAAAACATTACCTCCACCATACGTTTCATATTCATAGAACCACTCCCTGTGAAAAGTCGTATGAAAGGATGAACTTGATTCAACCAACCATGCCTCATTATCTTCATGTGTTCTTGAAGAATCCAAGTACACATCCCCTCCTTCTTCCTTGGAGGTATTTTCTTCTGTAGGAGGAGATTCTTCGGATCCCTTCTTTTTCTCAACTTTGGATCTACATTGCTTCTTGTAGTGCCCTTCTTTTCCACATCTCCAGCATACCTTTACAAAATTTATGAGAGATTTATATCTGCCCCTAGACTTAGATCTCCCACTTGATAACTTATATCTATTTCTTTCCCAGGAGCATCCTCTTGCAAATAATGCATCTGTGCTATACCCTTACATATTCTTTCATCTCATCTCTTATGACAATAAGGATGAGACCACTTCATCAAACTTCAAGGTAGTTGTATTACTACCTATGGCCACAACCAGACTATTCCACGAGTCTGGTAAAGAACATAGTAAACTGATACACTTATATTCATCTGAAATTTTAATGTCAACAGATATTAACACACTTACCAAAGTATTGAAGGAGTTCAAATGCTCTACCACCAAGTCTCCATCTCTCATCCTTAGTTTATACAAATTCTTTCCCAAGAATAGTTTATTTACTAGGGACATAGACTGATACAACTTCCCCAACTTATCCCATAAATCCTTGGTTGTATATTCCTTTGACACATTCAGTAATATTGAATCTGAGATACATAGACAGATTTTTGTCTTCTCCTTTCGATCCAAATTTTTTCAGTCATTTGTTAAAGTTCCTGTAGGTGCAGTACCTCGATCTACCACGATCCACTAATCTTTGTCCACCAAAATATCTTCCATATTGAGCTTCCACAACTCAAAACTTTTCCCATTAAACTTCTTGATCTCCATTTTTGAATTTCTCTCCATTTCTTTTCACCTAAAAAATCAATACCACATATCTCCCACTATAACAAGGCTTATCACAATCCTGATCCAAACCCTTGAACACAAAGGCATCCCCGGAAGCCAACAAAGATCTAATACCAAATGTAGATTTTAACATTGTACAATATTTACTGCAAACAAATTTTGAGTAAAAGAACAGAAAATATACTATGGAAAATAGAAACATTACACAAAGATTTTTCCCCTGGAAACCCAAATCGGGAAAACCAACATATTCTATATTCATTCATAGTCATACATTGTTTACAATACAATATACATATAAGATCCAGTGGCATATAAAAGCCTAACCCAATGACCTGGATTAGTCAACAACCTTAATTCCTTAACTACAAATAGAAAACCATCGGAAAAAAAAAAAAAAAACATCTGCCGAAAAACATCCCAGCAATGGATGTGAAAATTGAGACAACACAAAAAACTAGGAAAAAATGCAACACATTTCTTGATGCAAAAAAAAATTCTTGGGGGTGCTTGCCTTCAACCCCTGCATTTCACCCCTCTGCACCCCCCTGCTACTCGTTCAAATAATATAATGCATACCCAACATTCTCCCACTTGTTGTTTTCTTTGCATACAGGGGGTTACAGTGTTACATAGTCAACAATCCAGTGTTAAATAGTCAACCATGTCTCTCACAAAGTGATATTGAATATCAATATGCTTTATTATGAGCTCGTGTGGAAACAAAGAATACCTTCCTAGTTAAGAGGGATTGTTGATATTTTAATATAACTACGAAAGATATTGTTTTGTATTTGTATTGGTCAAACCTCGAGAAGTTTATTGTAATCTTATTGTATAAATTGTCTCAAAATAAATTATTATTTTATTGTTATCCTTATTGTAAAATTCAAAACAACCCCTCTTAGGGTTGCATCTTTTCGGGAGTCAAGTGATGTGTATAGATAGAGGTCAGGTTTCTCTCATTTGTATATACACACAACTCTCCTTCTCTTGTGTATTTGCAGCATAGGAAAGGATATCTAGCGCAAGAGGTATTGGTTTATTTGTCTTTGGTATCTTGGTCTTGGTCTATTTGTGGTTAGCTATAATGTGACATTATACTGGTTGAAGGAATCTGTACTAAAGAATTTGTTGTTGGGTTTTCTCCCCCACAAGGTTTTCCTAGGATATATCTTCTATTTTGTGATTTTTTATATTTGAGTGATCCTATTACATGCAATTGTTAATGAATGTTAAATAAGATAACTGTAACTTCTAAAATTATAACACATGTATGGGTACATTTTGAGATACCAATGAGCATTATCTTAGATAGGGATACGATATTTCTTGGTTCCTTTTGGATTTCACTTTGGGAGAATATGGGAACTAAGTTGAAGAGATATACATCATTCCATTCATAGAGAGGTCGATAGAAAAAAGTAGTCACCATGATTTTGGTGTAGCTTTTGAGTGGTTACAATTAGAAGCATATGAATATCTAGGATGAATATATGGCCTATATTCAACAATCTTATAATAGAGAAGTTCACACTTCTACTAGTAATTCCCCCCTTGAAAATTTCTTTGGGTATTTTCCACCTTCACCCTTGGATGTTGTTTATGGAGAACAAGGAGGAGTAAGGGAAGACACCACAAGGGAGGCACTGAAAGAAGATTTTTGTTTTGAAATGATTAGAAAGATCAATTTTCAAGTGCATGAAACATTGAATAAGACATAAGAAAACAAATATAAGGACATACATGATCAACAAAAAACCAAGAATTCATTTAAAGTGGGAGACAAAGTTTGGTT
Organism: Picea engelmannii; assembly: GCA_009831015.1. Lineage (NCBI taxonomy): Eukaryota > Viridiplantae > Streptophyta > Pinopsida > Pinales > Pinaceae > Picea > Picea engelmannii. The sequence continues at coordinate 12,085 of ML782368.1, read as the reverse complement.
AAATATGAACAAAAAAATATTATAGGGTTATGGTAAGAAGAAAAAGGTTTTGCATTATCTTTTTTTTGAGGTATTGGAGAAGGTGGGAGATAACACCTACAGACTCATTCTATCCCCATACATGCGCATTTACTTAGTGGTGAATGTGGATAATTTGAAACTCTATGAGCCTTCCATGATGGATCAAGATGAGGAGTAGCTCCTACCTACCATAGAGGACTTAGCACCAGATGCTCAAGAAGACTTGGAAGAAGACACAATTTTATAGAAGAATTTTGGAACTATAATACATGGGACACATGGCCCTTGTCAGATCCGTTTAAAAGTACAAGTTATAGGCAAAGACAAATGGTACTCGAGAGAGAAGGTAGAGGAAACATTTCCTCACCTGATTAAGTAAATATTTTGTGGACCAAAATCCTCCTTAAATGGGGAGGTATGACCCCAATTGGATCATTATATAATTTTTTTATCTATATTGATACTTTCTAGGTGGAAAAAATTCAATGAATCGACTTATAAAGCCATTTGAAAGACAAGTTCCAATTTGTAAATTTGGGGTCAAAAATCACCTAAAATATTTCATATCCATTTTTAGGAATCAAATGACACTTTTTTTGTTGAAAACCTACTTTGAAGGAATATTCCATATTCTATGCATCAATACCTTTCTTGTAGTATAAGGATAACCTTAATCCAAGTTCACATGCAAAAGTAATGTCTCCCCAAGTTGACATACTATGTTGACCACCATGGTATGATTGGATTCCACATCAACCCCCATTACTCAAACTTATGGATCCATCCATGCGTTGATTTTCAAGAATATTCTAGAAGGTACAAATCTTTCACTATTTGAGAGTTAAGGAAGTCAAAATGCTAACCCTCAATGGTTATTGGGCTATCAATCAATTCAATTAATTAAATTATGAGGATTAAATTATCAATATGGGCTCGTCACTTGATGAAGAGATCACACTATGTGTGTAGGTTTTAGCTTATTTCAACTTTTAAAATGCAAACTCTACCTATGAAGAACCTCTAAATATCTAAAATTCAACTCAAAAATGTCAGAAAAATACTACACGGATATTTCTAGTGACCTACAACTAATGTCTACCAGATCACTATTTTATCACGACATATACAAATTATTTATTCAGAGAAAATAAAATAGTTTTTTTATTGTTTAATAAAGTGATATTTTCAACACTAACTCACGGATCGACACCCTTGTAATTCCTATAGAAATTCATTCATTAAACAAATTATGAAATTTAAATAGAACATAATATATAATGGAAGAAATCAAAATTGAACTAGTTAACAAATGTAAAACATATCTAGGTAAGAAAACAATAGTTACCCATACACAAGGGGCCCTCTTGGATATGGAAATATTGTTGAGAATTCATCATACTAGAAGTTCAACACTAAATAAAAAAGGCTCTTGTCACATGTATGGAAGGAAACATATGTAACACTCTGTTTTCCCCCTTGATTTTAATTATTCTAGCACTTCATATAATGTGGTTATGAAGCATGTAATTATTATATTGAATAAAAGAAAAAACTAGAAATATGACTGAGAGGGAAATTCCTTGAGTATTGGCCATGATATCACAAGTGGGATTGGTGAGGTGGATTGGTGATGTGGGAATAAGTGAGGTGCACTTGTGGGGGGAATGGATACATTCCAATGGAGAAAAAATGAAGTTTGCTCAACATTCTATCTCACACCTGAAAACATCGTGTTAGCACTCTATAAATTTTGTCTGGCTTATAGACAAATGACAGAGGTAGCTGTTTCAACCTACTTTTGAGCTAAATCACTAGCCTTCTCAACTCAGAGAGGGCTCTCTCATGTCACTTGATATTTATTTGGGACTCGGTGGCTAGGTTTGGTTTGTGTGGGGGATTTTAATAAAGTTGTTGGCAATGAAGGGGAGGAACACACAGGGCTATGGAGTCAAAATTCTAAAAATGAATGAAAACAATGATCAGTTGTTAGAACTCTCCAGAGGATAAAGGCTAAATGAGGTGATGAATCTTAGTTATATATGAATTTAAGTAGAGTGTGGGAAGATAGGGAAAACAAATAACTACATTAGAGCATTACCGAAATGAATTCTAAATTCGTTAAGAAGAAATTTACACAATTTAAATTGCTTAAGCCGAGAGCATCACAAGATGAATTATGAGCTTTTAACTATCCAATTTAAACAACAGAAAATGTAAATGCGATAAAAGATCATAGGAAATACATACAATAAAGGAAGACAAAACTCACGCCATCACCATTACAATCTTTTCATAGAGACTTCGAAAGATTCTGCATATATATTCAATTCAGCTTCAGAAAGTTACAATAGAGTTCACAGTAACCAAAAGGTGCCCTTGCACTTCTGCCAACATTAATTCATTCAAATATCCCAACATTTATACAATTCGAGTATAATGGTTGAAACTAAAGTGTTTCAGTTTCTAAAACAATTCCGGATGACAGTTTTAGTATATGAATCGATTTACAATGATTAACAAAAAAATGTTTCAAAATTAGGGACAATTTTTCTGACTACTCGACTTCCTCTTCACCATCTGTCTCACTCTGATATTCTGTTGAATCTGCAAATTTGATGACACTTGGAGATCATTTACTGGTTCCAGGGAGATTTCATTTTTTCTTACCCAGCCACACGATTTCCTTCCATTGTGAATAAGAGGGAATTTAGTAATCCATCATATCTTTGGTCAAAATCTCTAGGTCAATGCACGTGGCGTAAGACATAGTCGGCAAGCCGACCTTTAGTGTTATAAATTTATTCAAAATTTCAAAATATGTAGACAAATAATCTACCAGACTTGGGCCTTTCAAACTTTTCTCTATAGCTTCAAATTTGGAATGGTCCATCCTGCATTGAATGAGGAGAGAATTGTAGTCTTATTGATTGTATAATGAACCTTTACCATCCCTTAATGGTGGAAGGCCCTTGATGAAAAATTGTTCAAATGTATCTTTAAACTCCTGTATATTGTGCTCCATTTGTATATCTTTGTTCTGGACCGATTTAAAAAGGTTGTGTTTGGCAATGATCTTGTGGGCCCAAATGATCAGCGTAGTTCTATCCTTTACCCAAATAGTTTGAAGATCAATAGTGGACACAAAATTTAGTAAATCAATAGCATTTTGGGTCCATTCTAAGGGATTCTTGGCTGATACTTTATTAACAACAATACACCAACTTCGGTCTTTGGAAGCCACACTGTCTTTTTCATTTATAAAGTTCAGATAAACCCTGAATTTAGCAGCCTCTACAACAATAGCATCCCAGATCACATGTTTAGCTCCTTGCAACAATGTTTTACCCTTTAACCTTGTTTTCATCTTTCTTACCCTCTCTTGCAAATCTTGATTTTCTCTTTGTAGTGGAGCCATCTTCTCATCCTTCACTTTCATCTCTTGTTTCATCCTTTCTATGACCTCTTTGAGGCCCTCGATTTCCCCTATTTTTAAGATTACCGGGGACATAGCTTGAACTAGCCCCTCAATGCTTGATCCAACCTTTGTATTGGCAGGTATAATGGTAGCTATATCTAATGTTGCTACCTGTGCTTCTGACCAATTATTTTTCTCTTTTTCTAACTGCAACACTTTAGCTTTGTAATTGAGTGCTTCTTGTCTGAATGTTTCCTTCTCCCGTTCCAAAGCAACTAGCTCTCTTGTCTGTGGATTATATGTAGGGGACATTTTCATCCTTTTCTTTAGGATTTGGATCATCTTATCTTTCTCGTCTAGAGAATCCTTTATCCCTTTAGGGCCTTCAGATTCTAACCTTTTGACCTGCGTCAGCCAGACTTTGTTGGATGCCTTCTCCTGTTTCAATTGTCCATCTAGTTTTAGTGCATGTGTCGTCAGTCTTGAAACATTCAGAATGGAACTTAGGTAGTCTAAATACAACATGTCTCTATCATTCCTATGAAACTTTACTTTGTCTCGAGCACCAATATTCTCACAGCGCATCTTGATTTCAGGCACATTATCATCATCTGTTATTGCTATATAAAATGTCTTTCTTTCTACATAGTTGATTGAAAACAAGGACGTTTTTTGCTGGGAGAGCTTCTCTACTTCGAGCAACATGTCTCTTATCTCATTGTTGGCCATACTTCCTTTTACAGCATACTGGTTCATCAAGTCTTCTTTGGACTGATATACTGCCCCAGGTATCTTGCTAAATATGTGTTTCTTGTTGCTGAAAACCCTTGTCCTGCTTTCACTTTGTGGCATGATTCCTGTACCAACTTCTTCATTCTTGGTTTCACCTTCCACCATCTCCATGGTCATTTTCCCTCTGGGCTCTTCCTCTTCCAGGTCAACTACTTGAGAAGGTGGTGTAATTTTACCAAAATAAATTCAATTTGCATGTAATTAGGCCTCCAAAGGTGACATCATGCCCTCTTAAGGTGACGTTGGGCCTCAAGTGTGGAACATTGGAAAAAAGAGATGAAATGTTAGGCCTCCAAGGGCCTAAAATTTTCCCACACATGCAAATATCCTCATGAATGTCTCCAAGATGACAACCCCAACTGAAAGGTGAGGTCTAGGGCTACAAATGTGATTTCCAAGGCCTCCCAAGGCCAACTTTTAGGTGGGAGGAGCATGAGACCTTAGGTCTAGGTCTTCCACAGTGCCTCCAAAGGCAATGTTATTCCTTCATTTGGTGCAAGACTTCAATCACTTCTTATCCCTAGCTCGGGCTTCAACATACATCTATGGGCTTTGAACCCCCATGAAGGTTCAAGCTAATCATTCCCTCATGTGTACCTGTCCACCAGGAAAGGTCCTATAGAAATAACAAGTACGCCCTCTAGTGGTTCATAAGTCACAAGGATCATAGCATGTAAATCACATCTAATAATTAAATTACTCGAACATGTGTATCAAACCCCCCTTAACCCAAAACAAATGCTCAAAGAAATTATGTAATTTGACAAGTTAGGTTTGTAGATGGTCTTAGGGTGTCCTATTGGGCTAACCTCTCTTAATTTTGGGGTGTTTCCCAGGTGGGATCTAGTCCAAGTCATGTAAGTGTATGAGGTGGCATTGGGTAAATATTTAGGCATGGGGTTCATGTGATAACAATGAAATGTAGAGTCTTACATGCGGGTGCCTTTGTGGAGGGTGTGTTGCACCTTCTCATGAATACGATTTTTTCCTAGCCCATTCAATGCCTTTTATTCATATCTTTATTTTTTTTTATCCTTTGCTCTTGTGTTTCAAGGAAATATTTGAGGGCCACTATCTTGGCTTGATGGCCAGAAGTGACAGTGTTATCCACAAACATTTCACGGAAATGAGAAGGATGGCTCATGATGAGACCCTTTTTCTCTTGTCTATACCACCTAGAGCCACTATGCTAGTTTGGTGCTTAGATAGGTGGTAATGTCATACTGCTACATGCCCATGGTCATAATAGGTTGGCTCGTGAAGAGACCTCCTATCCTTCAACTAGTACCTTGAGTGTTTATTCGATCTTCTGGGTCCGCTTTTCTTACAAAGAATCTTTTCACTGATTTCTTAGGGATCACTGGGTGATGCATCTTGAAGGTTTCAAAGTTGTATTTTAACTCTTTCTAGCTACTTTTACCCTCTGGGACTTTAGGCCCTTCTTCGCACGAGGTAAGGTACAACCCTTCCTAGTGTAACCAATCCCAATGCCCAAACAAGGATATGGGAGATAAAATGAATAAAGATGGAAAGTGGTAAGTATGGAGGGAACAAATGATGAATTTTCATATATCCACCCAGTAGAAACCAATCCTAAAGGGAAATCAACTTACTAGGGCACCATGTCACCCTTCTAGGTTTGAATGAGGAAAAGAGCATAATTTCCATGAAAACGTCATGAAATGAAGAAGGATTTGATACAACATGTTCAAGTGCTTCAAAAATCAAAGTGATACATACCATGATACCCAAATTGATTACCTCATGGAGAAAGACTCATTGTTACTTCAGAACTAGGTTGGTGTGATGTATATTGTTGTTGGTCATACATGGACTGCACTAAAGAAAAGAGGGGCCGTCTGGGGCAATTCTCAAATCGTCTGGGTCTTGGTACTCTATGTCTAGGACCTGTGGGCCTGAAGATGTGATATCCTTAGTTATCACTAGACTAGGGTATAACAGGTCCATTATCCATCATGTGTGAGTATAGGATTGGTGTAGAGGTCCAAAACCATGCAAAAAGGCATTGGACCAGACCAAAAATTATTTCGAAAGAAGTAGATTCAGGGTGTTTTGACCAGTTCCTAGTGGCCCAGTGGACACGTGGATTAGAACATATCCATATGGAATCTCTAGCGACGTGGCCTGGTGATCGATGGGCTCGTGGATCAGTGGACATCACCAAATCATACTTAATAGAAGCATGAGAATGACTAGCAAGGATATGGATGACCGATATCATGGGGTACTTGGTGGCCTGGTGCCCGGTGTAATAAACCGACATTGAATTCCCCAAGTGTTGGTTAGGAGGTTGTGTGGTGGATCGATGGTTGGTGGACATGTGTACTGAATTGACATTGAATGCACTGGGTGTTGGATGGAAGTTTATGCATGAAGCAATTGATGGCTCGGTAGATTGGACCTGACCAAAGGTGTTTGAAGGAAGAGAGAAGGGTAAATGGTAGTTGGTGAAAGATGGACCAGTGGTCGGTACCATGTCAACACCACTTCATTAGCCATTCGAGTGCCACGTCATCCAAAAAACGTGCAAGGGTTCCACGTGGAGGCCATGTCAGATAGAAAGACTCTCGTTGAAGAGGAAAATGCCCATAAAACTTCAGAAGGGCATACCATTTTACTTCTAGATCAAAATTAAGAAAACGAATAGTCATTAGAAGCTCTCGGAGAAATGAATTCACTTGTGTACCTAGAAATTTGTTCTAGTTAGTAAAGGTTATAATCAACTAATAAGAATATGATTGGTGGACTTACGAGAAAAAAAATAGAAAAAATAGAATTTTTTCTATCCCTTTTACATAAATGTGTAAACATGTTTACTATTTTTTCATCTAACATAAATTATGTTTCGTGCATACTTTCTTTCATAATATCATTTAAAGAAAATAATTTAGATTTGAGAAATGGAGGAAGGAGAGTGAGCCTCCAGTCATGAGAGGGAAACTAAAGGTCAAAATATGAGTGTTGGAGATGCAGAGATAGAATCTAATGGACATAGGAGAAGAGAGGAGCCAAAACACTAATAGAGACTGTGAGAAGCTTGAGAATGTAAGTGTAGAGTTAAAAAAAATATAATGAGAATATGATGAAAGAAAATAATCAAATAAATTCCCATATGATGCAAAACCTAAATTAGTTGCCGAAGCAAGACAAGAATGGATCAGGCTGAAGACAAGAGGAAGAAGAAGGTATATATAATGAAAGAAGAGATAATTGTAGAAGATCCAGTCATTCAAGATGGTTAGTTTTAATCATACACATCACTCACCTCCTTACTTAGCTAGGAATTTTTTTGCATCTGAGGATTCAAGGAGCAATCCAAAATTGTCTTATGTCAGAATCAAAGAAGAATACATGAGTGGGGCGGTTTTCAAGGAGAGATGGTGAATCTTATAACACCATCCTGCAATGGTGAAAGAAAAAGAAAAGGTGATGTTGAAGCTTGGTTTATTGGAATCAAGAAGTATTTTCAGTTGCACAACTACTCCCCTAATCTAGTAGTGAGAATTGCCACATACCATTTGCAAGGAAAAGTTTCTATGTGGTGGGATTAGTTGAATAAAGTGGAGCATATTAATGAGAGAATGATCACTTGGAAGAAGTTCAAGAGGTGGTTTCCACAGGAGTATCTTTCAGAGAACTACTATGATAAGAAGATGCAATATTTCTTTGAACTTAGGTTAGGGAGCATGACCATGGGAGAACATGAAAAGAAGTTCTTAGGATTTTTGAAGTATGTGAGATTTATCAAGGATGAGAAGGGGAAAATACAAAGGTTTTTGAGTGGAGTGTCATCATTTTATAACGAGAAGATTAAATATGATGAGCATAGAACTTTGACATAGACCATTAGAAAGGATAAGTACTTGTATAAGCAAGGAAAGGAAAAAAAAACTTTACAAAAGTCTTGGAGGGATCATAAGAAGGAGAAATATGATCATAGAAGAAAGGGATTCAAACCTCCTTTAAAAAAAAACAATACTGATAAAAATCAACAAGATTAGTCTGTTAAGCATGAATCTAAGAAGAAAGACTCCTTGGGAAAAGGGGAATACCACCAATCAAATATTGGAGATGCAAAGAAGATCACATGTAAAAGTATTTCCCCCTCATAGAAGACAAAATGAAGAGCATAAAAAACTTCCAAGAGGCTACTATAGTAGAATACGTGGGTAGAAATATTCCAAGAATATATGCAGTAGAACACCAAACCCATATGATCAAAGTGGAAGGTAAGATCATTAATTATCTTGTTGTTATTTTAATTGATTCACGAGCAAGCCATTGTCACATAAGCATAACACCAAACCCATATGATCTAAGTGGAAGGTAAGATCATCAATTAGTCTGTTGTTATATTAACTGATTCAGGAGCAAGCCATTGTTACATTAATCCTAAAATAGTGGATCAACTACATTTGGAGAAAAATAATCTCAAAAAATCAAGTTTGGTTGAACTAGCCACTGGAACCAAAAGAAGGATCAATGAGACAGTTAGAGGAAGTCTAATAAATTTGAATGGAGCAATTACAATTGTTGATATGAATCCCATACCATTGGGATCTTATTATATCCTAATCGGATTGGATTGGTTGCAGAGGCATCATGTTGTCCTAGATTGCCATAAAAGGACATTTACATGTCTTGATGAAGAAGGAAAACAATGCTTTGTGAAGGGAATTCCGAGACCCATTTCTATATGGGAGATTTCAGCCTTACAACTAAAGATATGTTTTAGGAAAGGTTTTCAATTGTATGCATCCCATGTAGAGGAACTGGACAAGAAAAAGGGGCGAAGCCTTTAAGATGTTTTAGTATTGCAAGAGTTTGAAGACACATTCCAAGAAATACCTGGATTCTCACCTAAGAGGGAAATATATTTCTCTATTGATTTAGTACCAGGATCCTCCCCAGTGTCAAATACGCCTTATAGAATGAGCACACTACAATTAAAAGAGTTAAAAGTGCAATTGGAAGAATTGCTAAAAAATGCTACATACGCCCAACTTTTTCACCTTGGGGAGCACTAATATTCTTTAATAAAAACAAAGATGGAACATTAAGGATGTACATTGACTTTAGGAAGTTGAATAAAACCATGATGAAGAAAAAATATCCTCTACCCATAATTAATGTTCTCTTGTAGGGGGTAGACAAGGCCGTAAGGATAGGGAGTGTCGTGGTGTTAACATAACCCATTTGCATATATTCAGCCATTAAGATATTTATTATAATAAGAATTCTAGTTATCCTCTAATATACAAGAAAGTGATTAAAGTCGTGATAACACATTTTGTGGATTGTGATTTACTTTTTTTTTTTAAGATATGCATCTGAAATTATTGAATTCATCTTATGTACCTAAGAATTTTCTATTCCACGTATGATATGTAAAAAATAGTGATTTCCACTTTGTTTGAAATTAGCAAAACCACTTTGTGTTTTTTCTTTTGCATATTATCATATTTTATTAGAATTGAGTTTTCTATTCTAAATATGTTAACACTATTAAAAAAAAATAGTGTTGGCACTCTCTTTGAAATCAACAAATCCTTGTGTGTTTTCTCTTATTCTTTTACATTTATAAAATTAAATATTAAGTCATGTGGTACATTTATAAAATTAAATATTAAGTCATGTGGTATGGGATAAAAGTATCCAACCTAAGGACATTGTTGTGAATATGAGTTCTTAAAAGCACCATATATTTCATTCACCTATATTTAAGATTTATATTTAAGATTTAGGACAACTAAAGGTAAAGCAATTATCTTTAATATTTTTTTATTTGGGATTGAACATTTTTATTTGAATTTTGTTCTCAATGTTTAGAGTTACCTTTAATATTTTTTATTTGGGATTGAACATTTTTATTTGAATTTTGTTCTCAATGTTTAGAGTAAAAAAATATAGTGAATTCTTTGAAAATTTATTCTTATCTTGAAATTTTGTTTCTAGCAATAGAAACAAATAAGAGAATAAGATCACACAGCCTTTGCTACAGTTTTTCATACTTATCTCTAAAAGTCACATGAAAACAAATGTATCACATCAACCAGTCCGAGATAACGACTCGATCGGGAAAGGTGCGGCATCGAGTCGCAGCATCCACTAAAGTGCATGTCGGACGTTTCGATAATTAACAGCGACTGGTGACCAACAGCCAAGCACAGTACAGCGCACTCATCGTCTGCTATCCGCCTTATTGATTTCATTCTTGTCGGGTCTGATCGTGGGGCCGGGAGTTCACATGGTCGCATTATATGGTATACAGGCGACTGAGCAGGAAAGGATCAAGAGGAGATTGATGGGTTATGCACCGAATGGAATACACCTAGGGTATATTAGGTTCTGTGAGCGATATATATGCAGGCAGTTCTCCGGGGATTTTACAGAGGTTTTGCTCCTGCTGTTTCTTAGTTCTTACTCTGAGAAGATTGACAAGCTCTGAGGTTTTTTGAGGGGTTTAACCATTCATAAGCTCCATTAATGGCGGATTGTGTTTTTGGAGAAAGCTGCTTATGGTGGTTGGAGAAGTATCTCCAGGACTCCGAAGGTGGAGTGAGAGATTATGTTTCTCTGGCTTTTGGGTTGATCAGTGTTTTCAGCTGGGCTGTCGCCGAGATTCCACAGATTTTTACCAACTTCATGTCTGGATCTACAAAGGGGGTCTCGCTTGCATTTCTTATGACATGGGTTGTGGGGTAAGCAGGCTTTTTGAGTTTTTCAACACGTACTTTGCATGATATTTATTTATATATTTTTTTCATGAATTGATCGCCAAAAAGATGCTTGTTATATGCTTTAAGGATGGATTAGGTGTCAAAAAGTTATTCAGAACTTTAACTTTATCGTTAGATGAAGATTAAATACCACTAAACCTAAAACTGATAAACTACTTTACTACCTAAAACTTGCACGATATATTTTTAATAAATATTCTGTAATCTTTTCATTGCATATTTATAAGCTGTCTCATTAGATTTGTTATGCCATATGTTAACATGGTGGAGTTTATCTGCATTTTGAATATGTTCTTTATGGTCTAAGAGATTGTATAATTGGTGCAGGGATTTATTCAATGTTATTGGGTGTTTGCTGGAGCCAACGACAGTAAGTTGTTCCTGAGTCCCAGTTTAAATCTGCAATAATCTATTAACATAATTTACTGTTGTGAGTGTTAACTGCTTTAGCTGGTTTTTCTCTCAAATATATTAGTGAGTGTTAACTGCTGGTTTTTCTATCAAATATATTAGTGAGTGTTAACTGCTGTAGCTGGGTTTTCTCTCAAATAAATTAATAAATTGCACGAATTCAGGAAGTTCGGCAAGCAGTGCTCCAAACTAGATTTCGCTCAGCATAGTAGTCGCTTATATCATAGTGGACGGAATGCTCATCCACGATTTATAATTATAGTTTAATATGCTTCAACTAGCACAGCCACAATCATGTGGCTGATTAACGCCGAAAGGCTTATTTCATTCCCACAATCTCAAAGCAGACACAAAAATGAAGCAACGGAACTTGAAAATTATAAGAGCGTGGCCACGCACAAGATGCATCCTTCGTTTTTCATTAGTTAAGGCTTGTTTTTTTTTATCGCACTCTCTAATTTGAGTAAAAGTGAATTCTTGCGTTGCTTCAATACAGAATCCATCGCTACCACGAGGTCATCCTGAGGGCCGAGGTCGTAGTGGGAGAACCAGTCCTCCATTTTATTTCTCATTCTCAGATCTGGCTTGTGCCAATCTTTTACCGACTTTTGACCATAGGTGATGTGAGAGTCAGGGATTCTAACTGGATCCTACATGAATTTCTTTGAAATCGGACAGAAAAACT
>ML782367.1:1175489-1201076 GCA_009831015.1 Picea engelmannii | reverse complement strand
TAAATAGAAAGAGCTCCCCATCGAGGTGACAGTGGGTGGGGAAGCTCCTGTTACGCCGGTTTCTACCTTTGACTCAAGCTATTTAACCTTTCCTACAAACCGTGCGATAACAGTACCCATGAACAGAATAGGCTGGCTCGTGATGAGACACCCTATCCTCTTAATTAGGTCTTGTTTGTTTATTTTCTTGGGTCCCTCTTGTTTTTTGCTGAGAGGCCTTTTATTGCCTTCTCGGGGATCCCTGGGCGAAGCATCTCAAGGTTTTATTTCTAGGCTTTTATTTTTTACCAGCTGCTTTTACCTTCAGGGCCTTTAGCCCCTTCTTCCCACGAGATAAGGTGCAACCCTACAAACAGGTCATCCTAATGCCCGGACAAGGGGAATGGGATAGATGAGCGGGAGATAAGATGAAAAGGTGATAGTATGATGGGAGCGGATGATGGCTCTTTAGAAATCCCCCAGTGGCAAACCAAAACCTATGGGTACAGGCTTGCTAGGGCACCCAGTCAATCTCCCCAAGCATGGTCAAGTGGGCTAATGTAAAATCGAAGCAATCGTCAGAAATAAAGGGATCAGATGCATACATTCAAAGGTTATAATGATCAAAAGTGATACATACCATGATACCTGGACCAATTACCTCATGGAGCAAGAGCCGTCTCCGATACAAGACCAAGCCAATGGTGATGGATGCTGCTGTTGCTGACAAGACAAATCTGATGAAAGAAGAAAAGGATGGGCCCTCCAGGGCCATGCTCAGGTCAATCCTGCTCTCGGTACTCCATGTGTAGGACCTGTGGGCCTCGAGACATGATCTCCTGGTTATCCCTATAATCGGGGATAACAGACCCAAAAACTCAAACTTGACGTTTTTGTTGGCTGAGGGCACCAGAGGGTGCGCTAGGCTAGGGCGCACTAGAATACCCAAAAATTAGGTCCAATACTTCACTGAAAGTGACCAAGAATTTAGGTTTAGGGTTTGTTGTAGTTGCAAAATTAGAAACCCTAGTTGTAGCTGCAACTGGTGCTACAACAAGTGTGACAAGGAACTCCCGATCTACCTTCCAGCGGTTAGACTGTTCTGAAGGTAGTGTTGGCCCATAACCTGTTAGAATAATGTTGATGTGCTCGTTTCACCATAGACAATGCTACACCATTGTCACCTAATCATAAGCACGAAGCCACCCCCGAGCACCTTAACCTTTGACAGAAAGAGTGATTCCAGGAAGCCACACCATAACCAACAGATAACCAAGAGAGTGCACCTTCTCCAAGGGTAGCGCACAAGAGAAAGTACCAGAAAGACTGAAAAAGAGAAAACTATACCACTGCAGCTGCTGCTGCTCCTCCTCCAAACTTGCACACTGTTTTTGGTTTCCTGAGTGAGAGTGAGTGAACTAATGAGCCAAGACGTCCTCTATTTATATTAATCTGTCCAGTGACTTTTCTGGCTGGGCCGACCTGACTTTCTGGTAATTATATTTTCTATTTATCTTTTTCCTATGAAGCCGACTTGTCTTCCTCGAGGATAATACCTTAATATTATATATTCTGCTGAGCCGACATGTCTTCTAGGGTTTTCACACATCTGTTTAGGGTTTCTCTAACTTCCGGAATATTCTATTCTAGTTAAAGGTTACATATGGAGGTTAATACCTCCCACAACTACCATAATATCAACAGATGTCACCATGGGCACCCCTAATTTTGGAGAAATTCTTCATTTTCTAGGAGTTCGACTCAATCTTCTTTCAATTTCCTACATCACTCACACCAACAAAAAGGTGGAATTTTGGCCAGATCAATGGGTTTTAAAGGACATAGGTGATGGTTTTATAGTGATTGCCTAAGGTTATTATTATGAATTCGGTCAAATGTATAAGCTAGGGAAGCTGCCTCCTTCCTCGATATGAAAGGGATTTATTGCTATGGTGGCCAATGTTGACAACACCAATATGTTATGGCATCAATGTTTGGGACATACAAATTTTGGGTTTTTGTGACATATTAGTTGTCTGCAGATAGCTGCCGATCTTCCACAGATTGAACCACCATCAAAAGTTCTGTCCTAAGGATTTAGCAAAGCGAGCCTCTTGACCTCTTGAGTTGGTTCATAACTTCATAGTGACATTTGTGGGCCTATGACCACTCCTCTTGGGGGATCCAAGTACCTTCTCACTTTCATTGATGATTTCTCTTCCTTCCTTTGGATATACACCATTCAATCCAAGGATGAAGTTTTTGGGAAATTCAAAGATTTTAAATCATTAGTGGAAAATCAAAGTGATAAAAAGATTAAGTGTATCAGGACCAATCTTGGAGGAGAATATATCAGCAGTGATTTCCAACTTTTCTCAAATTTCATGGCATCTCTTGGCAAAGCACTGTTCCACAACAAAATGAAGTAGCATATCAAAAGAATAGAGCTATTATGCAAATATGCTTCACTCTAAACAAATGGAGCTTAATTGCTGGGGGGAAACAGTTTTTTTTGTGCAAGCCACATCATGAATTGGATGCCTACTCGTGTTGTTCAAGGTATGACTCCCTATGATAAGATAATTTTATTAATGTCTAACAAATGACCACAAATAGGTCAATGGGACTACTAAGTACAATAGTATCAATACACCATGGGAGTGCAAAGGCTAGTCTTATGTAAAAGATGAAAAGTGGATCTAATCTAAGATCTAAACTCTAATAGCTAGAAAATAATGTTCTACTGGAGAAACTAGAGTGATGTAGGTACTATTGAGGGCCAAAAGTCAAATTGCCTTGGAGGGATGCCTCGAAAGGAGGTACAAGGGGAAGGGAAGAAGCTTCAGTGCCCATTGGACTTGTTGCCTAAAGAGGAGGAAATGTTTATCTCCTGTGTAGCATCCACCTCTGTATATGTGTTCACCAGTGAAAGCTTTCTTTGGTGTTTTGTTCTTCAATACCTTATGAGAACATCTGTTCAGGATGTATACAATTGCACTGTATGCCTTTGTCGAAAGGAACATAGACAGATCTAGGTCATGAACCATAGCCTTTGCTGTCTCAACAATGGACTTGTTCTTCCTTATAGCAACCTTATTCTGTTGAGGGTTGTAAGGCACCACTAACTCCCTCTTGATCCCTGCTACTTTGCAAAAGGAATCCAAATCCATAGAGGTATACTCTCCATTATCAGATCTTAGTACCCTCATCTTCCTACCCATTTGGTTCTCCACAAGCGATTTGAACTCTAGCAACCTACTAAAGACCTCATCCTTGATCTTCATAAAATAAATCTAGGTTTCCTAGAAGAATCATCAATGAAGGAAATGTAATAGATGTTACCTGTTAACGAAGTTGATAACATGGATCCATACACATTTGAATGTACTAGATCCAGAGTCCCCCTTGATCTGTGCTCACTACATGGGAAAGCAGTCTTGACATGCTTGCTGAGTGCACATCCCTTGCACAATCTTGTCCTCTACACCTTGAAATCACAGAGTCCCACCAACATGTCTTTTAGAAGAGGCAAAGCTTCATAGTGCAAGTGACCTAATCGTCTATGCCAAAGCTCACATAGATTTTCACTGCTATGTATGAAGGCTCCTTTCTTCATAGGATTTGCTAGGATTTTCTAGCAAGCTATAAAGGCCCCCCCCTCATGCACTCCTATAGCCAAAACTCGACTGAGATTAGGGCTGCATTTTTTGATGATCATTTTATGACCAACTCATCCATACACTATAGATCTATTAGATAAGAAATTGAAAGGAGATTCTTGGTTAAACTGAGGACATATAATACCTCATGTAGCTCAAGAACCTCCCCCTGTTGGCATGGCTCAAGAACCTCCCCCTGTTGGCATGTAGAATCAGATAGAAGTTCCTTAGTCACCATGTTTGCTGAATTTCAGGGAAGAAGTTTGAATTTCAATGCATTTGAAGAGAAGACACATAAATTCGTTAAAGTTCAGCTAGTAAATTCGCCAGTCAACCTAGCTGTTGTTAATCATTAATTTTCAGTGTGTTTTTTAATGGATATGGAAGGAGATGCTTTTGAATGCGCCCTCCATTTTCCGTTTGTATATATAGCCGTTGAATGATGCAATTAAAGTCCGTCTTCTTTGCCCTATGTTCATTGTGTGGATGTCGTCTTATGCAAATTAATCTCTCACTGGAAAAATCAGAAGTTTGTTGTCTAATACCTTTATTATTGCATGAGGGATACATTAATAAACTCCCAATTGCTAATACATTTACATTAATTAAATTGTAGTCTATGTTAACTAACTACATCTATATTATACTATACAAAAATATTTATTACAATAGTTATCTATATTAATATAAATTTATATATTACTTTATATAATGTATATAAACTTTCATATATATTTTTTCTTACACTTAAAAGATATCTAAATTAAAATTTCACAATAAATTTATTGAAGTTAAATAATAAAATTTTTGATATATATATTATATTTAATGTATATGTTATATATTTTTAATTCTCACACTTAATGGCAAATTTTATCGAATTGTTTTTCACATGGCGTTTTTTTTTGAATTTCATGATTGTTGAATTTGAACACAAACACGAACCAGGTGACTAGAACCCATCCCAATCACTGAGTACTTGGCATCGTCACCAAGCTCCACCTACATGTCAGAATCTCGTTCTTCTAGTTTGAAGAAATCCGATCTGTTCGCTGTTGTGTCTACAAGCTCCATTGTCCAGACTCCACATATGACTCGACACCAGGAACTGTGTTAGTGGAAAGGCATGCCACCATGGAGAATGCTGTCTCTAATTTGCATGCAATCTCATCAACTCCTGCGGAAGCTTTTGCACTCCTTGCAAATTGTGTTTGCTGCTTACCCTTCCCCTTCTTCTTAAGACATTGAGGGGCATAGTGACCAAACTTGTGGCACTTAAAGCACTTCACATGGCTCTGATCTTTCTTCCAATGGTTCGAAGATCTCAAGTCTTCCTTCTTCTTCTGACCCTTCCTGGATCCTCTCTTCTTTCCTCCTTTCCTCACCTTCCCAATGAGGGCTAGGTCTTGTGCTTCCTTGACACTGGATGAAACTGTCTCTAATCTTGTCTCCTCTCCGATGAAGTCATACCAGGATTTCTCAGAAGTTGGTAACTTCTCACAAGCACAAATACATTAAACAAAGCGATGCTGCAGTGGATCAAAGCCATTCATAGTGACCTAAACTAGCTCACTCTCATCAATCTCTTCCCCAATGACAGCGAGTTGATCTCTTAACTATGTGATCTTCATTAGATAGCTCGCGATAGAATCGGTCTTGCTTATGCGGGAACCAGTGAGCTTGTTCTCCAAAAGCATATTACGGGACACATGGACACTTTGGTACAATGTGACGAGGGCATCAAAAGTCTCCTTCACCATTTTGTTCTTTGCAATCTTACGGATCAAGCGATCCTTCACTGAATCAAGGACAATTTGCTTCGCCTTAGCTGATTTCTTAGTATGTTTTGCCAAGTCCTTGGGATTAGTGGGAGGTGTGACCTCTATATCCACAAGATACCATAGTTCAACTTCATCCAAGAGATTTTGTAGCCTTCACTTCCATGGTACAAAGTTGGAAGCACCTTTCAACATGTGACACCCTTGGAGACCAAAACTGGCCATCGAGCACACTTGAACAAACAGATCAGACTCAAAAGAAATTAAAACTGCAACCTATCCTAGGTGCAAATCGCCTATCTTAGGCCAATAACATCCTTCCAAATACTAGAAGATCCAGGGCATCTCACTCAACAACTTATCACAGGTCCAGATCTACTTTACTCACTTAAGCTTGGGCATCACACCAGCTGAAACCCTCTGACAGCTCCCTTTCATAGGGAGCAGCCCATTCCATACATGGATCTAGAGGATTTCAGTGAACGTGCTCTAATACCATGTTAAAATTTCAACCATGGTAAGCAGATTTTGCACTCAGATAAATTAACCTAAACCTAGGTAGATTAAGAACTTAAAGCCTCAATCAAAACAACAATCTCTGAATATGTTAATCTATAAACAGATACTGCTGGAAATTACGAATAACAAATTCACATACAGAACACTCAATACTGCATCTATCTTCTCTTTACTGAAAGGAGAAAAATTACACTTCTATAGCTCAAAACTCAAACTCGCCAACCGACAGTGGTGAGCCCCAGGTCTCTTTTATAGAACCAGAGACAGAGGGAACATACAATGTATTTGGCCACATGCATGAAGCACCCAACGTGATTCAGTCAAACCTTAAACCTAATCTACTCAACCAGTGCGTTCCCCTGCATGGATACAAATACCAGAAATAGTGTGCCTCAACTGGAGGATAACTGTGGCATGCATGCATGTAGACTCCTCCTTGGGATCTGTGCCCTCCTCAATTCCATTTGCAAGCACCTTAGAAGTCCTAGGGAAATGTGCCCTACTCTAATAGATAATGCATGCAGAAACAAACTCTGAAATAGAAGAGCTAACTGAGGTGCTAAATCTGAACAGCAGTTTAATTTTGGAAGTGTTCTAAGGTTGGTGCACGCATGTCATGTCCCCTCCCTTTTAGCGGTGTAATAGCCTAAGGGGGGCTCCCCGTAGGCTATAGCCCAAAGAAAGGGAGCTATGGGGTTGAATAAGTCACCAAGGAGGCAACAATTGGATTTGTAAGGTGACGTTAAGTTAAAAGGAGAATATAAAAGAGGGTTAAAATAATCTTTTTGGCCGACCTAAAGAACAAGTCACCAAAAAGGTGCCAAGTGGCAAAAGGTGAGTAGGGGTCAAGCAAAGGACAAAGGCTATTTAAGGAGGAAGTGAGATGCATTATTGATCATTGGATTTTGTGGTTTAGTATCCGTTTCTGCCTTTGGAGGCTCTGCCTCAGGTGTGGAGGCTTTTGCCTCATGTTTTTGAGGGTTTTTGCAAAATCCTCTCTTTCTGTCGAGGAGAAAATCGTTGGGGTTACTCTCAGCTATCGATTTGTATTGTAAGAGATCTCTATATTTTCTGCTACATAATAAAATCCACAAACAGAAGAACTGGTTTTCCCACATTGGGTTTTTCCAGGCGTTATTTTACCCAAAAATTTTGGTGTCTCTCATGTGATGTGATTGCTGTTATCTTCTTCATTGTTCCTCGGTTTATTTTTGCTATGCGGTTTTAGTTTTGTGAAGAAACCTAGCTGTAATTGATAAATAACAATTTCATAAATTTTTAAATGTGCTAAGTAATTTCTGAGTGATATATTGTTGGAGATATTTGGTTCATCTTGCTGGGTTTTAGTAAATTCACATGGTATCAGAGTAGGACTGTTGAAGTAACAACATCAACGTGTTGGTTAAAGGAGATCGATTTTAGATCTAAGCACATAATCAGTTGGTAAGGCAACGTTAGAGTTTTGACAAAGACACTTTCAGAAAAGGCCATGACTTTGAGAGTTGAGGATAGACTTCAAGGCACTCATAACTTCCCCACCTGGAAAGAGAGGCTTACCAGAATCTTGGATGTCAATGATGTCCTTGAACATGTTGATGATAAAGCAACAACTCCTACGAATGCAACTTTGTTGGGAGCCTGGAAGAAGGGGGAAGTGAAGGCTATGAGCATAATCCTTGATGGGGTAAAGGATCACATAATCCCACACCTTTCAGGGAAAACATCTGCTAAAGACACGTGGGCTGCCTTGGGTAGCCTCTATCAGAGTAAGAATGAAAACATGATTATGGTGCTTCGGGAAAGGATGCAAGGTACCAAGATGGCAAAGGGCGAAGGTGTGGTTCCCTACCTCACTCGTCTTACACAGATAAGGGGTGACCTTGCAGCAGTTGGCTCAAAGACAGAGGATTCCGAGTTAGTACATATAGCTCTGAATGGTTTTTCAAAGCCACGGTACACATTTGTGCGTGGAATTGTAGCTCGGGAGAGGCTCCATGACTGGCAGTGCTTATGGGATGATTTTGTGCAGGAAGAGATTCGCCTTGGTTAGGCAAATGGTACACCTACATCACCTTAGATTGTGGATGAGGAGGCTTTGGCTATTGCAAGCAAAGGCAAGGGAAACTCTTAGAAGAAGGGCTCCGGGAGTGGAGCTGGAGGAAAGAAGAAAAACATTGAATTCTCCAATGTCAAGTGTTTCCAGTGTCACAAGTTTGGACACTTTGCCTCAGTGTCCGAAAAAGAAAAAGAGTAAGCCACAAATGGCAGCCTTTGTAGGAGTAAAGGATTTTTGCAAAAGTTTTGAGGAGGATTTCTGCCTTATTGCATGTATGTCGAGCTCTGTTGTCACAAGTGTTTGGGCACAATGAGTTCTTCGGTAGCTTGTAGGAGGGAGGCGTGAATCTTCATATTGAGCTGGGAGATGATGCGCACTATAAGGCGCAAGGCATAGGCACAATGTCATTTCAGAGGGATTCGGGTAAAGCACTCCATTTTGTTGACGTTTAGTATGTTCCAGGTCTTACCAAGAACCTCATTTCAGTTTCGACCCTCGAAGATAAAGGGTTTGAGGTGACCTTATGTGGAGGGAAGGTGTATATTAGACCAAAGGGGTCTACAACCAAGATGGATAAATTAATTGGGGTTCGTAGTGAGAAGGTATATAGATTGCATTTTGAGCCAACAAAAACATTAGTTAGCAACAACACAGATTTGAGTGAGTTATGGCACAGACTGATGACACATTTGCATTTTGGTGTGTTGAGTCATTTAAGACATGCAGTTACAGGAGTGCCTAAGGTTGCAGCTGAGAGGCATGACTCTTGTAAGGGTTGCGCGTTGGGAAAATATGCATGCAAATCATTTCCATCTAGTGAGCATAGGTCCAAGGGGATCTTGGATCTAATCCATTCGGATGTTTGTGGTCCTATGAGTGTGTAGTCAGTTAGTGGCTTCAACTACTACATGATATTTATTGATGACTACTCTAGGAAGACCTGGATATATTTCCTTAAGACCAAGGATGAGGTCTTTGACAGGTTCAGGGAGTTCAGAGCTCTAGTAGAGAACCAGTCTAGTAGGAGGATCCGGGTACTTAGATCGGATAATGGGGGTGAGTACACCTCTAATGAGTTTGTGGAGTATTGTGCTGCAGAGGGTATTAAGGAGCTCACGGTTCCATATAACCCACAACAGAGTGGAGTGGTAGAGCGCAAGAACATGACCATAGTGGGTGCAACTCGTGCGATGATACATAATCAGGGATTACTTATGTTCTTATGGGCTGAGGCTTGTCGCACAACTATTTACATTCAGAACAGGAGTCCCCACACCATTTTGGGGAAATTGACACCCGAGGAGGTATACATAGGTACCAGGCCAGATGTGAGTCATCTTCGCATCTTTGGGAGCATTTGTTACTGTCATGTCCCTTCAGAGAAGAGGACAAAGCTGGACAGAGCTCTAGTAGAGAACCAGTCTAGTAGGAGGATTCGGGTACTTAGATCGGATAATGGGGGTGAGTACACCTCTAATGAGTTTGTGGAGTATTGTGCTGCTGAGGGTATTAAGGAGCTCACGGTTCCATATAACCCACAACAGAGTGGAGTGGCAGAGCGCAAGAACATGACCATAGTGGGTACAACTCGTGCGATGATATATAATCAGGGATTACCTATGTTCTTATGGGCTGAGGCTTGTCGCACAACTGTTTACATTCAGAACAGGAGTCCCCACACCATTTTGGGGAAATTGACACCCGAGGAGGTATACACAGGTACCAGGCCAGATGTGAGTCATCTTTGCATCTTTGGGAGCATTTGTTACTGTCATGTCCCTTCAGAGAAGAGGACAAAGCTGGACCCCACAATAGATAAGGGGATATTGGTTGGCTACAACGAGACTTCTAAGGCCTACCGCATCTTTGTGCCAGAGTGCAGGAGGATAGTGGTGTGTAGAGACGTGTAGTTTGAGGAGGAGAGGGCCTTGAGGAGATCTAGAGATATGCTAGCGCAGATAGAGGACCAGTAGGGACGAGACTCATGGCAGAAAAGTGAGGAGGCACAGGCACAAACACATGGTACAGGTACAGATACATGTGTTGGCAGGGAGACTAGTGGATAGGACAGTCAGGAGACTGATGAGGAGGTCGAGCAACGTGAGGTTGTTTCACAGAAGATTGACACTAGGCCACGAGCTAAGTGGTACAGGTCCACAGTCAGTGATTCTAGGCAAATAGCACCTCCAGAAAGATCTTTCAGAGAGAGTAGACCATCACAGAGATTTGGGTATATGGCACTCATGATAGAGCTTATAGATGCCGAGCCTTCCACTTATGAGCAGGTTGCACAACATGGAGTGTGGCAGGAGGCCATGATGGAGGAGTATGCCTCTATCATGAAGAATGATGTATGGGAGGTGTGGCCCACGCTAGAGGGAAAACAGGTGGTTGGATCTATAAAGTCAAGCATGCAACAGATGGAAGCGTAGAGAAGTATAAGGCATGCTTCGTAGCCAAGGGGTTTGCACAGAAAGAGGGAGTCGATTTTTTGGACTTTTTCCTTGGTGGCTAGATATTCCTCCATCCGAGCAGTTATTTCACTTGCAATAGAGATGGGCTGGCGCGTTCATCAGATGGACGTGAAGATTGCCTTCATCAACAAAGTTATTGAGGAAGAAGTCTACATTGAGTAGCCTGAGGGTTTTGAGGTTGGAGACAAGGATACACATGTTTGCAGGTTGAGAGGAGCCTTGTATGGGCTCAAGCAAGCACCTTAGGCTTGGTACTCGAGGATCGACAGTTACTTGAGAGAAATGGGATTCCAACGGAGTGAGGCTGATCCAAACCTCTATTTTTTAGTAGGTGAGGTGCCTCTTACTGGTACTTTATGTTGATGATCTCTTTCTTACTGGAGATGAACATTTGATTGCAGATTGCAAGGCTAACCTTGCAGCAGAGTTCGAGATGAAAGACCTTGGTTTGATGCATTACTTCCTTGGTCTGGAGGTTTGGCAAACAGATGGGTGCTTTTTCTTAGGACAGGGGAAGTATACAGTAGAGATCTTGCACAGGTTCAAGATGACAGATTTTAGGCCCATGTCCACGCTGTTATCGCACAAGTTGTAGGTTGGGCAAAGCCCGACCCAACCACCGATTGGCAACAACTAAGAGGTCACCTACCCACTGTCACCTTAGGCAGGTGTCCCCGTCACTTTAGAGGTGAGGTAGTCATCTCAAGGGGGGAATCTCGGTGACCCTAGGGGGAATGAGATGAAGATGGATGAAGATGGAGATGAAGTCCCTAGAGGTCAAATCCAAATGGTATGAAGGTCTTGGAATGAAGTCTTGGGAAGGTCCAAAGGTTGCCAAGTATGTTGAGTAACATGCAAATGGTGAAATACCTGCCCGAGACACAAGAAAAACCAAGCATATAGTGTAATATG
Source organism: Picea engelmannii (assembly GCA_009831015.1). Taxonomy (NCBI): domain Eukaryota; kingdom Viridiplantae; phylum Streptophyta; class Pinopsida; order Pinales; family Pinaceae; genus Picea; species Picea engelmannii. The sequence goes on along the minus strand of ML782367.1, from coordinate 1,189,699 downwards.
TTAGTTGGACAAGCAAGTTGAGCTTGCTGTCCCTAATTTGCAGCAACAATAAATGATATATATCAGCTCAATAAAGATAATAAAGACTGCACAATAAGTGCTAAGTATGTGATAAATAAACAAGAGATAAAGCTAGTGGAAGCTAGCTCAACTCACCAATGATTAAGCAACACTCTAGCACAAATAGCAAGGCTGAAACAAAAGCTTACTGCAGAGATATTATCAGCCTTATGGCTGTAGAAAAATTGTTACAACAACAATAAAATCGGCCAATGAAATCCGTAAAGAAACCATCCAAGAATTGCCTTAAATCAAATAGAATGAGTTGGCAAACTTTTAGCAATTTTTGATGGTTAAAGCACAAGTTATAAGTGGCTTTATATTAGGGTTTCTGCAGTCAAGTTATCAGTCTTATGGCTGTAGCAAACCAAGCCCTATATCAGCAAAATTATCCAACACAAATCACTTGTAATTGGCTCAAAGAATGTGCCTAGGTTGGTAGAGGGTCAGGGCAGAAATTTAGGCCTAGTCTAGGGTTAGTTTAGGAGCTAATTAGGGTTAGTTACCTAAGGTTAGTGCAGCCCTAATGGATGTAGGTTTGTGTCTATTACAACAGCAATTTGTAGTGGTTGAAAGGGATGCCTTAATAAGGCAAGAGAGCCAACGACTCAAGGAACACTTCCCCAAAAAGAGAGACTTAAACTTGTAAAATCACGTTTTCCAAGGCAATCATTTTGTTTCTCCAATGCAATAAATAAATGACTAGTTCTCTTAATAATTGGGTTAATGGGGTCATGCAAAGAAAAAGCTAGAGAAGCTACCTCCTTGGGGGTGTAAATCCTCTTACTCCCCGAGGCAAGTTTCTCTAGCTAGGGTTTAAGCTAAGAGGGTGTATGCCCTTATACTTCTCTTAGCAAACCCTTGTTTAACCAATAATATGTAGCATAAAATGATGGAGACTATGGTGGGGGTGTATGCCCTTATAGTTCCCACCTAGCTCCTAGCAAAATAACCTTGACTTGAAACAAATGATAGCATGAAAGTAAAAACCATACCAATTCAAGGAAAATGCTAAGATAATCCACCACAATAGCAAGAGAGAAGCCTTCCAAGGCTAGCACATCACTTCCATCAACCATACATCAAGAGATAACCATAAACAAGAGCACAAGAGAGACAATTTACCAAAGGTAGCGAAAATTTCAGACCAAGTACTTCTCACAAGAGGGAGAGTTATGATAAAATGAGATCTTATGATCTCTTATTTATACAAAATGTCACCAAGGTAACTTGTCCACATATTTAGGGGTAAACCACAAGACTAGGGGTCAACAACCCTAATCTTGCCCCCTTAACAAAGTAATTCATTTAAAATTCACTTTTGCACATAAGAAAACCCTAATTTTAGAAGGACGTCATCCCTTTATGGGACGTTTTGGCACTAGGAGCAAGTCGTTGGTGTAGGAGGAGGGTGTCTAGGCTTGCCAAAGCCACATGCCAAGTATCCAAGTTACTTCCTTCATGGTCAAAGCCCAATTCTCCTCAAAACGTTCAAGTGCCAATGCATCAACCATACCACCAAACCCTAACCCCCCTAGGTGACGTCATGCCTCTAAAAGAGACGTTTTGCCTCTCCTAGGAAAAATGTTTGGCATGCGGGGGCTAGGTTATGTCGTCCAAGTCATCTTTAAGGCCTTCCAAGTTTGATCTTTCTCATCTGGCATGCGGACCCTTGTCATCCACCTATGGGCTTCAAGCCCCATGGAAGCCCAAGCTAGGCTTGTTCTTCCAAAACTGTCCACCAACTAGGTCCTGCAAAGACAAATAAGCACGCCCTCCAAGGATCTCAAGTCATAACATCATGATAAGTGAATCCAATCAATAAATGAGCCACCTAAGCATGTGCATCAAAGATYACTAWRTCAAACAATTAAKTGCTCAAAGACATTATGCGACTTGTCARRCTTGAATATGGGAGGGTTGACGAGGTRTCCTATTGGGTAGATCTTKCCCTAGGTCAAGGAGARTTTCCAAGAGATCCCTCTCTAAGCCATGTAAAGTGGGTGAAGTGGTTAGGGTCAAGACTCAATGGGCATAGGGCTCATGACATACAAGAGGTTGTAGTGTCTCATTCATGGGTGCCTTTGTAGAGGGTGTGTGGTACCTTCGTCTACAATGCACTTTTTCCAAGCCCATTATTTTCCATTCTTTCATTCTTTCATAATTTTAAGGAAAGGTTGAAGGCCATTGCCCTGGCGTGGTGTCCAAATAATGACAATGTCACCCACAAACACCTAGTGGAAATGAAAAGGCTGACTCGTGATGAGACCCCCTCTCTCTCAGCCATGCAACTGAGAGTCATTACCCTGGTTTGGTGACCAGCTGATGGTAATGTCATACCACTAGACATTCATGGACATCATAGGCCTGCTCGTGATGAGACCTCCTATCCTCCAACTAACCTTTTAAGCATTCTTAATCATATTTTATTGTGGGTCCCCCTTTACTCGAAGATAAGTGTTTCATTGCTTTCTTGGGTGATCCCTGGGTGAAGCATCTAGAAGGTTCATACATAGACTTTTATCTTTTACCCAACATCAATCCCTCTGGGCCTTCAGCCCCTTCTTCCCATAGAATGAGGGACAACCCCTTCTTGGGTAAATACACCCTAAAATCCCAGGAGACAAGGAAAATTGGGGGGAACAGTGATGGAAAGTGGTAATTATGGTCGGGAACGGTACGATGGCTCTTCAAGGGAGTTCCTAGTAGCAAACCCATCCCCAAGGAAGACCACTTACTAGGGCACAATGTCAACCACCAAGGTGAAGCAGGGAAAAAGGCATAATGTCCAAGCATATATCATGAAATCTAGAGCAATCTAAGATACAACATACTCAAATGGCTTAAATATTGAAATGATGCTTACCATAATACTGACTTGTACCTCATGGAGCAAGGTCCACTACCTTCCAGAAGCCAGCTGATGTGGTGGATGCCATCTAAAAATCTGCGACCTCTGTGGCGGTGAGAAGGGTCTCCAACTATGCCAAAGGGTACTGCTGGTCATGTAGTCTCTGGACACTCCATATCTACAACCTGAGGGCCTTGAGACATAATCTCCTTAGTTATCCACAAAATGGGGATAACACACGCCTCTAGTGACAAACTGGAGGAAGATAGATGCATTTAGTTCTGAGACAGTGGACCCCACCATCTATTGTCATCTTATTGGATCACTCATGTATCTGGTCAACATTAGACCGAATATTAGCTTTGTAGTCAACTCTTTGAGTCAGTTCATGGTGGACCCTCAGAGAATGCATTGGATAGCTGCGAAGCATGTGCTTCGCTACTTGAAAGGTACAGTGGAGTACGAGTTGTTGTATGAGCGCAGTGGTGGAGTGAGATTGGTGTTGAGATTTGGGTACCTAGGAAAGTGGTTCCCTTGTGTTTGTGAGTCTCTAAACACAAAGGGGGAGACTATTACCCTTATTTACTTTACTTTTTGTTCTAATTTCACTTTGACTTGGGAGTTTAAGTCAAAAGTGAAATATGTCACTTAATTCATTAAAGTGACATTTAATTCACTTTGTGGGCGAGTTAAAGGACATAAAGCAAACTAAGGAAAGTGGGTTTCCCAAGTGATTAGGATTAAATCTCACCCATTGATTAGACATGGCTAGATTGGATCTAGGCCATTGATCTTTTAGGGTTTGGCCAAAGAGAGGCTAAAGGAGGGAAAAGGGTAATGAAGAGGCTCATTCTTCACTTGAGATATTTGAGAGAAGAGAAGGAGAAGAGCTCTTGGGCGCATTTCTTGAGGAGGAGAGGGCGCATGAGGTCAAGGGTTTGGGAGCAGCCTTAGCTTGGTGCTAGTCTACCATGGATTATGGGTTACATCTTGGAGGAGGGCGCATTCATCTAGAGAGGGTCACATTAGCTTGAGGAGGCCGCATTCTTGAGAGGAGGGGCATCAAGTTGAGTAGGGGCGCACCTTGAGGAGGGAGCTTACTTGTTGAGGAGAGGCACACTCTATAAGGAGTGGAGGGCGCATGGAAAGGAAGGGTGCATGCTATTGTCGGAGTTTTGCTTGAGGATGGGTGCACTTAGGCTTAGTGCACACCCATCTCTTGGAGGGAGGCACTCTTGAGAGGAGGGCACATTATCAAGGGCAAAGCAAAGGCAAGGCAAGGTTCTAAGGCACAAGCAAAGGGTAAAGGCAAAGCAAGAGGCAAGGAAAGGGGTCAAGGCACTAGCTAAGGAAGAGGGGCGCACCAAGGCAAAGGGCGCCTAGCTTCAAGGGGCTAGCAGGCACATCTTCAAGCGACTCCAAGGCATCTGAGAAGGGTTGCTATTGTACCAGGTTCACTTGTATATGTTTTCCGAGTTGTACATTTTGCTTTGAGACCTTCTATATACATCTACTTCAAACTGGTTTTCCCCATGGGGGTTTTTCCAGGGTCATGTTGACCAAAAACTTATGTGTCAATTTCATGCATGCTTAGAATTGTTAGATCAACATTTTAGAGTTGTAAAGATCTGAGGAGTGTTATGTGTTTGAGTATTATTGCATGTGCTAACATTGGAATGTAAAACACTTGCAAGGGCACCTCAAATAACACTTAACCAATGAAAATTATCAGCAGAAAGTTACCTAATTGTTTGCTGTCCTAAAATGCAACAAAGGACAGTTCTGGAAGATTAAACTTAGAGCTAAAATCCTTCATAGACAGATCAGATTTAGCAGCCTGATAGTACCTCAGTTCTCTTCATGGTATTAGAGCATCCCTTGGTGGCAAATACTTGCTGATTTCTAGTGCATTAAGTGGACAATTTTGTGACAGCTTGTTGGCAGATTTTTGGACAGCTTGTTGGCAGAGTTAGTGGACAGCTAGTGGGCAGATTTGTTGGATAGTTGCAAGACTGATTTTTGACACTTGTGGACAACCTTTTATCACACCTGCGTGGACAGGAGTGAGGCTGATTTGGACAACGTCTTATCACACCTGTTTTATCAGGAGTGAGGTTGTAGTTTGACCACCTCTTTTCACACCTGTGTTGACAGGAGTGAGGCAATACTCTTGTGTAGTTTTAGCATCAGTGTGAACTTTAGTGGACAACCATGTTGGTGTCCCAGATGCGGGCAGAGGATAGGCTAGACGAAGCTAGCAATTGGTCCCCTTGGAAGACCAGGCTTATCTTTGTCTTGGAGGATCTTGAACTATGTGATATAGTTTAGACTCCTGTTGTTGTTCCTCCTACCACTGCTCCCATGTTGGTGGCAGAGTTCAGGAAGAGGAACAACAAGGCAAATAGGACTATTTGTGATGTGGTGAGAGACCACTTCATACCCCACTTGACTAGTAAAGACTATGCATTTGAGATGTGGGCATCCTTGTGCAAGCTTTACCAGAGTCCAAACCAAAATTGGAAGAAGGTTTTGCTAGACAAGCTCAGGAGCATTCATATGCTCGATTCCGAGTCAGTTACATCATTCCTTGGCAGATTCACTTAGATCAGAGACGAGCTAGCAGCTGTCGGAGAGATAGTGGACCTAGACTTTATGGTGAGGACAACTTTAAACAACTTTTCCAAACCTCGGGGTTCATTTGTTCAAGGCATTGTTTCCCGGGAGGTTATGCCTACTTGGGAGAGACTTTGGGATGATTTCGTACAGGAGGAGACGAGATGCACCTCAGAGTCTCCAGGACAAGAACGGATATCTCAGGGTGATGAAGTCCTTGCGACAGAGGTGCTAGATAGGGTCCCAAGGGAGGGGCCAAACCACAACAGAGTGGCAGTGGGCAAGAGAGAGGCATGAGCACAGTGAGATGCTTTTCTTGTGGAGAGATGGGTCACTATGCAGGATAGTGTCCCAAGAAGAAGAAGCAGCAGGATGGTATTGCAGCAACATCAAAGGAGGTTGAGTTCAATGCGCAGTTTGTGAGGGAGTGTGCATTCGTTAGCTGATACACCATCCGGCGTCAGGTGGGGAGACAGAGTTGAGGAGGACCTATTGACTTGGAGTAGTGATTCAGAGGGAGATCAGACTTGGTTTTCGAGGACACCATCTTCAGGGGTGACTGGTCCACCCGGGATAGCTTCAGTTTCAGAGTTCTCGAGACAGAGGGTTGGTGCAGGGGCTTTAGAGCATCAAAGATTGATGAGGAGGAGCAACAGGGCACCACAGAGGCTTGAGCCTCACTTGGTTACGGAGACGGGCATATCAGGTTCAGAATCCACTTTAGGTGGAAGTCACTTGGTGAGAGCCCAAGTTGAGGATCTTGGTGAGATGCCAAGATCCAGATACTCTTGCTGAGATGCCAAGAGGGAGGAGACTGTTGGCGAGATGCCAATAGTAGTGACCGTTGGCGAGATGCCAAGAGGTAGAAGTCCTTGGTGGGAGACCAAGGTTGAGATCTTTGGTATGATACCAAGATCTAGGTGATCTTGGATAGGTGGAGATGCACTTCCATCAATAGATCACGCAGGTTGAGTAGATCTATGTCAGAGACTACTTTTGGTGATCAGGGTACAACCATACTCACAGAGTATTTGCTAGTAGACAACCATGTCCATTGCTGGGATGAGATTGGGGGTGAATGGCACTTTCCTCGGTAAGAGGGAGTGTTGATATTTGGGTACCTTGGAAAGTGGTCCCCTTGTGTTTGTGAGTCTCTAAACACAAAGGGGAAGACTATTACCCTTATTTACTTTACTTTATGTTCTAATTTCACTTTGACTTGGGAGTTTAAGTCAAAAGTGAAATATGTCACTTAAGTCATTAAAGTGACATTTAATTCACTTTGTGGGCGAGTTAAAGGACATAAAGCAAACTAAGGAAAGTGGGTTTCCTAAGTGAGATTTTAGGATTAAATTTCACCCATTGATTAGACATGGCTAGATTGGATCTAGGCCATTGATCTTTTAGAGTTTGGCCAAAGAGAGGCTAAAGGAGGGAAAAGGGTAATGAAGAGGCTCATTCTTCACTTGAGACATTTGAGAGGAGAGGAGAAGGAGAAGAGCTCTTCGGTGCATTTTTTGAGGAGGAGAGGGCGCACGAGGTCAAGGGTTTGGGAGGAGCCTTAGCTTGGTACTAGTCTACCATGGAGTATGGGCTATATCTTGGAGGAGGGCGCATTCATCTAGAGAGGGGCGCATTAGCTTGAGGAGGGTGCATTCTTGAGAGAAGAGGCGCACCTTGAGGAGGGAGCTTACTTGTTGAGAAGAGGCGCACTCTATTAGGAGTGGAGGGTGCATGACAAGGAAGGGCACATGCTATTGTGAGAGTTTTGCTTGAGGAGGGGCGCACTTAGGCTTAGTGCGCACCCATCTCTTGAAGGGAAAAACTCTTGAGAGGAGGGTGCATTATCAAGGGAAAAGCAAAGGCAAGGCAAGGTTCTAAGGCACAAGCAAAGGGTAAAGGCAAAGCAAGAGGCAAGGAAAGGGGTCAAGGCACTAGCTAAGGAAGAGGGCCGCACCAAGGCAAAGGGCGCCTAGCTTCAAGAGGCTAGTAGGCACATATTCAAGGGACTCCAAGGCATCCGAGAAGTGTTGCTATTGTACCAGGTTCACTTGTATATGTTTTCCGTGTTGTACATTTTGCTTTGTGACCTTCTATATACATCTACTCCAAATTGGTTTTCCCCATGGGGGTTTTTCCAGGGTCATGTTGACCAAAAAATTATGTGTCAATTTCATGCATGCTTAGAATTGTTAGATCAACATTTTAGAGTTGTAAAGATCTGAGGAGTGTTATGTGTTTGAGTATAATTGCATGTGTTAACATTGGAATGTAAAACACTTGCAAGGGCACCTCAAATAACACTTAACCAATGAAAATTATCAGCAGAAAGTTACCTAATTGTTTGCTGTCCTAAAACGCAGCAAATGACAGTTCTGGAAGATTAAACTTAGAGCTAAAATCTGGTCAAAGATAGATCTGATTTAACAGCCTGATAGTACCTTAGTTCTCTTCAATTGGCAGGTTTTACAAATGCTGATTGGGCAGGATATGCAGAGGACAAAAAGAGCACTTCAGGGTGTTGCTTCAACATAGGATCAGGTATTATATCCTGGTTCAGCAGGAAGCAGAGATCAGTGGCATTGAGCTTTGCTGAGGCAAAGTACATGGTAGCTAGTTTAGCAACATGTGAGGCACCGTGGTTGAGGAAATTGTTCTTGGGATTGTTCGATAAGGAGTTAGAGGCTACTGTGATACGTTGCGATAATCAGAGTTGCATCAGGCTCTATGAGAATCCCGTGTTTCATGATTGTAGCAAGCATATAGACATCTGCTATCACTTCATATGAGATTATGTACAGAGGGGAGGTGTAAGGCTCCAATACATACAGACAAATGATCAAATGGAAGATATATTTACCAAGGCACTTTGTAGACAGAAGTTCGTGAAGTTCAGAGACAAGATGGGGTTGGTATAGAATCCCTTCCTTGCTAAGAGGGAGTGTTGAGAAGTGTAGCGTGGAAGGTCTTCCCCTTGTGTGGCATCCTAGCATGGTGGGGGACAATGAAACTAAGCCAAGTCGATGGGTTGATATCTTTCCTAAAGTTTTACTTAGGAAAAAGTACATTAGATGTGTTGTATTTTAATGTTGACTTAATGAGCACTTTTCTAAAGTTAAAAGTAAAAATAATTTAAGTGATGGTCTTTTAATCTTGGCCATCCATCTCATTGAGAAAGTAAGGGTTTATCTTAGCCATTGATCTCTTTGGAGATAGGGTTTTTGTTTGCTAATTGAGACAAAAGGAGGTCGACTTGGTGGCTGGGCGTATTATGCACTTGAGAGAGGGCGAGTTTCATCTAGAGGGAGAGATTCGCTTGAGGGTTTGCTGGAGGAGAATTGCAGAGAAGATAGAGGAGACATCTAGCAAGGAAATCAAGTTGCTTTCCTTGGCATTTGCAGAGGCCGAGCTTCAGATCTGAGAGGGAGCCGTACAGAGTGACGCAGGGGGTGACACAGAGGGCCGTACGTATTGCGCAAAGGTCCACGACTAGGTTCGTCTTGAGTTATTCTGGTTCCCTAGATTGGGAGAGGGCTGTACAAGTGTTGAGGAGGAAATCGCTGGGGTTTCTCTCAGCGATCGATTTGTCTTGTAAGAGATCTCTATATTTTCTGCTGCATAATAAAATCCACAAACAGAAGAACTGTTTTTTCCACATTTAGTTTTTCCAGGAGTTATTTTACCCAAAAATTTTGGTGTCTCTCATGTGATGTGATTGCTGTTATCTTCTAAATTGTTCCTCAGTTTATTTCTGCAGTGCGATTTTAGTTTTGTGAAGAAACCTAGCTGTAACTGATAAATAACAATTTCAGAAATTTTAAATGTGCTAAGTAATTTCTGAGTGATATATCGTTTGAGATATTTGGTTCATCTTGCTGGGTTTTAGTAAATTCACATGGCAGCCTAACACCTTCAAAGAAAATGTTCCACTGTTTCATCCTTTCCACATAGAACAAAAGCAACATCTGTCACACCCCTTTTATGAAGTCTATGTTGGATAGCCAACCCTTGCTGCAGCTGAAGTCCCCATATAGGGCATTGTTGATCTATTTGGATGGTAGAATGCCCCCATTTATCATTCTAGGGCAGACAGTATGCAGCCCATCACATTGGAAGCGTTGTGCTTTCCCTTATGTTTTATATCTTGCGCATAATTAATGATATTTGAGTTATATTTTGAATATTGCAATTATTTCTTGAATCTTTCATGATATATTATTTTGGGTATATTTTTTGTAATCTCAGTTTTCTGTGCAATTTGGACTACATCGAGAGGTATCAGAGTGTACATCAAGTGCTATGAGAGCCACAAGAAGTGGTGTTAGAGCCACTTCAAGGGGGCTCCCTTGTCCCACAAACAAGGGGGTCTCATACATCAATTTGGCATTTGTCTAGGGTGTAACCTTAAATTACATTATTAGTACTATTATCACTATGCTCCTACTCTGAACTTTTCATAAGTGATTTGGTTCAGTGGGGCAATTCATCACCAATTAAAATGCCTCAGAAATGGTTGTTACAATCACACCAAGAATTCATACCAACTTAGATGCATCGAAGATCTTTGTTATTTTAAATTGAGCATGTAAACTTATTCCGATTTATATGAATGATGCAACCAATGAATTGATGGTGTTCAGCAATTGTGTAAATATAGATAATCATCAGCTTTATGTTTTATTGCAAGTATCATTGGAAGTAAATATTGTGAAAGCAAATACTAAATCTAAAACAGGAGTTTGACGTGATCAGGATTAACCTTGGATTACCTAATGTTTTCTGCATAACAAGGTGGGTATTGTTATCTGTATAATGATTAAGGTACATCTGTAGAGGGGGCTTGGCATTACAAGTTTTGAACATTGTATGTCTTCTCTGTATTGCATAGGTAGAAAGATTAAAATATATCGCACTATAATATAAGGCAGAACTGAGTAGGAATTGAGTCAAATAAGCAGGGGTAGAAAATTGACAAAATTCGGAGTGTTTTCCGTCATCATAATTTTTTCTTTCATATAATAAGGTGCTATTATAAAGTAGCATTGAGTAGGGATTTGTAACATCCCCAGCCACCAACAGGCCGGGCAATGCTACCATGCAGAGACATTCTCATACTTATATATATAACATGCATTAATCCATTTAACATATTTAATGAAACTTAACCAACAATACAGAGTAATTACAGCATTACTGCTAACATACTGAATTAATGGAATTAACAGTAATTCATTCCTGCAACGGAATGCATGATAATATTACAAGCATCACAGACATGCATTTTAACTGAAATTAAACACATAATGATACTTATCTTTGATACTGTAGTAACTCAACCAACTACGTGCAAACCTTCCACGAACTTCCCAGCCTTAGACCATGCTGCTCATCACGCTCAGCAGTGGGTCACCCCCGAGTTGGGACCAAACTCCACCCAAGGCAAGGGAATCCTAGACTAGGCTGAGGTTACAGGAAAACTACACAGAGCAACCGAAAGGATTCTCTCCAGGAGCCTTCTTACGCCCACTACTTACGCACTCTCATTCCCCACATGCCTGTTCTACCCGGGAGTTTACACCTTCACAAGCATAGTCGATCGGTGCTTCACCTCCCTCTCTGGGTCTCGGCAACAGGCCGGATCAGGAAGTCTCAGAGCTCCGTAGCTGGTGCTGGACTCTCTCTGGGAGAAAACCACTTCCCGACAGTCTCTCTCTCACTTGGAACGAGCTGCTCATAGGCCTGACAGCCTGCCTCTTCTACACGGGCCTGGCAACCCGGTTCTTCAGCCAACTTCAACTCAGATCCCGCAAAGTGAGGATAACAGTGACAGCAACGGGTTAACATCACTCAGGAAGACAAACAAAAAGTTGCGAACCCCAAACGGTTCAGAATATGAACTCGGCTCTGCAATCGTGGTTAGACTGGGTTCATGAAATTCCACAGGATGACTCACAGTTTTGGTTTTCAGGATTGCGTGTCAATGCAGAAGGCAAACGGTTCAGGGGAGGATGGCCAACGAACTCCGGCGTGAGGGTACCCGAGATCAAACGCAAAGGATGACAGAATGAGGAGGGAACCCCCTCCACGGTTGACTTCTGCAGCTTTAACTGCATGCGCCCATGTCGACACCTATCTTCCTGGAGCTGCATGCACTCCATTTTGCATACGTTCCTTTCCAGGAACTTAGGACAACCCTCAACAATTGTCCACCTTGGCCTTTTTAGGAAATAATAATAATTATTATCCCCCTCTAAAAGTAAATCCCCTAGCTTAACCCCTAGGTTCAACACTTAGCCTCTCTTTCCAACCTTTCAGCCCCTTTCCCTTACCCATTTTGTGGAAGCTTAGTCCCCCATCGCTCTTTCTTCGTGGTCGGTCTGCACACAACGATGTTTATATATTATATTAATGATCTGCATAATTACATATACAAAATCAGACTCCTGGCCTTTAACACTTAGGCTCTCCGGCCTAATAAACACATAAGCCCACTAGCTTATCAATACTCGGCTCACCAGCCTACAAAACATGATTACAATTCATAATTACAACTGGGGCTCTACCGGGGAATATTACAGGATTGAGCCAAATAAGCAGGTGTAGCTAATTGAAAAATTTCTGAGTATTTTTCATCAACACTATTGAAACCCCCCCTCCCTTCCCTCCAGTTCTCCATCAATCAGGGTCGCTTGAGCAGCCAGGTTTCTGTCAAAAGTTTTTTCCCCACGGCCTTGGATGTCGGGAAAGATGGGCTCCCTCGCTCTTGTGCTCTCCCTAGGATCATACAGGCAGGGCCTCTCAGTGCATTGGCCACTCCATAGAGGATATCATCTGCCAGTGCATTGGCCCCTTCACAGGTATTGATGAATCCGATGAAGAGCCTGTATCGTAGTTCCCCCAAACATCCTCGGCAGCCAGCTCTAGTCTCAGCTCCAGCAGGCCTTGACATCCTCTCCTCTATTTCTTGTATTGTGACTCTCTTGTACTTGCACCTTCTTTTATATTTTCTCTTGGCTAATATTTAGCTCTTAGCTGGGCACTTTGTTCTTTGTCTTTTATGCATTCAATATTGATCTAGGAATTGCTTTTGCACTCCCACATTGTATTTACACTGGATGTACTCTTTTAGTCACATTGATCTACTTTTGTGGTCATTTGTTGGACATTAATAAAACTATCTGGTCTCATCTTATCTTATCTATCTCTGTATTGCTCTTTTATTGTTAAAGTGAGGTTTTCTCTAATGCAATCACAATGGCAGCATTCTCTGTGTTGCTCTTTTATTATTATGGTTTCACATGTATATTTTGAAACTTGCAAAGTGTATGTGGGTGTTGAAATCATTCATTGGCTAACAAGTGATGGTAACTTCAGAACTTATCTCACATTTTCTACACATTTATAATGCATGTATAAGTGAATCAATGTGTTTGTGCATGCATGTGTGGATGTTTGTGCATTCAGTACTAATTAATTAAAAAAGTTGACAGAGATTGGCACTGTTGTATGAACCAATGAATGCCTACAACATTAGGAGAGTAACCTTAGTAGGAGAATTGCCTTAGAAATTTCTGGCCATTATCTGATACTTGAAGTATCACTCATCCCATCTGATATTTGAAAACTTCTTGCTTTTTTTTTACATGTGGTTCATGGCACCGAAGACCGGTACTCGCTACGTCCATGGAAACCCCCCCCGAAATCCGCGAGAGAACATGGGGAGGCTGAGCATTTTCGGAATTTTGGGGGCTCAACAACAAGAGCATCATATAGACACATTTAAGAGCATCACATATCACTTACAAGGAATTGAACCTGGGTGGGGAGGGTAGCAACCATTCCTTCCAACCACCCAAGCTACATCCAATGGACGAAAACTTCTTGCTTTATCCATGTCTTGTGATAATATTTTCCACTCTTCTATGATCACAAACTCACATTTGTCTGTACTATGTAGTTTGCTGGTGTATATGTGCATTCTGAACAGAAAATCCAATGCTGTGTTTTTAGAGGGACCTACACTTGGAGGGATCATACCGATTCCTGTACGAATTGTTGAGACTTGGCCTTTGAATGTTTATTTTGGTATCAATCTTTTAGGATGAAATCATCTGAGACAGATTAGAAATGAATTAGGAAGATTTTTACTTAATGCTTGTGTACACCTGTATTTTCTATTTGTATAAGCTGAAATGGAAATGGTAAGTTGGTTGCATTTGTTTTGCATCTGATGAAATCAAATAATTGTTTTGCAAATGTAAATTTGGACATTTGCCTAATGATTCAGTTTCTCCTATAATGCTACAACTGTCTGTACATTTCAGAATCTTAGTGTTTTCAAGTATGTGTGCATTTTAGTGTATTGATATTTTTGAACTTTTATGTTCATGTATGCACTGCAAGATCCCTTTCAACTCAGATATGCCAAATTCATGGAAATAAAGGTTGTTATATTTATGGAAAAACAGTATAGCTTTGCCCAAAACTACAGCAGTTCTCCTTTTTCTTTTTCTTGGTTTCTAATAGTTATGGTTATTCTAAGTCTTCTGAATCAAAATGTTTTGCACAATATGTACCCTTAATTGAATATTTCTGGCTTGCCATGGCTGAGATCTTGGTAAACCTAACTTGACTTTTCAAAACTTTTATTGGCTATCGTGATATGTTTAAGTATTATTTGTTACAT
>ML782367.1:1134599-1149781 GCA_009831015.1 Picea engelmannii | reverse complement strand
CCGCTAAAAGGGAGGGGACATGACATGCGTGCACCAACCTTAGAACACTTCCAAAATTAAACTGCTGTTCAGATTTAGCACCTCAGTTAGCTCTTCTATTTCAGAGTTTGTTTCTGCATGCATTATCTATTAGAGTAGGGCACATTTCCCTAGGACTTCTAAGGTGCTTGCAAATGGAATTGAGGAGGGCACAGATCCCAAGGAGGAGTCTACATGCATGCATGCCACAGTTATCCTCCAGTTGAGGCACACTATTTCTGGTATTTGTATCCATGCAGGGGAACGCACTGGTTGAGTAGATTAGGTTTAAGGTTTGACTGAATCACGTTGGGTGCTTCATGCATGTGGCCAAATACATTGTATGTTCCCTCTGTCTCTGGTTCTATAAAAGAGACCTGGGGCTCACCACTGTCGGTTGGCGAGTTTGAGTTTTGAGCTATAGAAGTGTAATTTTTCTCCTTTCAGTAAAGAGAAGATAGATGCAGTATTGAGTGTTCTGTATGTGAATTTGTTATTCGTAATTTCCAGCAGTATCTGTTTATAGATTAACATATTCAGAGATTGTTGTTTTGATTGAGGCTTTAAGTTCTTAATCTACCTAGGTTTAGGTTAATTTATCTGAGTGCAAAATCTGCTTACCATGGTTGAAATTTTAACATGGTATTAGAGCACGTTCACTGAAATCCTCTAGATCCATGTATGGAATGGGCTGCTCCCTATGAAAGGGAGCTGTCAGAGGGTTTCAGCTGGTGTGATGCCCAAGCTTAAGTGAGTAAAGTAGATCTGGACCTGTGATAAGTTGTTGAGTGAGATGCCCTGGATCTTCTAGTATTTGGAAGGATGTTATTGGCCTAAGATAGGCGATTTGCACCTAGGATAGGTTGCAGTTTTAATTTCTTTTGAGTCTGATCTGTTTGTTCAAGTGTGCTCGATGGCCAGTTTTGGTCTCCAAGGGTGTCACATGTTGAAAGGTGCTTCCAACTTTGTACCATGGAAGTGAAGGCTACAAAATCTCTTGGATGAAGTTGAACTATGGTATCTTGTGGATATAGAGGTCACACCTCCCACTAATCCCAAGGACTTGGCAAAACATACTAAGAAATCAGCTAAGGCGAAGCAAATTGTCCTTGATTCAGTGAAGGATCGCTTGATCCGTAAGATTGCAAAGAACAAAATGGTGAAGGAGACTTTTGATGCCCTCGTCACATTGTACCAAAGTGTCCATGTGTCCCGTAATATGCTTTTGGAGAACAAGCTCACTGGTTCCCGCATAAGCAAGACCGATTCTATCGCGAGCTATCTAATGAAGATCACATAGTTAAGAGATCAACTCGCTGTCATTGGGGAAGAGATTGATGAGAGTGAGCTAGTTTAGGTCACTATGAATGGCTTTGATCCACTGCAGCATCGCTTTGTTTAATGTATTTGTGCTTGTGAGAAGTTACCAACTTCTGAGAAATCCTGGTATGACTTCATCGGAGAGGAGACAAGATTAGAGACAGTTTCATCCAGTGTCAAGGAAGCACAAGACCTAGCCCTCATTGGGAAGGTGAGGAAAGGAGGAAAGAAGAGAGGATCCAGGAAGGGTCAGAAGAAGAAGGAAGACTTGAGATCTTCGAACCATTGGAAGAAAGATCAGAGCCATGTGAAGTGCTTTAAGTGCCACAAGTTTGGTCACTATGCCCCTCAATGTCTTAAGAAGAAGGGGAAGGGTAAGCAGCAAACACAATTTGCAAGGAGTGCAAAAGCTTCCGCAGGAGTTGATGAGATTGCATGCAAATTAGAGACAGCATTCTCCATGGTGGCATGCCTTTCCACTAACACAGTTCCTGGTGTCGAGTCATATGTGGAGTCTGGACAATGGAGCTTGTAGACACAACAGCGAACAGATCGGATTTCTTCAAACTAGAAGAACGAGATTCTGACATGTAGGTGGAGCTTGGTGACGATGCCAAGTACTCAGTGATTGGGATGGGTTCTAGTCACCTGGTTCGTGTTTGTGTTCAAATTCAACAATCATGAAATTCAAAAAAAAACGCCATGTGAAAAACAATTCGATAAAATTTGCCATTAAGTGTGAGAATTAAAAATATATAACATATACATTAAATATAATATATATATCAAAAATTTTATTATTTAACTTCAATAAATTTATTGTGAAATTTTAATTTAGATATCTTTTAAGTGTAAGAAAAAATATATATGAAAGTTTATATACATTATATAAAGTAATATATAAATTTATATTAATATAGATAACTATTGTAATAAATATTTTTGTATAGTATAATATAGATGTAGTTAGTTAACATAGACTACAATTTAATTAATGTAAATGTATTAGCAATTGGGAGTTTATTAATGTATCCCTCATGCAATAATAAAGGTATTAGACAACAAACTTCTGATTTTTCCAGTGAGAGATTAATTTGCATAAGACGACATCCACACAATGAACATAGGGCAAAGAAGACGGACTTTAATTGCATCATTCAACGGCTATATATACAAACGGAAAATGGAGGGCGCATTCAAAAGCATCTCCTTCCATATCCATTAAAAAACACACTGAAAATTAATGATTAACAACAGCTAGGTTGACTGGCGAATTTACTAGCTGAACTTTAACGAATTTATGTGTCTTCTCTTCAAATGCATTGAAATTCAAACTTCTTCCCTGAAATTCAGCAAACATGGTGACTAAGGAACTTCTATCTGATTCTACATGCCAACAGGGGGAGGTTCTTGAGCCATGCCAACAGGGGGAGGTTCTTGAGCTACATGAGGTATTATATGTCCTCAGTTTAACCAAGAATCTCCTTTCAATTTCTTATCTAATAGATCTATAGTGTATGGATGAGTTGGTCATAAAATGATCATCAAAAAATGCAGCCCTAATCTCAGTCGAGTTTTGGCTATAGGAGTGCATGAGGGGGGGGCCTTTATAGCTTGCTAGAAAATCCTAGCAAATCCTATGAAGAAAGGAGCCTTCATACATAGCAGTGAAAATCTATGTGAGCTTTGGCATAGACGATTAGGTCACTTGCACTATGAAGCTTTGCCTCTTCTAAAAGACATGTTGGTGGGACTCTGTGATTTCAAGGTGTAGAGGACAAGATTGTGCAAGGGATGTGCACTCAGCAAGCATGTCAAGACTGCTTTCCCATGTAGTGAGCACAGATCAAGGGGGACTCTGGATCTAGTACATTCAAATGTGTATGGATCCATGTTATCAACTTCGTTAACAGGTAACATCTATTACATTTCCTTCATTGATGATTCTTCTAGGAAACCTAGATTTATTTTATGAAGATCAAGGATGAGGTCTTTAGTAGGTTGCTAGAGTTCAAATCGCTTGTGGAGAACCAAATGGGTAGGAAGATGAGGGTACTAAGATCTGATAATGGAGAGTATACCTCTATGGATTTGGATTCCTTTTGCAAAGTAGCAGGGATCAAGAGGGAGTTAGTGGTGCCTTACAACCCTCAACAGAATAAGGTTGCTATAAGGAAGAACAAGTCCATTGTTGAGACAGCAAAGGCTATGGTTCATGACCTAGATCTGTCTATGTTCCTTTCGACAAAGGCATACAGTGCAATTGTATACATCCTGAACAGATGTTCTCATAAGGTATTGAAGAACAAAACACCAAAGAAAGCTTTCACTGGTGAACACATATACAGAGGTGGATGCTACACAGGAGATAAACATTTCCTCCTCTTTAGGCAACAAGTCCAATGGGCACTGAAGCTTCTTCCCTTCCCCTTGTACCTCCTTTCGAGGCATCCCTCCAAGGCAATTTGACTTTTGGCCCTCAATAGTACCTACATCACTCTAGTTTCTCCAGTAGAACATTATTTTCTAGCTATTAGAGTTTAGATCTTAGATTAGATCCACTTTTCATCTTTTACATAAGACTAGCCTTTGCACTCCCATGGTGTATTGATACTATTGTACTTAGTAGTCCCATTGACCTATTTGTGGTCATTTGTTAGACATTAATAAAATTATCTTATCATAGGGAGTCATACCTTGAACAACACGAGTAGGCATCCAATTCATGATGTGGCTTGCACAAAAAAAACTGTTTCCCCCCAGCAATTAAGCTCCATTTGTTTAGAGTGAAGCATATTTGCATAATAGCTCTATTCTTTTGATATGCTACTTCATTTTGTTGTGGAACAGTGCTTTGCCAAGAGATGCCATGAAATTTGAGAAAAGTTGGAAATCACTGCTGATATATTCTCCTCCAAGATTGGTCCTGATACACTTAATCTTTTTATCACTTTGATTTTCCACTAATGATTTAAAATCTTTGAATTTCCCAAAAACTTCATCCTTGGATTGAATGGTGTATATCCAAAGGAAGGAAGAGAAATCATCAATGAAAGTGAGAAGGTACTTGGATCCCCCAAGAGGAGTGGTCATAGGCCCACAAATGTCACTATGAAGTTATGAACCAACTCAAGAGGTCAAGAGGCTCGCTTTGCTAAATCCTTAGGACAGAACTTTTGATGGTGGTTCAATCTGTGGAAGATCGGCAGCTATCTGCAGACAACTAATATGTCACAAAAACCCAAAATTTGTATGTCCCAAACATTGATGCCATAACATATTGGTGTTGTCAACATTGGCCACCATAGCAATAAATCCCTTTCATATCGAGGAAGGAGGCAGCTTCCCTAGCTTATACATTTGACCGAATTCATAATAATAACCTTAGGCAATCACTATAAAAACATCACCTATGTCCTTTAAAACCCATTGATCTGGCCAAAATTCCACCTTTTTGTTGGTGTGAGTGATGTAGGAAATTGAAAGAAGATTGAGTCGAACTCCTGGAAAATGAAGAATTTCTCCAAAATTAGGGGTGCCCATGGTGACATCTGTTGATATTATGGTAGTTGTGGGAGGTATTAACCTCCATATGTAACCTTTAACTAGAATAGAATATTCCGAAAGTTAGAGAAACCCTAAACAGATGTGTGAAAACCCTAGAAGACATGTCAGCTCAGCAGAATATATAATATTAAGGTATTATCCTCGAGGAAGATAAGTCGGCTTCATAGGAAAAAGATAAATAGGAAATATAATTACCAGAAAGTCGGGTCGGCCCAGCCAGAAAAGTCACTGGATAGATTAATATAAATAGAGGACGTCTTGGCTCATTAGTTCACTCACTCTCACTCAGGAAACTAGAAACAGTGCGCAAGTTTGGAGGAGGAGCAACAGCAGCTGCAGTGGTATAGTTTTCTCTTTTTCAGTCTTTTTGGTACTTTCTCTTGTGCGCTACCCTTGGAGAAGGTGCACTCTCTTGGTTATCTGTTGGTTATGGTGTGGCTTCCTGGAATCATTCTTTCTGTCAAAGGTTAAGGTGCTCGAGGGTGGCTTTGTGCCTATGATTAGGTGACAATGGTGTAGCATTGTCTATGGTGAAACGAGCACATCAACATTATTCTAACAGGTTATGAGCCCACACTACCTTCAGAACAGTCTAACCGCTGGAAGGCAAATTGGGAGTTCCTTGTCACACTCATTGTAGCACCAGTTGCAGCTGCAACTAGGGTTTCTGATTTTGCAACTGCAACAAAACCTAAACCTAAATTCTTGGGCACTTTCAGTGAATTATTGGACCTAATTTTTGGGTATTCTAGTGCACCCTTGCCTAGCGCACCCTCTGGTGCCCTCAGCCAGCAAAAACGTCAAGTTTGAGTTTTTGGATCAAACTCAAAGGTTGACTTTTGGTCAAAATTGATTTTTGTGGTCAAAGTTGAAATTTCTGGGTTTCTAGCTTGTTCTAATCATTGAACCTTTTTTATTCAGTTTCTAACCTCTTCGTGGAAAGATGGTGTCTAGTTTCAGATTAGAAGACAAGTTGAACGATACTACAAATTTCAAAGGTATGCACGTGTATATTCTTTTCAAGTTATATCATCCAGCAAAGCATGAGTGTGTTTGGAGGGGATGTACAAGAGACCTTGTCCAAGCAGTGATTTTGAATTCAGTACATTCAGAGGAACAAGCGCACCCTCCCTTGCAATGAAGACTCCAGGTTTGATTATTTAAAATTAGTATGTCTCTAGCTGTTATGGCATTATTATGATCTTATGTTGCATCTTGATCTATTGAAGTTATGACCATTATACTAACCCCTTAATACTAGAGATACACTTGTTGATCTCCTCTCTAAGAGATATTCTTGTTCTTGTTTCTTGTTCTGGGCAGGTCATAAGAGATAAATATGAGAGGGAGTCAAACTCAGAGGGAGTTAGTGATCAAGAAGAAGCCAGCATAGTTTTGTGACACTTTGTAGAATGCAAAGGGGCTTGCAGCAGACGGAAGCATGGTCTGAGGATTCTCTCAGATAGAAGGAGTCGATTTCAGAGTTTGAGATGAAGGATCTTGACCAAATATATTGGGATTGGAAGCGTGGCTGGCACCAGATGAGATCTTCAGTGAGGAGACTAAAGAGGTTTAGCATGATGGACAGGAAGTCCATGGCCACACCTAGGACGACACATCTGAGGAAGTTGTGTGGCAGGATAGACATTTGCTTTGCAGAGAGCACCTTGTGCTAGTATATGGTTGAGTCATGACCGTATTATTGGGTTACAACACAGCATGTAGGTACCTATGTTGTACAGATACATATGATTAATCTTCGATGATGAAGTATGGCTACCGGGATATATAGTTTTTGGATTGGAAGTGCAGAAGACAAATCTAGCACCTGGGGTGCTACTTCAGCTTGGGATCGAGCGGGATTTCCAAACAAGCAGGGAAGCAGATATCTGTAGCACTCAGTCATATATCATATCCAGTGATGCAAGATATGAAGCAGGGTGGCTTTTCGAAGGATCTTGCTAGACTTCATTAAAGACATGGTGCAGGAAGGAGCAGTGAGGCTCCATCACTTATCCACAGATGAGCAAATAGCTGACATTTGCACTAAGCCTCTATCTGGGACAAGCTTGGTAGGAATGCAAATGTTTCCCTGGGGGAGTGTTGATGATTGTAGCATCGTGTCGATATTCCAAGATTGATCAGACGAACTTGATCGTGTGGGAATAAGCCCAGATGTAATCTTCAACGGACTGAAGATTTGAGTTGTTGCTAGATCTCCTATGTGTGAATTGCATCGGGCATTGAAACTCTCACGAGTAGGTGAGTAGCCCCAATAAACATCGGTCCGACTCTATCTCCACAAGAACTAGGCTACAGACCAGACGAGATAGGGAACATCTGCATCCGAAGTAGATGTGCCTCGATGTAGTCTTCGACGAACTGAAGACTCGAGGTGCTTGAGGTGCAATTCCACATGTTTGATAGCATCAAGTTGAATGCATTCATGGAGTGATCCTGTGAGAGGATCACCATGAGGTGTTTGTGGCTCCGATGTGGTCATAATTCTTGTCATGGGACAAGAACGACCCGAGGTGCTAGACACACGTGTCCGATAGCATCGAGCTAAATGCATTCATGGAGTGATCCTATGAGAGGATCAACTATGAGGTGAATGTGGCTCCGATGAGGTCATGATTCTTGTCATGGGACAAGAATGCCCCGAGGTGCTAGACACATGGTGGTGGAGATGGATAATCAATATAGCTAAATGAGGCTCATGAATATTGTGATATCGTTTATGACAGAAGAATACCAAGAACAAGTACGACAATATGTTTTGATGATTGCTACCAGATGATGTCGATAGTAATGATCATACTTATGATGATGTTACCGGTAGAATGGTCTACAAGACTATGTGAGTCTTGCCCATGCCATGTGAAGATGGATGGATGTGTTTAAGACCATTAATACCTCCCTAGCTAAGAGGGAGTGTTGATATTATGGTAGCTGCGAGAGGTATTAACCTCCATATGTAACCTTTGACTAGAATAGAATATTCTGAAAGTAAGAGAAACCCTAAACATATGTGTGAATATATAATATTAAGGTATTATCCTCCAGGAAGATAGGTCGGCTTCACAGGAAAACGATAAACATAAAATATAATTACCAGAAAGTCAGGTTGGCCCAGCCAGAAAAGTCACTGGACAAATTAATATAAATAGAGGATGTTTTGGCTCATTTGTTCACTCACTCTCACTCAGAAAACCAGAAACAGTGTGCAAGTTTGGAGGAGGGGCAGCAGCAATTGCAATTGTACAGTTTTCTCTTTTTCAATCTTTCTGGTACTTTCTCTTGTGCGCTACCCTTGGAGAAGGTGTGCTCTCTTGGTTATATATTGACTATGGTGTGCCTTCCTGGAATCATTCTTTCTGTCAAAGGTTAAGGTGCTCGAGGGTGTCTTTGTGCCTATGGTTGGGTGACAATGGTGTAGCATTGTCTATGGTGAACGAGCACATCAACATTATTCTAACAACATCCCCACATCCTAACACTAGTAGGGTCAAGTCATCACCAATGATCACTTTCTCTCCACTGTGTTGTTATCAGTTATGAGAGAGAAAGTGTTGATTTTTGGTCATATGCCTGGTAGCTCCAAAGTCAACAATCCATTCCTGTGAAGTGGAGGAAGACCAAAATGCATACTGCTCAACCAAATGTGCACTATAAGATGAATCCATGAGGTTCAACTTGCCTTTATAAACCCAAAAAAAGAAAGGTACTAGCCTTTTCCAAAAATTATGCAATGTGCTACTATCGCAGAACAAAAGAAGGAAGAGATCATTGGTCAAATAGGGTAAAAACCCTAGGAAACCCCAAAAAAGGTGTTGGTCTTGAGGAAGGATTTTAAACCCTAATTTCGTAGTCGCAAATAACCTTCAGCAATGCCACTATCCAAAAGTCTTTTTGGACTGGTTGCTGAATTGAGTAGGAGAGGTTCAAACCCACTCTAAAACCATGTTGAGATTCATAAGTGTTAGCAAGAGAATCGAATGGAACCAAAACCAACCCAAAGTTTGCAATAAATAAAGAGACAAACAACACTAGGGTAACCAAGAGAGGCGTAGCCCTAGAGAGAGAAACAACCCCTAGCACAAGTGCGCTTGAGAGAGAAATAACCCAAGCATAAGAGAGATCAAACCAAGAACAAGAAAGCACAATGCTTTGTGGTGCCCTTAGGCTAAATCACTTGTATAAGAATAAATGAATGAATGATCACAATGTGTGAAAAATACAAATAAGAGTTGTGTATTTATACACAACTAAAGAGGTAGGGTGCTTTCCCAAGGAGTTATGGGCCTACACTGAGTTGACTAGGTCAGCCTTAACCAAACCCAGAAATATAAATAAAAGTACAAATAATGTCACTAATGGCCAAATGTAAAGTAGGTAAATGGTATTATTAAGTACAATGATGTTCATACAAAGCAGGAGCACTAAAGTGTCTCCTATATAAAAGCAAGATGGAGAAAGTAAAATAAGAATCTAATCTAGATCTTAGAAATCCAACTCTGAAGATGGAGAGACGATCCAAGAGAGAAATGTACAAGGTGAGTGGATCTAGAATCTATGATATTGATGGTACAAGCCTATCCTGGTCCACTAGAACCATCTCTCCTAACATCCAAGGCCAAATGGAGAAAGCTCAAAATAGATGTCTATCAGGAAGAAGAACTGGAAGAGGAGTTGGACTAAGTGCTATGTTGCTACCGAGAAGGCAAAGCTCGTTGTTATAGTCTGGAAGATATCATCTGGCTACTAGTTTGTCTGCTAATATGAGGTCTGGACTGGCAATGTCATTGGGGTCTCACGAAAGTAGAAATAATGCTCCAAGTCCACATTGATCTAGGGTCAGGGACATGATTGCTATCCATCTGTCGCTCGGTTCCCCTAGTAGATGAGAACACCGTAAAAAAGGAAGTGATCCACTTGGTGGGAGCTAATCTCGGATGTGGGTGTGCCTGGAAGATGAGAGAGCAGAGACAGAGGGATTCCTATATGTATAAGGCCAAGCATCTCTAGTTAGGGTACCTAAAGAAACTACCAAGAGTTTGGAGCTCTCTGAAGAGACAATGGAATCATCCTCGGATTCCGTAGTAAACCGGAAAAAAGAAGATGAAGTGCTCCTAAGTCTCAACCTCTCGAAGATGGCATAGTTGGTAAATCCTATATGATCAACCAATCTAGTGGTCCATCTCATTCCGTAGTCTATGAGATCCCACCTTGAATTGGCCCAGAAGGGATGCAAAGAGTGTGCATTCAATGGTGAAGTTTGTAATGGGGTCGAACAATGAGTTCGTCCCTCAAATCCATGAAGTGCTCGGCATAGAAGGCCATCTTCAAACGTAACCAACCTTGAGGGTTTATCCAAGTGACCTACATAAACTACCTATAGATATTATCTCTAATGATCTTGTTCATCTCCTGTTTGGTAGGTAAGAGGTGGCCAGGCACAACAAGGGAGTATCTAAATGGAGGAAGTTGGTCCATCATAATACCAACAAATGCTAGGAGATCTGGAACCCCTACATACTAGCAACAAGAGCAACCTGAAGGATTGGCTAATGCACTGATCTTCGACAAGTTGTAGGCCAAGTATGGAATACCAATCTTGTCCTTTCCTGGAGTCAGCAAAACTCCGAATGTGGTGCAAGAGTGAGACAATACTAAACATTATCTCAAGCCGAAAGGACTGAGCACCAAACTCTACAAGGACAATGGACTAAGGGACTGTCTGCTTGCATCTGATGATGTGGCGAAGGAAGATGATCAGTACTCTCTTTGTTGAGGACCAATCAGACTCTAGTAAACTAGGTCCCCAAACCTCAAAACCATATAAAACTATAAGCTAGATAAGGATGTCCATGAGAGACATCTTGGACAAGATGTCCTGAAAATGGTTTCAAAAACACTGCCTCTCAAGAAGGGCCAAGGACCCATTGCCCTTCCTAACTCAAGGCTGAAGTGCATATCACAGACTAAAGCGAGGGCCTATGAACTGTACCCCCAAATAGGTATATGTGTTGGTGATCTCAATCTCCTCTCCTTCGAAAAATAAATGGTGATCAAAGAAGGTCTTCTTCAACCCATTGAAAATCATGACCTTGGTTTTACCCAGGTTCACCGTCAACTGATGAAGGTCACAAAAAAGGGTAAGGGCATCTAACTGTCTCTGCAACCCCTCAAGAAATGAGGCTAAAAGGATCACATCATCAGCGAAAAGGAAGATAAATATCAGGACCTGGTAGAGAAGTCACGCATCTCCATCCCGGATGTGCTCATGTAAGAAGGGCTTTAATTCATCGATGTATATCCCAAATAATGTGGGGGGCAGAGAGCATCCCTATTTTTCCCCAATGGTACTCCTGATAAAATTTGATGCCCCATGGGTTGTGCAGAGATGACCAAGGACCGACTCATATAAGTGCATGATGGCAATCAATAAGGTCTTTGAAATACCAATGTCTCTGAGCCTCTAGAATAAAGCCTCCCGAGGGACGGAGTTGAATGCTTTTCGAAAGTCCACAAAGAAGTAGTAAACTTTCGAAGAGCGATGTTGCGCCTCCTCGATCATGGCTCGAAGTGTAAAGATGTGATCAATGGTCTAGTGTGCAGGTCGAAATCTAGCCTATCCTCTAACTCTAAGTTGCCTCCGCTCAAGCTCCCCGGAGAGCTTTAAATGGAGGATTGTAGCATAGAGTTTAGAAAACATGTGACCCACCATGATCATCCTGTAGTTGTTGGGATCAGCACTAGATCCTGATTTGTGGATCAAGTGAATAGTGTGATGTGACCAAAACTATGGAAAACTCACACGAACCACATAGTTGAACAAATCAACCAAGCGATTATCCATAGTGTGAAGACCTTGCTTGAAGAGTTCTTCCTAGAACCCTTCCTCATCTACTGCTTTACTAGTGTACATAGTCCAAACAACCTCTAGAATATCTCAGTAGAAGAATAAGTGGCAAGGAAAGGAGGGGAGAAATGACCTAGATTAGGGGTTGCCCAAGAAAACATGGATTTTGGATCAAGATCGAGAGGGAGAGAAGAGTGGTGAGGGAAGATGGTGCGCCACAAGTTTTTAGAGGAGCGGATGAGGGAAGCACTCCACTCTCGTCTCTTCTAGGAGATGAAGAGGCACTTCTTATGGCGGAGGCAACAGCAATAGGAAGCCTTAAGGTGGGGATATGAAGGGTGGGTGTGAGTGAAGGCATGCTGACGTTGACTGTGGAGGAGTTTGCATTCATTGTCCTACCATCAGTTCATGGGGCAAGACCTAGTTTTTAGGGAAGGTGAGATGGATCTAGTGTTGTGGGGGGTAGGACTAAAGAGCAGTTTCCCAAATGATGGATGTGTTATCCCCAACTCCTAGGGATAACTAAGGAGATGATGTCTCGAGGCCCTCAGGTTGTAGACATGGAGTACCGAGAAATAACTTGACCAGCAGTGTCCACTTGCACAGACAGAGACCCACCTCACCACCACAGCTCCAGGTTCGTCACAATGGTATCCACCACATCAGCTAGCCTCTGAAAGACATTGGGTCTTGCTCCATGAGGTACAAGTTAGGCATTATGGTGTCATTTCAATATTTGAGGCATTTGAGTTTGTTGCATCCATTATTGCTTTTGATTGTGTGACATTTGCTTGGACATTATGCTCTTTGCCCCGTTTCACCTTGGTGGTTGACATTGCGCCCTAGTAAGTGGGTCACGCTTAGGGATAGGTATGCTACTCGGAGGTCCTTTTGACGAGTAATCGTACCATTCTCGACCATACTTGTCACTTTCCACACTTCATCCCCTCATCTCCTCACCTTTTGGGTTTTTCGAGTATACTGACCCAAGAAGGGGTTGTCCCTCACTTCATGTGAAGAAGGGGCTGAAGTCCCAGAGGCTTGTAGCTGGAAGAAGATAAAAGCTTGATTATGACCTTCCAGATGCTCGCCCAAAGAGGTCTTGAGAGCAATGAAAAGCTTCTCCTAAAAAATCAAAGACCTGCAAAAGAAAAAACATAACATAAATGTCCCACTTGATTGAGGGATGTACACAAAGTGCGTTACAAGTTAGACTATACCCCCATGGCACTATGTGTACTTCTCCCTTCAAGCAACACTTTGGTACTGCCCCCCAAGCTAATCAATTCACCCTAGGGAGAACCCAGTGTTTGGACCTTAATTAATTAATGGCAATGAATGGGCTTGGAAAAAGGATGCATTGAAAACGAAGGTGCAACACACCCTTTACAAAGGCACCCATAAGTGAGACACTACAACCCTTTATATGTCATGAACCCCATGCCCAAAAGTCTTCCCCTCATCCATGACACCTCATCCACATGTCTTAGAGGGAGATCCCCTCGAGAAACACTCCTAAACTTAAGGAATGATTCACCGAATAGGTCGTTTTGTCAACCCTCCCATACCTAAACTTGGAAAATTGCATAAGGTCTTTGAGCATTAGTTTATTTTGATAAGGTGGTTTGGATGCACTTGCTTAGATGGATTTTTATTGATTTGATTTACTCATCATGATGCTTTGACTTAAGATCCTTGGAGGGCATATCCATTTGTCTCTGCAGGACCCAACTGGTGGACAGTTTTGGAGGAACAAGCCTAGCTTGGGCTTCCAGGGGGCTTGAAGCCCACAGGTTGAATGCCAAGGGCCCACATGCCGGATCACTAAGACATGCCTTTGGAGACCTAGAAGACATCATGGAGGACCTAACCTAGCCCCTACCACCCAAACGTTTTGCCCAAGAAGGCCAAAACGTCACCCTTGAGGGCTTGACGTCATAGTAGGGCTAGGGTTTGGTGGTGGTTGAGGACACTTGGCACATTTTGAAGGAAGAAAGCCATGAATCGTGGAGAAGAGGCTTGGATCGAGGACACGTGACCTTTGGAGGCCTAGTTCACCCTTCCCCTACTCCAACGACTTGCAAAAAGTGCCAAAACGTCACCCTAAAGGAGGGTGACGTCATGTTTTAGGGTTTCTTTCATATGCAAAAGTATGAATTAAATAATATTATTTTGTAAAGGGGCAAGAATAGGGTTGTTGACCCCCTATCTTGTGGTTTACCCTAAATTATGTGGACAAACTATGTTTAGAACATTTTGTATAAATAGAGATCATTTGTATCTCATTTTCATCATAGCTCTCCCATTGTGAGAAGCCTTCCTAGCTGAAATTTGCACCCTCTTAGGGAAATCTCTTCTCTCTTGTGCTCTTGTCTTGGTTTCTTCAAGCTATTGGTGGAAGAAGTAGGCGCTACCTCTCTTGGAGCTTTTCTATTGCATTTATGGTGGATTTATCTTGGTAAGAGGAGGTTTATCTTGTCATTTATTGGACTAGGTAAAGATTTTATCTTGTTGATGCTTTATTGCTTGGTTACAAGTTTGATTTGCTAGACTTCTTGGGGAGTATAAGGTTTTACAACCCCACCATTGTCTATCATTTTTTGTCTAGAAATTGTTTGTTGGACAAGGTTTTACTAGGAGAATTAAAAGGGTTTACACCCTCCTAGTATCTCCTAGTTAACATTGCTTGCCTTGGGGAGTAAAAGGATTTAAACTTTACACCCCCAAGGAGATAGCACTTGTTAGCTCTTCATTTATTTGACTCCATAACCCAATAGCTAAAGGCACTAAAAATAATTGCATTGGAGAAATAAAATCTTGCATTTGTTAACGTGAAAACTCGAGATTTTGAGATTGTCTAAATTGGAATCAATTATATGCTTTATATGCTTGGTTGAGCCACTAGGGCATCACCTTTGGCTAAGTGCTCCTTGCTGCTGTCATAACATTTTGTCTACAGCCATTAGGGCTGCAGAAAACCTAACACAACTTTCCTAATAACTCACAAACCAATCGTCAAAAGTTGTTAAAAGTTTGCCCCTATAATCTACTAACCCTAGCACACTTTTTGGGTGGATTATTGGCAAGTTTTGGTGGTTGATCTCTTTGTTGTAACAACTTGTATGCTACAGCCATAAGGCTGCAATTATATCTCTGCAATACTATTTCATTTCAGCCTTGTTTCATGCTAAAGTCTTGCTCTTTCATACTTGAGTTAACTAGTCATTGCTAGCTTGTCTCTTGCAATTTTAAATAGACTTTTAGCATCTTTATTTGCAGCTCTCGTTATCATTTTATTGCTGATATATATTATTGTTTATTGCTGCAATTAGGGACAGCAATCTTAACTTGCTTGTCCAACATAATATTGGGCTTGTATCTTCATTTTCCTTGTGTCTCGGGCAGGTACAAT
>ML782367.1:1110608-1134499 GCA_009831015.1 Picea engelmannii | reverse complement strand
AGACAAATCTAGCACCTGGGGTGCTACTTCAGCTTGGGATCGAGCGGGATTTCCAAACAAGCAGGGAAGCAGATATCTGTAGCACTCAGTCATATATCATATCCAGTGATGCAAGATATGAAGCAGGGTGGCTTTTCGAAGGATCTTGCTAGACTTCATTAAAGACATGGTGCAGGAAGGAGCAGTGAGGCTCCATCACTTATCCACAGATGAGCAAATAGCTGACATTTGCACTAAGCCTCTATCTGGGACAAGCTTGGTAGGAATGCAAATGTTTCCCTGGGGGAGTGTTGATGATTGTAGCATCGTGTCGATATTCCAAGATTGATCAGACGAACTTGATCGTGTGGGAATAAGCCCAGATGTAATCTTCAACGGACTGAAGATTTGAGTTGTTGCTAGATCTCCTATGTGTGAATTGCATCGGGCATTGAAACTCTCACGAGTAGGTGAGTAGCCCCAATAAACATCGGTCCGACTCTATCTCCACAAGAACTAGGCTACAGACCAGACGAGATAGGGAACATCTGCATCCGAAGTAGATGTGCCTCGATGTAGTCTTCGACGAACTGAAGACTCGAGGTGCTTGAGGTGCAATTCCACATGTTTGATAGCATCAAGTTGAATGCATTCATGGAGTGATCCTGTGAGAGGATCACCATGAGGTGTTTGTGGCTCCGATGTGGTCATAATTCTTGTCATGGGACAAGAACGACCCGAGGTGCTAGACACACGTGTCCGATAGCATCGAGCTAAATGCATTCATGGAGTGATCCTATGAGAGGATCAACTATGAGGTGAATGTGGCTCCGATGAGGTCATGATTCTTGTCATGGGACAAGAATGCCCCGAGGTGCTAGACACATGGTGGTGGAGATGGATAATCAATATAGCTAAATGAGGCTCATGAATATTGTGATATCGTTTATGACAGAAGAATACCAAGAACAAGTACGACAATATGTTTTGATGATTGCTACCAGATGATGTCGATAGTAATGATCATACTTATGATGATGTTACCGGTAGAATGGTCTACAAGACTATGTGAGTCTTGCCCATGCCATGTGAAGATGGATGGATGTGTTTAAGACCATTAATACCTCCCTAGCTAAGAGGGAGTGTTGATATTATGGTAGCTGCGAGAGGTATTAACCTCCATATGTAACCTTTGACTAGAATAGAATATTCTGAAAGTAAGAGAAACCCTAAACATATGTGTGAATATATAATATTAAGGTATTATCCTCCAGGAAGATAGGTCGGCTTCACAGGAAAACGATAAACATAAAATATAATTACCAGAAAGTCAGGTTGGCCCAGCCAGAAAAGTCACTGGACAAATTAATATAAATAGAGGATGTTTTGGCTCATTTGTTCACTCACTCTCACTCAGAAAACCAGAAACAGTGTGCAAGTTTGGAGGAGGGGCAGCAGCAATTGCAATTGTACAGTTTTCTCTTTTTCAATCTTTCTGGTACTTTCTCTTGTGCGCTACCCTTGGAGAAGGTGTGCTCTCTTGGTTATATATTGACTATGGTGTGCCTTCCTGGAATCATTCTTTCTGTCAAAGGTTAAGGTGCTCGAGGGTGTCTTTGTGCCTATGGTTGGGTGACAATGGTGTAGCATTGTCTATGGTGAACGAGCACATCAACATTATTCTAACAACATCCCCACATCCTAACACTAGTAGGGTCAAGTCATCACCAATGATCACTTTCTCTCCACTGTGTTGTTATCAGTTATGAGAGAGAAAGTGTTGATTTTTGGTCATATGCCTGGTAGCTCCAAAGTCAACAATCCATTCCTGTGAAGTGGAGGAAGACCAAAATGCATACTGCTCAACCAAATGTGCACTATAAGATGAATCCATGAGGTTCAACTTGCCTTTATAAACCCAAAAAAAGAAAGGTACTAGCCTTTTCCAAAAATTATGCAATGTGCTACTATCGCAGAACAAAAGAAGGAAGAGATCATTGGTCAAATAGGGTAAAAACCCTAGGAAACCCCAAAAAAGGTGTTGGTCTTGAGGAAGGATTTTAAACCCTAATTTCGTAGTCGCAAATAACCTTCAGCAATGCCACTATCCAAAAGTCTTTTTGGACTGGTTGCTGAATTGAGTAGGAGAGGTTCAAACCCACTCTAAAACCATGTTGAGATTCATAAGTGTTAGCAAGAGAATCGAATGGAACCAAAACCAACCCAAAGTTTGCAATAAATAAAGAGACAAACAACACTAGGGTAACCAAGAGAGGCGTAGCCCTAGAGAGAGAAACAACCCCTAGCACAAGTGCGCTTGAGAGAGAAATAACCCAAGCATAAGAGAGATCAAACCAAGAACAAGAAAGCACAATGCTTTGTGGTGCCCTTAGGCTAAATCACTTGTATAAGAATAAATGAATGAATGATCACAATGTGTGAAAAATACAAATAAGAGTTGTGTATTTATACACAACTAAAGAGGTAGGGTGCTTTCCCAAGGAGTTATGGGCCTACACTGAGTTGACTAGGTCAGCCTTAACCAAACCCAGAAATATAAATAAAAGTACAAATAATGTCACTAATGGCCAAATGTAAAGTAGGTAAATGGTATTATTAAGTACAATGATGTTCATACAAAGCAGGAGCACTAAAGTGTCTCCTATATAAAAGCAAGATGGAGAAAGTAAAATAAGAATCTAATCTAGATCTTAGAAATCCAACTCTGAAGATGGAGAGACGATCCAAGAGAGAAATGTACAAGGTGAGTGGATCTAGAATCTATGATATTGATGGTACAAGCCTATCCTGGTCCACTAGAACCATCTCTCCTAACATCCAAGGCCAAATGGAGAAAGCTCAAAATAGATGTCTATCAGGAAGAAGAACTGGAAGAGGAGTTGGACTAAGTGCTATGTTGCTACCGAGAAGGCAAAGCTCGTTGTTATAGTCTGGAAGATATCATCTGGCTACTAGTTTGTCTGCTAATATGAGGTCTGGACTGGCAATGTCATTGGGGTCTCACGAAAGTAGAAATAATGCTCCAAGTCCACATTGATCTAGGGTCAGGGACATGATTGCTATCCATCTGTCGCTCGGTTCCCCTAGTAGATGAGAACACCGTAAAAAAGGAAGTGATCCACTTGGTGGGAGCTAATCTCGGATGTGGGTGTGCCTGGAAGATGAGAGAGCAGAGACAGAGGGATTCCTATATGTATAAGGCCAAGCATCTCTAGTTAGGGTACCTAAAGAAACTACCAAGAGTTTGGAGCTCTCTGAAGAGACAATGGAATCATCCTCGGATTCCGTAGTAAACCGGAAAAAAGAAGATGAAGTGCTCCTAAGTCTCAACCTCTCGAAGATGGCATAGTTGGTAAATCCTATATGATCAACCAATCTAGTGGTCCATCTCATTCCGTAGTCTATGAGATCCCACCTTGAATTGGCCCAGAAGGGATGCAAAGAGTGTGCATTCAATGGTGAAGTTTGTAATGGGGTCGAACAATGAGTTCGTCCCTCAAATCCATGAAGTGCTCGGCATAGAAGGCCATCTTCAAACGTAACCAACCTTGAGGGTTTATCCAAGTGACCTACATAAACTACCTATAGATATTATCTCTAATGATCTTGTTCATCTCCTGTTTGGTAGGTAAGAGGTGGCCAGGCACAACAAGGGAGTATCTAAATGGAGGAAGTTGGTCCATCATAATACCAACAAATGCTAGGAGATCTGGAACCCCTACATACTAGCAACAAGAGCAACCTGAAGGATTGGCTAATGCACTGATCTTCGACAAGTTGTAGGCCAAGTATGGAATACCAATCTTGTCCTTTCCTGGAGTCAGCAAAACTCCGAATGTGGTGCAAGAGTGAGACAATACTAAACATTATCTCAAGCCGAAAGGACTGAGCACCAAACTCTACAAGGACAATGGACTAAGGGACTGTCTGCTTGCATCTGATGATGTGGCGAAGGAAGATGATCAGTACTCTCTTTGTTGAGGACCAATCAGACTCTAGTAAACTAGGTCCCCAAACCTCAAAACCATATAAAACTATAAGCTAGATAAGGATGTCCATGAGAGACATCTTGGACAAGATGTCCTGAAAATGGTTTCAAAAACACTGCCTCTCAAGAAGGGCCAAGGACCCATTGCCCTTCCTAACTCAAGGCTGAAGTGCATATCACAGACTAAAGCGAGGGCCTATGAACTGTACCCCCAAATAGGTATATGTGTTGGTGATCTCAATCTCCTCTCCTTCGAAAAATAAATGGTGATCAAAGAAGGTCTTCTTCAACCCATTGAAAATCATGACCTTGGTTTTACCCAGGTTCACCGTCAACTGATGAAGGTCACAAAAAAGGGTAAGGGCATCTAACTGTCTCTGCAACCCCTCAAGAAATGAGGCTAAAAGGATCACATCATCAGCGAAAAGGAAGATAAATATCAGGACCTGGTAGAGAAGTCACGCATCTCCATCCCGGATGTGCTCATGTAAGAAGGGCTTTAATTCATCGATGTATATCCCAAATAATGTGGGGGGCAGAGAGCATCCCTATTTTTCCCCAATGGTACTCCTGATAAAATTTGATGCCCCATGGGTTGTGCAGAGATGACCAAGGACCGACTCATATAAGTGCATGATGGCAATCAATAAGGTCTTTGAAATACCAATGTCTCTGAGCCTCTAGAATAAAGCCTCCCGAGGGACGGAGTTGAATGCTTTTCGAAAGTCCACAAAGAAGTAGTAAACTTTCGAAGAGCGATGTTGCGCCTCCTCGATCATGGCTCGAAGTGTAAAGATGTGATCAATGGTCTAGTGTGCAGGTCGAAATCTAGCCTATCCTCTAACTCTAAGTTGCCTCCGCTCAAGCTCCCCGGAGAGCTTTAAATGGAGGATTGTAGCATAGAGTTTAGAAAACATGTGACCCACCATGATCATCCTGTAGTTGTTGGGATCAGCACTAGATCCTGATTTGTGGATCAAGTGAATAGTGTGATGTGACCAAAACTATGGAAAACTCACACGAACCACATAGTTGAACAAATCAACCAAGCGATTATCCATAGTGTGAAGACCTTGCTTGAAGAGTTCTTCCTAGAACCCTTCCTCATCTACTGCTTTACTAGTGTACATAGTCCAAACAACCTCTAGAATATCTCAGTAGAAGAATAAGTGGCAAGGAAAGGAGGGGAGAAATGACCTAGATTAGGGGTTGCCCAAGAAAACATGGATTTTGGATCAAGATCGAGAGGGAGAGAAGAGTGGTGAGGGAAGATGGTGCGCCACAAGTTTTTAGAGGAGCGGATGAGGGAAGCACTCCACTCTCGTCTCTTCTAGGAGATGAAGAGGCACTTCTTATGGCGGAGGCAACAGCAATAGGAAGCCTTAAGGTGGGGATATGAAGGGTGGGTGTGAGTGAAGGCATGCTGACGTTGACTGTGGAGGAGTTTGCATTCATTGTCCTACCATCAGTTCATGGGGCAAGACCTAGTTTTTAGGGAAGGTGAGATGGATCTAGTGTTGTGGGGGGTAGGACTAAAGAGCAGTTTCCCAAATGATGGATGTGTTATCCCCAACTCCTAGGGATAACTAAGGAGATGATGTCTCGAGGCCCTCAGGTTGTAGACATGGAGTACCGAGAAATAACTTGACCAGCAGTGTCCACTTGCACAGACAGAGACCCACCTCACCACCACAGCTCCAGGTTCGTCACAATGGTATCCACCACATCAGCTAGCCTCTGAAAGACATTGGGTCTTGCTCCATGAGGTACAAGTTAGGCATTATGGTGTCATTTCAATATTTGAGGCATTTGAGTTTGTTGCATCCATTATTGCTTTTGATTGTGTGACATTTGCTTGGACATTATGCTCTTTGCCCCGTTTCACCTTGGTGGTTGACATTGCGCCCTAGTAAGTGGGTCACGCTTAGGGATAGGTATGCTACTCGGAGGTCCTTTTGACGAGTAATCGTACCATTCTCGACCATACTTGTCACTTTCCACACTTCATCCCCTCATCTCCTCACCTTTTGGGTTTTTCGAGTATACTGACCCAAGAAGGGGTTGTCCCTCACTTCATGTGAAGAAGGGGCTGAAGTCCCAGAGGCTTGTAGCTGGAAGAAGATAAAAGCTTGATTATGACCTTCCAGATGCTCGCCCAAAGAGGTCTTGAGAGCAATGAAAAGCTTCTCCTAAAAAATCAAAGACCTGCAAAAGAAAAAACATAACATAAATGTCCCACTTGATTGAGGGATGTACACAAAGTGCGTTACAAGTTAGACTATACCCCCATGGCACTATGTGTACTTCTCCCTTCAAGCAACACTTTGGTACTGCCCCCCAAGCTAATCAATTCACCCTAGGGAGAACCCAGTGTTTGGACCTTAATTAATTAATGGCAATGAATGGGCTTGGAAAAAGGATGCATTGAAAACGAAGGTGCAACACACCCTTTACAAAGGCACCCATAAGTGAGACACTACAACCCTTTATATGTCATGAACCCCATGCCCAAAAGTCTTCCCCTCATCCATGACACCTCATCCACATGTCTTAGAGGGAGATCCCCTCGAGAAACACTCCTAAACTTAAGGAATGATTCACCGAATAGGTCGTTTTGTCAACCCTCCCATACCTAAACTTGGAAAATTGCATAAGGTCTTTGAGCATTAGTTTATTTTGATAAGGTGGTTTGGATGCACTTGCTTAGATGGATTTTTATTGATTTGATTTACTCATCATGATGCTTTGACTTAAGATCCTTGGAGGGCATATCCATTTGTCTCTGCAGGACCCAACTGGTGGACAGTTTTGGAGGAACAAGCCTAGCTTGGGCTTCCAGGGGGCTTGAAGCCCACAGGTTGAATGCCAAGGGCCCACATGCCGGATCACTAAGACATGCCTTTGGAGACCTAGAAGACATCATGGAGGACCTAACCTAGCCCCTACCACCCAAACGTTTTGCCCAAGAAGGCCAAAACGTCACCCTTGAGGGCTTGACGTCATAGTAGGGCTAGGGTTTGGTGGTGGTTGAGGACACTTGGCACATTTTGAAGGAAGAAAGCCATGAATCGTGGAGAAGAGGCTTGGATCGAGGACACGTGACCTTTGGAGGCCTAGTTCACCCTTCCCCTACTCCAACGACTTGCAAAAAGTGCCAAAACGTCACCCTAAAGGAGGGTGACGTCATGTTTTAGGGTTTCTTTCATATGCAAAAGTATGAATTAAATAATATTATTTTGTAAAGGGGCAAGAATAGGGTTGTTGACCCCCTATCTTGTGGTTTACCCTAAATTATGTGGACAAACTATGTTTAGAACATTTTGTATAAATAGAGATCATTTGTATCTCATTTTCATCATAGCTCTCCCATTGTGAGAAGCCTTCCTAGCTGAAATTTGCACCCTCTTAGGGAAATCTCTTCTCTCTTGTGCTCTTGTCTTGGTTTCTTCAAGCTATTGGTGGAAGAAGTAGGCGCTACCTCTCTTGGAGCTTTTCTATTGCATTTATGGTGGATTTATCTTGGTAAGAGGAGGTTTATCTTGTCATTTATTGGACTAGGTAAAGATTTTATCTTGTTGATGCTTTATTGCTTGGTTACAAGTTTGATTTGCTAGACTTCTTGGGGAGTATAAGGTTTTACAACCCCACCATTGTCTATCATTTTTTGTCTAGAAATTGTTTGTTGGACAAGGTTTTACTAGGAGAATTAAAAGGGTTTACACCCTCCTAGTATCTCCTAGTTAACATTGCTTGCCTTGGGGAGTAAAAGGATTTAAACTTTACACCCCCAAGGAGATAGCACTTGTTAGCTCTTCATTTATTTGACTCCATAACCCAATAGCTAAAGGCACTAAAAATAATTGCATTGGAGAAATAAAATCTTGCATTTGTTAACGTGAAAACTCGAGATTTTGAGATTGTCTAAATTGGAATCAATTATATGCTTTATATGCTTGGTTGAGCCACTAGGGCATCACCTTTGGCTAAGTGCTCCTTGCTGCTGTCATAACATTTTGTCTACAGCCATTAGGGCTGCAGAAAACCTAACACAACTTTCCTAATAACTCACAAACCAATCGTCAAAAGTTGTTAAAAGTTTGCCCCTATAATCTACTAACCCTAGCACACTTTTTGGGTGGATTATTGGCAAGTTTTGGTGGTTGATCTCTTTGTTGTAACAACTTGTATGCTACAGCCATAAGGCTGCAATTATATCTCTGCAATACTATTTCATTTCAGCCTTGTTTCATGCTAAAGTCTTGCTCTTTCATACTTGAGTTAACTAGTCATTGCTAGCTTGTCTCTTGCAATTTTAAATAGACTTTTAGCATCTTTATTTGCAGCTCTCGTTATCATTTTATTGCTGATATATATTATTGTTTATTGCTGCAATTAGGGACAGCAATCTTAACTTGCTTGTCCAACATAATATTGGGCTTGTATCTTCATTTTCCTTGTGTCTCGGGCAGGTACAATCACCACTTGGCAAGTCTACTACATTGTGGCATATCTTCTACCAGCTACAATAACTCTTTTCAAGCCCTTTTCACCTTCCATCATTGACCTATAGGGGGGCTCTTCTTCATCTCTTCACTTTCCATCTCATTTCCCCCACGATCACCGGGACTCCCCCCTTGAGGTGATTACTTCATCTTTAAAGTGACAGGAATACCTGCCTAAGGTGACAGTGGGTAGGTGTTCTCTTAGTTGTCGACGTTTTGTGGTTGGGTCAGGCTTTGCCCAACCTACAACTTGTGCGATAACAAGATGAAAAGCAAGTGTATTTGACAGCGGTAGAGTCGAGGGATGAGAACTGGGACTTGAACAGGAGCATCTAGCGGATATGGGAAGTAAAGATCCTACAAAATAAAGATTAAAATACGTATTATTATATAAAATATATTAATTTTTAATTTCTATGTATGGCATATATTACGGTTTATATATTAATGTGGTATATTATAATCGGGGCATTGGTTCATTGGTGAGGTTAACAGGGAGTTAAAGATGTCCACCTTGGGGCATTGGTTATCTGGAGTGTTAAAGATGTCCACCAGGGTTCCATTCGCACCATACTCTGTCCCACCCAAATGACATGAGAAGGATGAGGTCAGATGCAAGTCTGCAGTGATTTTGGCAGAATAGGAATCCCTTAAATCTGGCTGCTAATCACTCTTGTCTATAGAGGCGCTCAGCGTGTGTTTTCCAAAATAAACAAATACATGGAACATATAAGTATAACCATATATTAAATTTATAAAACTTCAGTGGGTGGTCACATGGAACATATAAGTATAACCATATATTAAATTTATAAAACTTCAGTGGGTTGTCCATGAGGCTGTGGTCTAGTGGTTGACACCCAGATTCAAACCCCGGTGGACATAAATCCCTGGATTATAAGTTGGCCGAATTTAATGGGTTTCACATTCAGCGTTAGTTCAATAAATAAGAACCAAAAAAACTTGAAAACTATAGTAGGTGATGATCTAAGATTTTTTTCAAGAATCTTAAAATACTTCAAGCATAATTGTACCGGCACTAAAACTCTCGAATTGATACACAAGTGGCGATCATTTGTACTTAGCTAATCCAGGGCAATTTTACAGACTTTAATAGCATTCATTCTTGTGTGAACCGCAATAAAAAGAACGTGTTTTTTACCCAATAAAAACTCTAAAATTGAGTAGTTAACTTTAGAATTTTTTCATAAGTCTAATAAATTAAGAGCGGCCATTTGAACCCAAAACACATACCAGGCGAGGCAACACTCTGCCCTTTTCCACTATCTCTTCAGAATCAGGCGCAGCCTTGACCTCCATATCAAATGTCCTTGATAGAAGGAAGCTCTCGCCCACTTTCCTCAGCAGATTCCTGATCTGCTTGGTTTCAACACTTATGAGCTTCTTGTTCCCACCTTCTTCCCCATTCTCACAGCCAAAGACAATGCTGGGAATCCTTCCTTTCGCCCTGAGCTTTGCAGCCACGAGCCTCCCCGAGCTTTCCCTGGGCAGCCCCCTTATGATTTCTGAGTATTTTGGATCTGGCTTTGGATATTCATCAGCATTGGGCTGCTGAGGATCCTCTTCAACTGCTACTGCTGCTGCTTGAGAAAATGTTCTCTGGGTAAGTGGGATTTGGATCCTCATACATCTCTGAATGATGAGATTGTATGGGGCTACGGTATGAGACTTTCTTGCCCACATTCGTTACAGCTTGAAATACAAAACTATGAAACGATTGATGCAGACAGAGAGGTTCACAACTACCTAATTGTAAAACAAAAACCCCATTAAAACCCAGTCGGAAGAGTTTGTTTATGTTGGCAATAGCGCTCGATATACCGTACACAATATCGATCGTTGGGTATCAAGCTAGTTTTCCTAAAAATAAAATAAGTCGACTTGCCTAACTCCTTGCAAGGTCAAGTGAGTGAGTTTTATTTAGTAATGTTGAACAAGACCCTAAGGACAGCGCTCGATATACCGTCCACAATATCGATCGTTGGGTATGAAGATAGTTTTCCTAAAAATAAAACAAGTCGACTTGCCTAACTCCTTCCAAGGTCAAGTGAGTGAGTTTTATTTAGTAATGTTGAACAAGACCCTAAGGAGACAGTGAAGTAGGTAAAGTAAGGGAAGGGAATGCCCAAGTGAATGAGGATGATAGGTTGTTTGAAGATAAGAGAAGTGTATTGGATGGTTTATGTATAATTGATATAGGATCAATTGAATAGGGTCCATGAATAATGTGTTAAAATGGTCTTTCAAATGGTTAAGCATTGTCATAGTTGATTTATAAATGTATACGCAAGAATTTTCTAGGGGAAACCATGTTCTCATTTCCAAGTAACATCAATTAAAGGTTAAACACAAGCGATAATCATGTGTCAATTGTTCTCGTGAGAGAATATGGTCAAGAGCTTGGTGTGGGGCTTTCAAATGTACATGTGACCATACAGTAGATTACCCATGTTGATCATTATTAAAAATCAATTTTCCAAGAGAATAGTGATGCCTTGATCGTCATTGGATTACTTGAAATCGACGATGTATGATCAATTTCAAAAACATTTTAAGCGGCCTTCACCAAGTTTCCATCTAATTTTTCTACATTCCAATAGTTTGAGGAGATGTAGTGATGGATTGTTCGATTAAGAATAAAGAGGCAATGATGATATTTTGTTAAGAACATTAATGAATATTGGTGTTTACCAGATATGTGATGTCTATGTTGTTTCCATGTGGGTCTACTGTGTGAAGACCATGTCACCTCCTAGTCTGCAGTAAAGACAAAATAAATGTATACGAAACATGTAGGGGGCAGAAGGAACCTATCTGCTTTAGTTTTCACCAATTGGAAAAAATGAATTGTTTCATCTCTATGCATAAATGGTAGATTTGAAATCTAGAATGGGAACTCTTGATTGACTCTCACATCGATAATTTTCATAATACTATTTTTACTCCAATAATTTTGCTTGATTATGTGGATAATTACTATGTTACTTAACCTATGACCTGTAGAAGCAAAATTGGGAAAGGTCAAGTTTAAAATTGTTGTAAGAGGGCAAGAGGTCATACATCAAGTGGGGGTGAACCCTAAAACAACCTGAAATGTGCTAGAAAATGCATGAAATAACCAGAACCATAAGAAACAAGACAAATCTATACGAAATGTGAAATATTGAGGGAGGGCACTAATCACACAAAGCAAGACTATGATGAAAAATGCATGAAATTTATCATTTGTAATGGACAACAAAGTATTGTTTGTGACAAATGTTGAACAAAGACACCCTAAAAAACATATAAATCTTGAACTCTTCCTAACACCCTATCACAACTTGTTAAACATTCACTATCCTTCCCCTTGTATAGATTTTTTATAAGTCCAATAGATGGGATGCTTATAATAGATGTAGGGTGCTTATGATGGTGTTGATCAAAAATTTGGTCACCTCGATTTTCCTCTCTTTGGAATAATAATAAAATTTGATATTAGAAGAAAGAAATTTTGAACGATTATTAGTTCATGGCATAGCCCTCAGTTTCAATTTCATCATTCATTTTACGAAATCAAGATCCGAGTCTATATGCCCAAGATACTCATAATTTTGTCCAGAAGTCCAACAAAGAGATTGCAAGAAGAACTTCGAAGAATGAAAAAATTTCTAAGTGTTGTGCCCTT
This sequence comes from Picea engelmannii, assembly GCA_009831015.1. Lineage (NCBI taxonomy): Eukaryota > Viridiplantae > Streptophyta > Pinopsida > Pinales > Pinaceae > Picea > Picea engelmannii. Next base: position 1,122,321 of record ML782367.1, on the reverse strand, counting down.
CTTCCCCTCTCTTATTCTTCCATGTGCAACACTTAGTCCTTTTTCAGCTTACATTTCCCTCTCTTGTCTCCTATCCATATCCATACTTAGCCATTTTTACAACTTCCTCTCTTATCCCTTCGCTTCTCATCTCATCTCATACTCTCATCTCATGCTTAGCCATTTTCTCTCGTCCACTCTCCTCTCCATACTTCTGTACTCCATACTTAACCATTTCTACATACTCTCCTCTCCATACTTTCGTACTCCATACTTAACCATTTCTACATACTCTCCTCTCCATACTTAACATTTCCATATTCCGTACTTAGCCATTTCTATGTTCATATTTCCTTTTTCTTTTATTTCAATTTCCATTATTTCATTTTTATTTTTTGCTTTATATCCTCCATTTTTTGTTTCCCTTTCTCATTTTCATTTTTCCTTTCTTATTTTCCTTTTTCATTTCCATATTCAAGTAACTCCTTCCATATATCACGTAAATCTTCCCCAACACACTTAGTCAATTTTTTTATGACTTATGACTTATCGTTGGTCGGTGGTGATTCTTATGACTCTTCCATATACTATACCCCTCAATCTCATTTCATTTTTTTTAATATTATTTCTCTTATCCTAAGTTATTTCCCTTTATTTGTTGGGCACACCTCCCAATGACACATGACAATCAAGACCTATTATGTGTGGGCATGTGGCAGTGAGGTGGGCCCATCCCTTAATGACACATGGCACTGAGGTGGAGTCATCCCTTAATGACACATGGCAGTGATGTGGACCTACCCACGGGTGACACATGGCAGGTAACTAGGTGGTGATTGGATGTGACATGTCAGGAATTCATAGGTTGACTGGGCAATGACTAGGCAATGACTGGGCAACCAAAATATTACTAAGTCGTGAATTTTTCTAAAGCACGAGAACTAAACTAAGGCCTCCATAACCTCCTTTGTTCCACATGAATGATAAGGAAGGATTTTCATTATAAACACTAATTCTTCACTCACTACAATGCATGTGGAACTAAAGAGGGAAAAAATAGATCAAGGGATGAGATTGATCCACGAGCTAGATCAACGGTTTTTTAGCAGTGATCTTTTGGAGCTTATAACTCACGATCAATACGTCCATTTGGGGAAAGCGATACCTCATTGGAAAGGTAATTTGACAAGGAAGACAATGGGATACGTTGCAATGGCTGAATTTGGCCATAAATTTTCCAGAAATTAAAATATCAGACGACTCATGACTTGCTAAGAAATCTATTTGGAACCTTAACTACCTGAGGCTATAAGTTGAGATCCAGAACTCCAAATTTCACTCAAGAGGAATTGTTGGAAAGTTGGAATGATGAAGCTTATTTCTAGAATGGTTTCCATGGATGAGAAGTCACTTATCATGTTCAAAAAATTAAAACACGGTCCACTTTCTTTAGACAGTCAACGTCAAAATTTGGAAATAAAAGTTTAATAAATGACTTTTATAAAAGGACTAAGTGGGTCCCACTTAGAGGCACAGATTTCAATGACATAAATGCATTAATAATCATTTAATAAGGCATTAATTAAAAGGATTTACTATTTATTCCAAGAAGAAGCACGTGAGAACTTCTAGAAGATCAAAAACCCTAACTACTTCGAAGAAGCATTGGAAGAGGTTTTAAAAGAAGGGAACATCATCAAAGAAAAGGATAGAAGATCATAATACATAGGTTAGATCATCAATATAACATTGTTCAACCATCAATATGCAATCAACTCTCTAATCAACAAATAAAGATCTCATTTTTACATGCTTCTTCTTCTTCTACACAAATTCTCTCAAAGCTTTCTATTTGTATACCAGAGGTCAAGCATGAGGATGAGTTTTTGAGTGTTTTTCCTTTTATTCTTCCAAGTCTCTTCCTTAAAAGATCAATAAGAGTATTTTACAGCCATACATATGGTTGGTAATGTAAGCCAGGGTTGTCTAAATGATTCATGAAGGTTTAGTCCTTGCATTTGGTAAACTTTATTTATGAGCATTAGCCAATTGGTTTACTGAAATGCTTTGTAATGTTGAATATCTTTTATGAAAATCCACAGAGAACTACTTCGGGGTATAACTTTAATGATTTCTCAGGCTTTGGATATTTTAGTATGATATTTTTTGGAGTATGCTCGTCAAATTCTTTTATTTTTGAATGCAATACGCATTTAAAGTTATATGAAGTGATCAACACCATTTTACTCTTTTCCTTGTGAGAAAATATGGTTGCATCTTCTACTTGCACGTGTTGCAAAGGGATGTTATAATAAAGTTGAGCATATATTTATTTTGATGTTGAAGCCTTTCTTCATTTTTTTTACTATTGAGAAGTTGTTTGGTCCATTTCCAAGCAAATGTTGCATTTAAGGAGAAATTAGGTTATCAAGAACCATTTTATATACAAACTAAAGCAATAAAGACTTGGGGTTTGTTGTCTAGCATTCTCCCATTTGACAGTCCAATCCAAGAACATCAAGCTACATCTTTTAGACTAAAACAAAAAAAGTACCACCTCTATAAAAACACAAGGGGAGTTTATCCTCATGAGGTTGTTGTTTGGATCTTGACCAATCTGAACATCAATAGATGGATGTCCACTTGACCATCTCTATAATATTTATAAATATCCGTTTATGATTCTAAAAAATAGCAATAAGAATTGTGGAGTCACAATGCCTTCAAGTAATATATCATGAGTTGTAATTTGTATTTAGTGGAGAGAGTTTCTCTATTGAAAACCTACATTATGTGGGTTGATGTTTGTAGCATCAAACAGGTACTTCCACATCGGTTTTGCATCTAACATGTGGAATTTGTCTTTAATGCCTCTCAAGACTTAGGAGATTCACTTTAATAAAGTGATTATTAAAATCAATGTACTTTTTGTAATTAATGGAGTTTAATTTAAGTCAAATGCCTAAGTAGTTGGCATTAGTGGGATAAATTAAATCCTATCCATTAGATCATAAAGTGAATGTAAGATATAATCTCAACCTTTGATCACTTTGGAGATCTAGGGTTTTGAACTTAGGGTAAACTCAAGATTATAAAAGGCAGCCTATGTGAAAGGAGGAGACACACACAAAATGAGATGGGAGATCTCATTGATTGTGTGGAGAAGGAATTTCATCCAACTGTGTGGGGGAAAGGTCCAAGGAAAGGAGCAAGGGGCAACAAAGGAGTAGCAACTAGGTGTGATAGGCTAGGCTATTTTGTTGCATTGTATTATTCCTTCATGTGGGCCATTATCCCAAGATGGGAGCCCGGGATTTTATCTAATACATTCAACAAGGTACTAGCTTTCCCTTAGGGGTTTTTCCCTGAGGGGTATTTTACCCAGAAATTACGAGTGCACTTTGTGTATGGATTTTTATTTATTCTTTCGTTAAAAACTCAGTTGTGATTTTATTCAATAATTAATTTTATTTGGAATCAATTGTAAGGTGTTGGGTAAAGAGAAATTTAATATAGCATCAAAGCATGATCTCTGAAGGAGGGACCATGTTGCACAGATCATGATTTTTTGCAGCTGAGCAGCATCGAGAATTTTTTATATTTTCTGTAGGCTCAATAATGGTAAATTAATTTCAGGCATCGTAGGACCATCGTACATTAGTCGTACGACCACATGAGCTGCTGAGAAAATACACGGTGTTGAGATCGAACTATGTGTGGGCGTGGCTAAGATTTGGACCGAAGAAAGGTCGAGCAAGTGGGGGAGACACTGAAGGTTTGGGCATAGAATGGTTGTGGGGCAAGCCGCCATAACAGTCGATAACCACAACGCGGGGAAACCACCACAAAAATTGCCAACCACGACAAGGAGACGATATGTGGAAAGCGAAGCAGGCGTGGTAGAGGGTGGGCACAAGGGCAAGCAGAGTAACTAGTGCACAGGGAACCGAGGGATAGGTCACAAGGTACTAGCGTAGTCAGTTGGTCATTATCCCTTTGTCGGTAGGGACAATAGAGTCCACAGGTTGCCAACACAGCCATCGGCAGGCTAGCGGGGCCACCAACATAGCCACCAGCACAGCCAGCTGACAACCAAGACCACAGAGGGCTGAAGAAAGGCTCAGGAAGACCCAAGAAGCCACTAGGTAGACCCAGGAAAGGCTCAAATAGACGTAGGAAGCCATCGAGCAACGAGGAAAAACTTGGGCAAATCACAAGGGGACTCAGACATCAACAAAAGGTTGCGAGCAGCCTCGGGTAGGAGTCCGGGCTATGGGTCTGGGTAGTGGGAAATAGGCAACAAATCTAGGCAGTGAGAACTAGGTCCGACAGTGGGAAATGAGTCCGGGCAGTAGGCAGCAGAGTTTCGATAGTGGACAGTAGATCCTGGGCAGGGATCCATGCAACTAGAAAAATTCTTTGATTTTCGTGCGTGAAGGACTGGGCACATATTTTCAGCAGATTGTTTTCTCGACAATATATTTCTAATTTGGAGATGGTCACAAGAGGCTTGAGGTTTGAAGACAGACTAGATAGTGCATCGAACTTCATGCTTTGGAAGGTGAGGGTCACACTGGTTCTCATGGAGAATGAATTGTGGGAGTTTGCCAACTCAAAGGTAACCCCGTAGCAAAGGAACTAGCCACCCATGAGTTGAAGGACATGAAAGTCAAGAGGATCATCTTAGATGTAGTGAAGGATCATTTGATCCCTCACATATCTGAGAAGAAGTCAGGGAGGGAGATGTTTGTAGCTTTGACGAACCTTTTTCAAAGAAGTAATACAAATAGGAAGATGGTGTTGAGGGAGAAGCTCAAAGACACCAAGATGACCAAATTAGACACATTAACTAGTTATCCCACCAAGATCACTCAGGTACGTGATCAGTTGGCAGTTGTTGGGGAAGTCGTGTTAGATGAGGAGTTGGTGAGGATGGCCTTGAATGGTTTTTCTAGGCCACGGGTCCCATTCATCAAGGACATTGTTGCACAAAAGAAACTTCTAGATTTTGATAGGCTATGGGATGATATCATCTAGGAGGAGATTCAAGAGGAATTCCTAGCAAGCCAATATGTTGGTGATGATGAGAATTTGACCCTTGCTAGCCAGGCAAGGAGGAGTAAGGGGAATACAAGTGGAGAGTCAGCTCCATAGGCTAGAAAAAAGAATGATCTGAGCAAAATGAAATGTTTTATGTGCCACAAGAGTGGTCACCATGCTTTATATTTGTTGATGAAAAGGAATGGCTATCCTTGCACCAACGTTTTTGAATCTTGTTGGGCTAAAGCAAGATAGGCAGGATTGTTACCCTGTATTTATAGCCTTTTGCAAAAAAATATCAAGTAATCCTCAAGAAATATGTTCTTGGGCCTAATGTTGTATTATATGTTGTGTTATGATGAAGAAATAAATAAACATGTTTATAACAAAAATTTATAACAATTTTATGAACAATCATAAAAAAAAAATCTGAAATAAGATTACACATGTAGTCCAAAATGAGACCCCAAAATCATCAAATCATTTTATTAATTCAGTTCTAAAATACAACCAAAAAACATTCTTTCATACCCCAGAATAGGTTAAGGACCAGAATAAGACTTAGAAGTCAGAGGTGGAATGTTACATCACATAGAGATGATTGGTGTCTTCTAAGTAAAACCAAGACCAAGAAAAAATGGATCAACAAGCCATAGTATGCCACTGTCTTGAATTTGCAAAAATTTCCTAATTAGCATTGAAAATCAATTCATAAATCCAATAAGAATTTACAGATTATCAGAAATAGATGATCCACCTTCCGAAGCATGTCAACAATCGATGCTTCTTGGTCCTTCTTATTGCCACCTTCAGTAAGACCCTACTATCAACAAGAAGTTCTTAGCTTTTAAGTGATTCAAAAATGAATGTAGTAGTAATGTAATCTCACTCTAGAGCAAGAGAAAACCTTATCAGAGTATGTGCTTCTATCTCTCTTCTCTGTCTCCTCTGCTTGTCCCTCATGTTCTCTTTTTATTCTCCAAAAGTAGTTTTCAGTAGTTCCAACTACTTTTAGTTAAGTTATTTATTAATTTTTAGTTAAGTATGGACAACTTTATAATAAATATTAATAATCAATGATAAGGGCATAATAATAACCAATAGGTGGGGACCCCCTAATTAACTCTATTGTTTAATTTTCAAAATATGCCCTTGTTCCTCCATCAATAAATATGCATCAATGTCATCAAAACATCATTATATACACATATCTCAATCAGCCCACACATCAAATATTTCAAAAACATACTTGTGACTCTCAAATACCAAGTATATATGTATATACATGCCCAAAATAAGTAAGCCAACAAGCTGTCCAAAAATAAGTAAAGTATGTCCCAACAGTGAAGTCAAAGTAAAATAACATGATAAAATTAGAAATTATATTTTTTGTGTGAGACAATCCACCTATGTCCACTTTCTTGAGTCTTTGTCTGCTTGGGCATCTATGAATCTGCCTTGATGGGAATTTTAACTTTAACCATTGATGCCTTTGGGTGCATATCTCCAAAAGAGATATGTCTATCCTCATGTCTGGGGTGCAGGGAATGAGATGTAACTGAATGTGAGGATGTCTCAGACTAGTTGGACTCAATAGAATGGGAAGGTCATTTTCCTTTGCTAGGCTCTGGTTCTTGAGCTTTGAAAGCTTGGGCAATGCATGTGAAGCAATGGAATCAGAATGATGGGCAGGTCACTCAAGAGGAGGTGGTGGTGGCAATGGTAAAGAAGTTGTTGGCCATCCATCAAAACAAGAGGGAGGAGGATGTGCAATATCATTCTAGCCATCATTGACCGAGACCTTAGGTGGTAAGGACACATGTGGTTGCACTAGTATGCCAAATATACTAGGATGAGGGTGCAAAGGTGATCTTTCAGGTGGAGGAGGAGGTTGGAAGGCCCTTTGTCCGGCTAGATTCAGGAATCATGTCTGTAAGAGTTGATTAAACTCATTGGAATCTGCATGAAAGTGAACAAAGAACCTTAACCTCGCATTCCCTCTTTGCCAAAAATCATTTAGCCTCCTGTCTCTATTTCCCCTACCTATATTTCCTCTGCCATAGTTGCCTCTACTAAAAAAGATCATCTATAAAGCATAAGGCCAAATTATAGTATGCATACAATAACAAGTGAAACATCAAATACAATTTGCATTAACATAGTTTTAGAAATAGCTATGAATTTATCAACAAGCAAACATACATACAACCAGGGATAAAAGGGAAGGGTAACTCAAAACAAACTTTCATCTCTGCTTCGAAATATGTATGAATCTCACCACCTCATATAATTGATGTTTATTTTAAAATATGGAAATTACATTGTAATTGGGAATATGAGAGGCTTTATAATGTATAGAAAGTGAACATAAATGGTCAACAAAGAGTGTCACATGTTCAAAATAACAACATACCAACCATCAACTATAAACCAATATCTCAATGTTTGTTAAAAATCATCTCATGCATGTCATGTCAAGCATCATCTATATCAACTGCTAGCATATTCATTTTCCACATCCAAAAACAATCTTTGAATTTCCTTATGTATTAGGGGGAGAAGAACATGAAATAAATAATGAAATATGATTTTGGGAATTAAGGAATAACATATGTAAAGTGAAAAAAATGAAGGGATTGGCCCTGAAACAATAGGCATTCATCCATTTCCAAAGTTTATGTCATTCATCCAAATATGAATTTATTTACATTATGAAAGACAATAATCTTGATAATAAATTATTTTCAAATCTACAAGAGTCAATCATATATCCTTGTTGTTTTTACCAAACTAATAACAACTTTTCTCTTTAAAAGAAAAACATCTTATATTTCATATAATAGGGGGAGTGATCTGGATTTTATGAGCAGATCAAAATGACTACAAATTATTAATAGGTGCTTAACACAAAATAACAGAGATACAATAAAACTAGTTTTCTATTCAATAAAGAAATAAGCCGAAACTGTAAAATGCAGCAGAAAACAAGCTTGTTGGAATGGTGGCGACTTATCTCTTAGAAGAGATGTGACGGCTGCGCTCATTTGCAACAAGATCATTACAATGAAGCTCTGAAGGCCTTTTTACAATAAATAGGAATGCCAAAAACCCTAGACATCCAAAAACCTAACCCTAGATGAAGCGCCAAAAGTCATGTGGCCCCCGTTTGGGTAAGTTTGCATACAATCTCCGTTTTAGGCGCATGATAGCCCATTGGAAAGGTATCGTCAAGAAGATTCATTTTGGGGGCAACATTGAAGGAACATCAATGTTGCTCCCCGTTTTCCCAAAAAACGTCGTTTAGGGCCTCAAAACGGCTCCGAAAGTTTCATGACCCGAAAAACTACTAAAAATAGTAAATTACCAAAATTACCATAAAAAATTTGAGCCAGTTGGAAAAGGTGAGTGGCCATTGATATCCACCTGGATCAATACTCCCTCCTTAGGAAGCAATTGTCTCCATTGCGTTGAGTTCCCCCGTCAGATGAGGAAATTTATGCTGAATTTGGCCCCGGGTGAGCCACTTGCCTTGGTGCAAGAGCTGCCCTGCTTTGACGACTTGATAAAGCTCGATCCTTTGCGGACGAGTGCCCTTGATCTCCGTGTCCACAATCTGATCACTGGATGCATGTTGTATGCAGTCAGGGTTGAGCTCTGTTGGTGTCAACTGTTCTGCTACTTCTGAGGTGTCCAATAATGGTGGGAAATAAGGGTGAATGAGATCCATGTTGAACACTAGGTGTAGGCCAAGGAAGGGAGGAATGTTGAGCTCAAAATCATTATCCCCGACAACCTTGGTGATGGTGTATAGCCCAGGCGTTCTTTCTGCAAGTGTAACCAAACTTTGTCGCCCACCTGAAACTTATGTGGCACCCAATGTTGATCATGGTGCTGCTTGTGCTTATCATTGGACTTCTGTAGGATATCCTAAACCTGTTGGAGGATGTGCTAGATCCGCTCAATGAATTGGGTGGCTTTGTCAGCTTCAGTTGGAGCAGGAGATGAGTCGGTCGAGGTGACCACAAGGGGAAGTGCAACATCTATGTGACCCAATGGTTGGAATCCCAACCCCACTTGAAAGGGGTTGTGGTCGGTTGTAGCTATGCTGGACATAGGGAAGGCTCTCATCCCTTGTGCGAGGGTGCTTGGAATTATACATGCGGAGGATATGCACAATCATTCGATTTATGACCTTGGTTTGGCCATCTGTCTAGGGGTGGAAGGCTGTGGATTTGGTGAGCTTGGTGTCCAGCAGTGACCATAGGCTCGACCAGAATGAGCTGATAAATTGACTATCTCGATCTGAGACAATGGTTTGTGGGATTCCAAAATGTACCCAGACTCGTTCAAAGAAGAGCTTAGCAGTGGCCTCTTCTGTGATGCTCTTCTTGCAGGCAACCATAATCACCATCTTAGAAAAACGATCAACAACCACAAAAACACAATCATTTCCCCACTTGGTGGATGAGAGGCCCGACATGTAGTCAATTGAGATGGATTCCCATGGCCTATCAGGAGTAGGAAGAGGGGTGCACAGGCCCTATTTTTTAGTGGTCAGTTTGGCAATAGCGCAGGCAATGCAAAACCTGATATACTTGCTGACCTCTTGTCGAAGTTTCGACCAATCGAAATGTTTTTGTAGCATCGCCACTGTCTTTTCGATACCAAAGTGTCCTGCCACCCGACTGTAGTGGGCTTCCCATATCAGCTTCGCTCGCTCACTTGATGGAACACACATATGGCCTAGACGACACAAAAACCCATCCTGAAGATGGGAATTATCGACAACTGTGTTTTCACCCAACATTTGGTAGGTGGTGGCGAAGTCTGGGTCTATCTCATAGAGTTGGGTCCATCCAGAGGTCTCATGGGTGCAAGAGTCAAGCACCATGGTGAGTGTTGCGATTGGCGGTCTGCTGAGGCAATCATTGACACGGTTGGTGCTTCCTGTTTTATACTTGATGTTGAGGTGGAATTGTTGTAAGTATGTGGACCACTTTTGATGGCGATCATTCTGCAATTTTCCTTGTGTATGCATGAATTGCAGTGGCTTATGATCAGTGTGGATGAATGTCTCCTTCCTAAGAATGTAATGTCTCCCCTAGCGACAAGCTTGCACGATGGAGTACATTTCTTTGTCGTAAGTAGGGTACTTACGGACATCATCTGATAGTGTCTCACTATGATAACCCATGGGGTGGCCGTGCTGAGTGAGAACGACGCCCACAACATAGTCTAAAGCATATGTCTCGATCTCAAAGGGTTGTTGTAGGTCTGGTAGTGAAAGCACTGGGCCTGAGCACAAGCACTGCTTCAAATCATCGAACACTTGTTGTTGGGGCCGATCCCACGCAAATTTCGCCTTACCACCACCCTTGGTTATTTGGCTGAGGGCCCATGCAATATGGGAGAATCCCAACACGAACCTGTAGTAGAAATTGGCAAGGCCCAAGAAGCTCTGAAGCTCAGTGAGTGTGGTTGGGGCTGGCCAGTCACAGATGACTTGGATCTTGGTTGGATCCACATGTACACCATGATGATCAACGATGTAGACCAGGTAATGGACCCTGTCCATGCCGAAGGATCATTTTTCCAAGTTGGCGTATAGCTTGTGCTGCCGCAAGGTGTGCAGAACCTGCTGAATATGCTGCAAGTGTTCGACCCAAGTCTTGCTATAAATGATAATGTCATCCAGATACACCACTACAAAAGTATTGGTTAATGGTCGCAGGATATTGCGCATCATCCTCATGAAAGTGGCTGGAGCATTTGTCAAACCAAAGGGCATGACCAACCATTCAAAAAGGCCTTCCTTTGACTTGAAGGTGGTCTTCCATACATCTGTCTGTTCTATCGGGACCCAGTGGTAGCTAGACTTCAGATCAATCTGTTGGCAGCCAATTCAATTTTTTCCATTTCCCTATAAGCTGCCTACACCTATGTCTTCTGAACTTCAAATTGTCGTCGCATTTTGCAAATAAACGATATTTTCATTTCTTGCGACACTTGCAAATCGGTCTCCATTTAGTTTTCACGACTGTAAGCGTGAAAACTCCTCCATCGTTCTTTGAACTATCATGATCTTTTATTGATATTTTGAATGACACTTACCTTTGGATTATCATTAAGTGGCTAAAAGATTTTTTGAAACTGTGCCTATTTGCCTATTCTTACTTCGATTGCGCAACTTGATTTTTATTTAATTGGCAAGGCATTGAGCATGAAAATTTATGTTTTTTGAAACTTCCCTAGTCATTGAATTACATAGGGGTCATGGTTTATTTTTGTTTTTATATATATGATGTGATCCTTATTGTTATAGCTCTTGRCTTGTCGATCTTATGAAATCGATTGTCACAATGTTTTAAAACCTTTGATTAAAATGTTTGATTATGCAATGGCRYGYTGGTTAAACATTTGGGTTTGATTTCACATTGAATATTCATAGGTTTGAAATATGGTAAGTGGCGCGTTGGCATATTATTCATCGTTTGATTTTTGGGTTGGCTGAATAGTATGGTTTGAACTATGTTATGATTGTTTCAACAGAAGATTAATTTGGCGGTTGTACTTTGCCATTACTATTTTGCATGGCGGTAAGTGATTCCACCACCCTCGCATGCGCACATTAATGCTTCCCCTTTGATCGTTCATAGTGGTTAGACCGAATGACTCTGCTCCTGTGTGCTGGTGT
>ML782367.1:1029041-1099690 GCA_009831015.1 Picea engelmannii | reverse complement strand
TACCTGTGACCATGCTTAAACGACGCTGACATGACTTATTGATGATCATCAAACAGTTCATCACCTGCGAAGGTCGGTATGGTTTTGTTTTCTTACACCACCTTCGTTTGCTTATGGTTTTTATGGGTTATCAGCTCAATATGTCGTATTATTTGCATAGAATCCTGTTTAAGATGTCTAAGAAGTACAAAAGGAACCAGACTGACAGTAGCCTTTTTCACTATGGGTTGGTTAAAATGTTTGTTGTTTATCATTTGGGGTTACACGGAGACTGTTGGAACGATTTTCTTGCTCGCAATGGTTTTGAGGATTCGAATCCTCCACAGGTTGACAAACCTGTGGCGACCGAGAACAAAGTTATACCCCCGGTACCCTACAGTATTCTGTTACCCAAACCCTTACCCGACTCACCTATCGACCTACCCCACTCTGTGACCAAGGATGTCGAAACTGTTAAGCCTGTGGGCAGGGAACCCAAAGCCAAACCCACTGCAAACGCCAAAGGCAAAAAGAATGCCCGTTTAATCTCTCGAATGGTGAGGAATAAGCCGAAGCCTCCTGTCGAACTAAACCCTATTGTGTTGAGTGAGGATTCCGACTCGGAAGTGGAGCGTTTTCTGGCTAGTGAATACCCCTATTCAGAAGGTTTGTGTGCCAAACCCTCGTATGACTTCGTGTCAAACCTACCTCCTTGTTTGCAAAACGACCCTAACTACCCAGGCATTAAGCTGCCTTGTGAAACCCCCGGTCATTCATCTAAACCCTCTCATGCTCTGTCGAAGCCTGCAGTGCCACCCTGTGATCAATGCGGCTCATGGTTAGAGAGATATTATCTTGATGTGCCGATGCTACAGTCAAAGATTAAATCTTTGGAGGACCAGGTTACACTGCTTACCCGTCAAAAGGTTGAGCTACAGACCAGTGATAAGAGACAAAGGAGGACAGGCTCCATTTTGTTTAAAAATGTGGAATCGGCCACGACTGTGGTGAATTCTAAGCTGGCGTAATTGGATAGCCTCATCACACATGTATGTGTAATATCAATCATTTTTTTAAATAGTATGAGTTTATATAACGATTCAAATTTGGTTTAAATAGCTCTATTCAGTATTGATTGGTTTCGTTACATTGTATACTTAGCCTTGCTTTGACTGAATGGAATTCTGTTTCCCAGTTTAGTTTCGATTAGATTTTAATCGATCCGCTTTGATTTGATATAGATTTGAGTTGTTTGATTTAGCCAAAATGAATGCTCTGCTATCGATTGAAGTCATTTGATAGACACAAGCTGTTTCTCATATTTTGATTCTGAACACAATCGCATTTCGTTTTGATTTCGTTATGATGTATATGCTATGATTGGTAACAATTGTGATATGGTTAACTCTTACAGTTTTATGTCCATTTGGTTTTCGAACAACTCGAATACAGTTTGGATTGTTTTTAAAATGATTCTGTACAAATTCACCCAAATCGTGAATGGATTCAATTCGTAACAGCTATGTGAAAACCAGTTGGTTAATTCGTTTTGGTTTGCTGTTAGAACGACCATGTTATCGGTTGGATTTGTAATGAATATTCAGTTACAAGTTGATTTGTAAAACGATATTGGATTCACTATTATTCTATATTCAACTCAGTCACGATTTGTTTCGATTGTTACCTAGTTTATGATTATCATTTCTGTCGACTTGATGATGGTTGTGATTACTATTAATTGATCCTGTCTGTTGATTGTATAACGCTCAGCGATCGAAATCTATGGAGAATTTTGGTTGACGCTGTCATATTTACCCATGATCGTAACAATCTTTCCATCTTTGTATTTAATTAAAAAAACATGAATCTTATGCTACATTATTATAGCTATAACGAATGGATTCTGGTTGTGTTGGATTAGATCGTATCACAGTCTGCTTTATAGGTAGGGTGCGAACTTGTTTCAAAGCTTGGAAAAGAGAAGAAGTCACGAAGGTTCTAGAAGGGAATCTTCTAGAAAATGAGTTGGCATTTGCATGGTTGGCATCCTACTGACTTCTCAGATTTAGTGGGATCATCCTCATCCATTTAACCATCTCTCCTTCTCCTATATATTGAAAGGTTTCTCATGGAAAAGGATAAGCAAGATTGAATGAAGAATTGGTGAAATAATTGTGTGAAGAATCCTGTTTGGATAGGAGCTTGAACACTCTATTCGGTCTATCAAGTTGTATTGGATCTTCTTCATGCAAATGTAGAGCAAGTGTGTGTGTTGGAACCAAGGATCACTGAAAGGAAGCTTGCGACATCAAGGCGATTAGGTTGTATCTTCTACTTTCATTTATTATAATACAGAGGCATGTCCCTTTCCCATAAAATCACTCTTATTTTATTGCATAACTCCTTGATCATATGCATAGGTTGACATTGAATATACTTTGCCATCTTCACTTTGGTTGGTTTGTGTTGTCTTGGACTTGATTTCACAAGAGCACTGGAGCGAAGTGGGAACAACAGAGACCTAAGGAGGCGATATAAAGGTATGTCACTCATTCCTTCTTAGTAGTAGATTCAATGATTGCAACTTAGGGAAAGAGTCATGTCCTATCCTGTTTTGTTGTAGATCAAGGTGGATCTAAGGAGATCTGTTAGTGTTCGCAGCTACAGATTTATCTGATAACAAAATTGGCGACTCCATTGGGGATACAACCCATTTTGGTGGTTTTTTCTTGGCCATTTGCTCTTGACCTACCCTTTTTCATTCCCAATCAATCTCTGAGTCTTGAGGAAACCCTCACATACTCCCTGGATCCAAAAGTTCCCTCAAAAGTCCTATCATTTTTCCAAAATTTGCTTGATTACAAACCTTCTCGCACTGCACCTTTCTGTAACCTGCGAGAATAACTGAGGTTCACACCCTATTGTTCAGTTCAGTGCGAAATTCTCGCAACCTGCCTATGTCTAGAGTGAGAGAATCCTTAATTCTCGCACTGTACCCCACTGTCAAACTGCGAACTCACTTGTAAAAAATTTGGATTAAGTCCTTTGTTTCTTCAGATGCCCAGATTGATTGGTGTGTCTGAAAAGAACTTCTCTGGCCAGTGATTGAATGTTTCTTGACTTCAAATCTCATGAATGATTAGTTTTCAGAAATCGAAAGCTCTTCTTGTTCATTTTTTCTCAATTTTTACCTCTTGACCTTTTCTTAACAAGGGTATAATCTCCGATTTTGAAATCTGAGTGCTTATTTGGTCGGGAGCCTTTGATTGGATTAAAAGTTGAGATTATTTGTCCTTTTCAATTGCTTATTACTTGGAAAATTGTTACCCATGTGCATTTGAAGAGACTGGTCTTGTCAGTTTGTTATTTTTGTCTTCATTAAAAGATCTATTTGGGTGTTTGTTGTGTATTTCTTTTTCGTTGGTTGCTTACTTTTTCTTAGTTCCATCCCTGTTGCTTGGTTTCTAATAAAAATTAAAGACATTTTTTATTTTTTTTTTAAATCAAAATTTTATTCTAAAATATTGGCATTCAAGTATTGAAAGAGAACGAATAGGGAATTTGCATTGTTCATGGTTGTTTGATATTACATTTCAGAGAAGATCATACATCGTAGTTCACATTGTTCCAGAAAACTCCTCTTTCCCTCCTGTAAATAGGATTCATCGAATTTTTTTTTGTATCATTCATTCCTATTTATGCATTGTTGGGTCAGAGTCCCACACACCATCGGTTTCATTTCTGTCTCCTTTTAAGTAACAACAGTCTTTAATAATATTGCACAATTTTAAAATTCAACTAGTAACTTTTTCTAGGGCTCTTTTACACCAACATTAGCTAGGATAGAGCTTTGGAATAGGTAGTGAGACACACTCTCCAAAGCATAAAACACACAATAGTATCTTGTGATAAGGAGTGTCAAATTCCATTTGCAGCATTTTGTCCTGGGAAGCCCTTCTCACACAAGGGTCAAACCTGAGGTCGCATTGAGATTGACAGAGTTACTCACCCTGCTTTGTTGATATCGGTGTAAAGATTGCATGTATTACGGGAGTCACTTGAAGGTATACCCACAATGATGAGTGGAAGCCTCCCAAGCTGATTTCGGGCTAGATACCCTTCCCTTGCGTGTGGATCAGACTGTCGATTGTTCCCCCAGGCATTATTGTTGTTGGTGGTAACCTTAGTAGCCTATCTGCTTAGGGTCTTACACAAGGTGACTGTGAAGGGGTAAGTCTTCACGGTACCTGGAATCGATATTGGCTAGACTCACTCGGGCTCCTTGAAGGGTATACCCACGATTGTGTGTGGGAGCTTGCACTGGGGTGTAAGTCCGTTAAGTAGGTCGTCAACGTAACTTTTCCACCCTGACTCAGCCCCTTCTTGTCTCGTCGTTGCGACGTTGGATTTCATCACCAACTAGTGACTTTGGAATTAGAAGGTCTTGTTTGTTTGGTTTTGCTTCCTAGATTTTATTAGCGCATGCTGTTTGTTTACCCAAGTTGGCCATAGAATTTCTTTCGTAAAATTCTAACTCGATCACAATTGACCCTCCACGTTGTTCACGTAGAATGCAAGGCCTACCCCTAGAAGATCTGGGAGGTTCTCAACCCTTGCCTACCAACTCCCTAGAAGGCTCTCCTCAACAGAGTGAAGTCGAAGACGTTGCCACTCCACCAGTGGAAAGAACTAACTCTTTAGAACGGTTTTGAATTACCAATTCTCAAGAGGACTTTTGACTTCCTCCCTACTCCGAGAGACGTATTATGCGAGTGAATTCTTCCAGAGATATAGTTGTTCAGTCTTCTGGATCACCAACTGGACCTTTCATAGGACCTAAGGGTCAAGATCCTTTTTGGACTACTGGCATTTTTAGACGGGATCTCTTTGGCTCAGGAGCAGGCGTTGATATCACTGTCGCACCTAAGCTGCCCGAAACATCTGATCCAAACGCAATACCTTTTACTACAGCCTATTATTTTCTTGGTACAGACGCTCCGCCAACTAACCACATCTTGACTATCCCTCTACAAATGGTCCATTACACAATGGTCCCAGATACTACGAGTCCTCACACCGGGATTACATGTTGAAATTACTAAAACAACTGAGAGGGGGGGCTGAATCAGTTGTCTTTGAGCTTAAACAATGTTAACAATATTAAAATATTCTTAATCTTTCTTCAAGTGATCATCAAGATTATACAACATATGGACAGTAAAAGTAAAAAGCATCAATCACACATAAGGTATACTGAGAGACAGATTTTTCATGAGGAAACCCATAAAGGGAGAAAATCTCTTCTTCTTCGAAATGATAGGCAGTCTTTTAAGTTCTGTACATCATCTTTAATTGAGCACCAACTCAATGTGAGGCTGCTACCTCTGTTTTACAAGCTGCAACCTGTTTGAGAGAACCAACTCTCTGGTTTCTCTAGCACCCACTAGAAGGAAGCACCAACTCTCTGGTTTCTCTAGCACCCACTAGAAGGAAGCACCAACTCCCTATATGTTCCAGCACCAACTGGATGGAAGCACCAACTTCCAGTTACACAGGCTCCAACCTGTATAAAAGAGAACACTTGTTCTCCCTAGCACCACCCTGCCACCCTGGTTTCTCTGGCTGCAACCAGATGGAAGCTACAACTTCCTGTGTTCAAGCTACCACTTGAACCTTTGAGGACAACAGTCCTCCCGAGCACCTCCCAACCTCCCTAGAACATAAATGAACATATAAACATTCAACTACACAGATACATCAATTCTTACCAATCTTTCTTTGTTCTGTACATCTGGTGATCTTCTAACTGTTCTGCAATTCTTCTCTTCCTTTGTCTGTTCAGCAGGTCGGCTCTGCATCAACTTGTTCTGTCATTCTGCTATGCTTCTGCTTCTCTTCATCATCTGTTACTCTTCTCTGAGTTTCATCTCATACTGTGCATATTTTCAATCTCACACCACATTCTATGATTTTTCCTTTCTTGCAGTTTCTTTCATTTTTCATACAGAACGACTAACTTCACGCTGTCTGTCTCATTTTATTTTATGCGCAAATCCACGATGGTTGCACTTCGCATTTCCTTCGGCAAAGGAAAGACAATTGTCCAAGCAACTGAAATGCCAACTGATTGGCAATCATGAGTCCGTTTCGCTAACATATTCGTAACTGAGGAATTAACTGTGAGAGAGGACATTAACCCTCCGATCTTTGTTCAAATTCACCTGCACCGTTTGATTAGCTTCATGAGATCTTGCATTCATTTCCTTTAAATCGGGTTTCGACATTTCGGCTATCCTGTGCTGAGTGTCTCGACACTTCGTTTCGCAATCTCCGAAGTTCCGATACATAACTTTTCTGCACTAGCTCCTTTCCGAATATGACTATGGTCATAACTAAGCGCCTATGCAAAAAGCGCTTTCGCGATTTCTCATTTCGTGATTTTCGACACTATGTTTCGTTGACCCCAAGTCAGTGAAATTTTGATCACTTGCCACATGTCCTGTGATTCGATGGTCCAGATGTGATCTTGATTCAATGGCTACGATTGAATAGCGATTTCGCGATTTCAGTATTCTTGTTGCATTGGGTTCTTTGCCTCTCCATGTTGCGATTCGCGAAACTCCGATATGGAGTTATGTCAACAGTCTAGATCTGATCTCTATTCAATGGCTGCGATTAAATCACAATTTCACTTATCGCGAAATCGACATTCTTGTTGCATTGCGTTCTTTGCCTCTCCATGTCGCAATTCATGAAACTCTGATATGGAGTTATGTCAACGATCCAGATCTGATCTCTATTCAACGACTGCGATTAAATCACAATTTCTCTTATCGCGAAATCGACATTCTTATTGCATTGTTTACTAACCACTCCATGTTGCGATCCTCGAAACTCCGATATGGAGTTAGATCAACGGTCCAGATCTGAGCTTAATCTGACGGCTCAGATAACATCGCAATTTTTCATATCACGATATTGGGATTCCTGATGTTAATAATCTTTGACATGTCCATCTCATGATCCTCGAAACTCCGACACGGACTGGAATCAACAGTCCAGATTCAACCTTAATCTGACGGCTTAGATTACATCATGATTTCGCATATCACGATATCGGCATTCCTGATGTCAATAATCTTTGACATGTTCAACTCTCGATCCCCAAAACTCCGACAAGGACTGGAATCAACGGTCCAGATCAAACCTTTGATCTGAAGGCTCAGATTACATCGCAATTTCGCATATCACGATATCGACATTCTTGATGATGATAATCTTCCTTCTTTCGAGATTTTGTGAGCCCCTTTTCTCCTTGTTATACTTTAAAAGGCGTGCAGGTTCTCCTTGATCCAACGATTGTCGGATTCCGTGCTTGGATCGAACCCCTGAGATTTATTCTCCTCTTCAACGCACTCTTCTTGTCTAAATTCAGATCTGACGACCCTCGTTCTATCGGGAATTTTTGGATGGGATCCAACGATCAGTAGTTCTTCTCAGACTTTACGAATCTTCGATCACTCGATCAATGTTGCATTGCCTTCGATCATTCGACCTTCCTGAACTTATCTTCTGTTTTCCTGTTGATTATAAACTTCCTGTACTCATGCCATCATCACTGTTGTACTTGCCATCAATGACAAGCATTCGTTGTCTGTTAAATATTTGTCATTCACTGTCTGTTAACTATTTGCCAACATTACAGCGGCTAGCCAAGCCCCCATTGGCACACCGCTTTTGCCCAGATTCACCCCAACCTTTCTGCCTATATATCATGCGTTGAATTCTTCTATTCCCGCTCCTACACAAATCTCATCCGAGACTCCTGGTGTTTCCACTTCTTCTAGGCACCATCTCGTTTCCGGTTTTAATCCGACACTTCCTCGACCCCCTTTCAGAGGACCTCTTCCATCCTCTATCAGAGGCACCGACCTTAGTGGCACCATCTTGTCTTTCACACCTAATTACCAGATTCTTGTTGGTTGACAATTTCACCAAGGAGGCCAAACCCAATCCCCTTTTGTAGGACAAATCCCAACTGGGATGCAACCCCTGATTGGAGGGCAACCCCCACCGACCCCACCCTATGGACAAAACATACCTCCATCCTTGGCCCAGTATTGGAATTATCTTATACAACATAATCCTCACTCGACTGGGGGGCAACAACCTCAAGCTAGCTCCATCATACCCCCTAGTATAGGCCAACCATATCCAGGCACGTCATATCCTATTTGGGGCTCGAATGCTCAACCCCATGCCCCTGTTCAAGGGTACAACCCTATGAATTACTTGCCTCCACACCAACCACCGAATCTGCCTGGATCTTCGCATTATATGCAAACTACTTATGGTCCCACTGGTCTATCGACGAGACTCCCTCCCCAAAGTCACCAGTACCCACATGTGAATAGACAGTTACCCTTCTTAGCCACCCTGGACCTCCCTGATCTGTCGAGGATTTTAAATGATCTGATCCGTCACTCTCCTCAATGGCCCGCCATACCAGCCAAACTACCATCTGACATCCCTAAATTCGATGGTAAACCGGGAGAGGACCTGAACAATCATGTAATGACTTTTCACCTTTGGTGCTCATCCAACTCCTTGATGGATGACTCTATTCATTTACGCCTTTTTCAACGAACCCGCACAGGTTCCGCCATGAAGTGGTATATAGAATTACCACGAGGCTTCTTCACCAACTTCAACACCCTCGCTATGGCTTTCCTCACCCACTACCAGTTACCGATCCGCTACGAAACAAGAACCGAGATTTTGAGTTCTTTCAAACAAACCAAAGCCACTCATATCTCCGATCACATTCATGAGTGGCAATGGAGATGACGTCTCATCAAACTCGAACTTCCCGATTAGTTGCTGGCAGAGTGGTTCACGAAATCATTCGTGAATGACATCGCTCGTGACATCGCCATGGGTGGAGTTGTCACAGAAGAACAAACAATCAGTCGTGCTCAATACCTCAACCTCGTTTATTCACAAATGGGTACTCTTTACGACTTACTCCCTGGCACACCTCGTCCTTCTACTTATGCTACTTCAACTACTCCTGCTGCTTCTCATGCAGTTGACAGTGTGATTGGCACTTTCCATGCCCAACCTCATTCCGTCCAAATCTCTAGCAACAACCCCAAACCCATTTCTTCTAATGTTCAAAATGCTCCGTCTCCTACCCCTCCCACTGGCAAGACTTCTGAGGTAAATTCTGTTCAATCTACCCCCGCTGACAAAAATAAATCCAAAAAAGGAAAGAGTAAGAACAAGGAGGATAAAAATAATCCGCAATCTGAGAAAACCAAAACACCACCTGTTGATGATAGGGATAAGTGCAAACCCCGATACTCTTGTCTTATCTGTGGTGATGATAATTACACTAAGGATTGTCCACGACGAGCCGAGGTTACTAAGTTCCTTCAAGGGACCTCGAAACCCCCCACTCCGATCATGTTATTACAACCCTTCCCCTCTCAACAACATGCCCAATTGGTCATTCATGACCAACCTTCCCCCTCCAATACATCCCATGTCTTAATGTGTATAGGTGATTCAAAGAAGAATGACATCACACTTACCACTCAAGCCAAATATTATCCTTCCTCCAAAGAGAAGGTTGATGCAATACCTCCTTTGTTGGTCCAACCATCTCCCATGACTCCACCTACCAATGGTCCTCTTCATCTTGAACGATCGAGCCTAGATACAGTTCTTTGCCCTCCCCCAAAGGGTGTTGTTCGAAAATTGGCTTTCAATCCCCATGCACGTGTTTCCCAGAACTACAGTATTGTCGAAGATCTGGCCCAAGCACCGTCTGTGATGTCATCCCTTGAAGTCCTTTAGAGTTGTCCTATACAACGGAAGGCACTGTTGAAAACTATTGGTGGAATTGACCCTACGGATACAAATTTAATAATTTTTGACTTGGAAGATCACATTCCAAGGTTACCCCCTCAACTCGCATTCCAAATACAAGTTATTGTCTCCGACAAAAAAATTTGTAGAACAGTTATTGATGAGGGTGCCTCGACGTGTGTCATGTCTATTACCTGCTGGAAAGCCATCGACTCTCCTTCTTTGACTGAATCCCACAGCATGCTCAAAGCCTTCAATGGCTCTGGTTTTAAGCCTTACAGTGTCCTCCCTTCACTGCCTATTACGTTAGAAGGCAAAATGGTCAACGTTGAAGTGGAGGTCTTTGACGCTTCTCTTGATTACAACCTTCTACTTGGCCGTATCTGGATCGATTCCATGCATGTAGTTGTGTCCACTCTTTTCCATGTCGTGCATTTCCCACATCAAGGAAAAGTAGTTACCATAGACCAGTTGGCCTTCTTTCACTTTGATGCACGTACCAGCAATGTACCTCTCATTGCAAACCCCCTTGGATATGAGAACGTCAATGTGGGTCTTCTTAAAGATTCCTCTTTGATGGGTACTTTCCCCATCCCACCACCCAATGTTCCACACCCGTTTGTCGCCTCGATCAACATGATCTCCACCTCTGTTCACGGAACCCTTGCATCTTATGACCCGTGGATGGTACCCAACCCAGACGATCATCTTTGTTATGGCGACGAAATGCCTTTGAGTCCGGTCGAATCTGCTTATCAAGCCATTCAATCGACAACCCCCTCTCTTGGTGATTTATCTCCAGATCCATTCCGCATCATTTTTCCTACAGACAAGATGATTATGTCTGTTATGTCCATGGAAGATACCCCTTGGGGCAATGGACATCATCATTCCATCCTCTTCCTGGAACAACACACCATCGAGGGTTACCAACGACTCTCGACCCTGTCGACCGTTGTCATCATTTCTACCATTCCTGAGTCTACACATGATATGTTCTACGAAGGGAACTTAAGTAATATCGCACCCACCATCCCCCTCGACATATCCATAAAACCTGGAGTTGTCGAAAATGTGCATATCAGAGCTTCGTGTTCCCATGACGAAGTTATCACCTACAAGTCTCGTTTCCAAGAATTTCATGACGTCTTCGCATGGAGCTATGAAGAAATGTTGGGGATTGACCTGGACATTGTGGTACATGAGATTAAGACATACCTGGGTGCTAAACCTGTCCGGTCCACCCACGTAAAGCAGCTGCTATCAAGCTTGAAGTTGAGAAACTTCTCAAAGCTAGCTTTATTTACCCTGTGGCTCTAACTGACTGGGTTTCCAATCTTGTTCCGATTGACAACAATAAAATATGATCACACCCTACTCCTCTACACCCTGTGGTCTCCGTTGGTCCTTTTGCGAAATGGGGTATCGATTTCATGACATGTCACCCTCACTCGACTGGGGGGAATGGATACATTATGGTAGCCGTATATTATTTTACGAAATGAGCCAAGGCGATGCCAACATTCGAGAATACCGGAAGGACTGCAACATTATTTATATTCAATCACATCATTGCTCGGTTTGGTGTTCCTCAAGCTATCGTTATTGACCACGGTAGCCACTTTAGAAACTTCATGATGTCCGAACTCACTGAAAAGTTGGGTCTTTGCCATGAAAACTCAACACCCTATTACCCACAAGCCAACAACCAAGTTGAAGCAATAAACAAAATCCTCATCACCACGCTTCAACGGATGATAGGGATTCACAAAACGAGTTGGCACACAATATTGTTTTCAACATTGTGGGCTTACCGGACATCCGTTAAGTCTGCTACCGGATTTACACCATTCCAGTTAGTTTATGGTCTAGAAGTCATCTTGCTGATTGAATGTGAGATACCTTCCCTAAAACTAGCCGTCAAACTTCTCCCAAACACTTATGCTGAAGAAGAACGTTTGTTGTATCTCATGAAATTAGACGAAACCCGTCGCGATGCCACCCTAGTTATAGAAGCCCAGAAGAAACGTGTCAAAGCCCAATACGACAAACATGTCAAGCCACGCGTCTTCTCTGAAGGTGATCTTGTTCTCCTTTACGAACAAGATCGGGATATGCTAGGAGCTGAAAAATTTGAAGCTATGTGGCGAGGTCCTTATATCGTCAGACGAGTTTTGGAGAAAGGAGCTTATGAGTTAGTGGACTACGACGGTATCCCTTTGAGTGAAACCAGAAATGGGTTATACTTAAAGAAGTACTATGCTTAAGACCACATGTGCATGAGTGCTTGTATTTTATTGTATCATACTTTTTGTTACTTTAGTATTCTTTTTTCGTTATTTGGTCTCTGCCCTTGACCGCTTATCTTGCGTTGTGCTTGGTTTCCAGATGTCGGAGTCTTCGCCACCCCACATTGGCTTCGCCGATGGCGCTAGTCGTAGTACTCAGAACCTTGCTTCTGTTGCAAGGGCAATTTACGCCCCTACAAACGAACTTATCAGTCTAGGATGTGTGTGCCTCGGGCATGCGACCAACAATATTGTAGAATATAGCATCGTCATCGAATTGTTGATTGATGTTATTTTGCTTGATATCCACCACCTAGTTATACGACTCGATTCGCAACTAGTAGTACTACAATTAAGTAACGTCTATGCTATCCGAAGTCCTACTTTATTACAGGTATATTTATGAATTCGCCTCTTGGAACGTTATTTTGATTATATTGAGTATCAACACATTCCTAGATGTCTAAATACATTGACCGATGCATTAGTTAACTATGTGTTAGATAGACATTTGGGCCATTTATAAACCAATCACACATCACATGTATAACACAACACAAAATAAGCCGGTAGAAGTCGTATATATGTATATAACGATCAAAAGTTTTTACAAAAAAGTTTTTGTCCAAGGATCAAAATCTCAAAATACAAAGCCCATAGATTCTACAAAGTAGCGTAACGAATGACGCTCACGATAATACACAACTGCTCGGGCTACCCTATGGAGCAATCGACTAAGAGACTCGGACACGCCCACAGTATGGCGTTGGTAACGTCTCGAGAGATCCCCAATAGCAATATCTAGGACGTTCACAGTCAACCCCTCCAAGTTCTGTTCCACTGCCTCGTAGTCTTCGGCATCCCATCTCGCCACTGGAGCCACTTCTCCCCACCGTTGAATGGGAGATGTTCCTGGAGGTCGATATGGCCCCACATCTGTGTCATCAAAAATATTTTTTTGATCAGTCCTTGGATAAACATAAAAACATTTCATATGATAAAATTTACAAAAACATTTAAAAAGAACAAAATGTGTACTTCTTACCTAATTCACCCCACTGAGCATCCTCAGGTAGGGCCAAATCCAGATCCCCTTGAAAATCCAGACCAACATATGCGTAGTCGTCAATCATCAGCATCTGGGGCCTCAACCAGTCAAAAAATGAATCATTATACTTGATTATAGGCCCTGCTACGTGTCGAGCCATGAGGTTGCACCACCTCAACATTCTCGGATCCTGTGGGGCCGATAAACCCCAATCAACCTATAGTCGCAGCAGTGGGACCCTCTCGAGGAAGAATGACACCAAAAGTGATCCGCACCCAAACTGCTTCAAGTCACCCTTTTTGCACTTTGTCAATTGTCTCTTCATACTGCGGAGAACTACATCCGACCAGTTGAAGACCCGAGGCTTTGTGCACTCTATGGCGTATTGGAAATAGCTTTGGAGATCCATGTGCGGAGCTGTGCTCCCAACCATGCCTGCAATAGTAAACAAAATGGTCCGTAGGGTCAGATCTTGGACCCCCCAAATGGCAACCTTACCCTTGCTTCTCTCTGCCTCGGGAACACAATACCGGCGACAATACTTGCTCATAGGGAGTCCGTCGCCTCTACCACCGATCAAAGTAGCATGGTATCCACACCGTGACAACCCCGTTAGAAAATAGATATCCTCGATATCTAGGGTCAACGTATGGACTCCCACGTGAAATAACAGTTGGTCCACGTCCCACATGTGGACCAGGTATTCCAACAACCTGAGTTGGGCTCTCATGCCCGGAATCCTGAAGAATTTCAAGAGCCCATAGTCCCGGAGAGTAGCAACTATACCCAGGTCATTCCCAACAATGGCATCATCCTCTTCATGTTCTCTTTCTCTCCATTCCAACATTGTGATGGTCAAACACCTGCAAAAGAGCCATGAGAGGGAAGTCAACAACTTGTTTTAAACTCTTGCATAACTTTCATTGAGAAAAACCTTGCTATAAAATCCATTTTTCGGGCCCCGCAGGTGAGCCTTTTGCACAGTGCGAGATTCTCGCAGGTCCCGCATGGTCTACCTGCGAGAATGCTTGGGCGCATGTTCCAACCCTAAAATGGACTCAAAACCCAAAAAATTGCCAATAAAACTAAAAGTAAACCATGGAAAAGTTAGAGAATCAAGAGATTACCTCGTTGGCTGAAACGGTTCGTCGAATGATCGCTTGTGCCTCCCGTAATCGAGCAAAGAAATTTGGGGGAAAATGAGGTATGTTGGACAAGTTTTTGGCAAAATCACAATGAAATGGTAAAAATCCCTTTTTACCCAAATTTATTCACTTTTTACTATATATATATATATATATATATTTTTTATATTATTTTTATTACTTTGTATATAAAACCTAATACCCTAATAGCCTTGTAAGTGTGGTTTTTCGCAGATATCGCGACTTCGAAGTTCGAACGAGGGGGTATGGGTGTTTTTTCTTTTGTTGCATGTACAACTACTTTTTTAGGGTTTTTTAGAAAAAACCTCGAGCTCAGTCTTCGTTTGTTCTCGCGCTCGAAAATATATGAGAACGTAACCAAGTATACTTTTTCTCGTCTTTTCGTACTCGTCATGGTAACACAAAAATGATAAACGTTAAGGAGTATCCTTTAAGCTCTTTTCACGCTCCATAAAAACGAAAAGATTGTCGAGCGATCTTGTTCTTTTTACGCTCGTTAAAGTATTTGAAGAAAATGTTCGACGGGCAATAGTTTATCACTTTTTCATTCTCGTCGAACTCTTTTACGAAAAAGTAACTGGGAGAGTTCTCTTTAAGTGTTTTTTAGACTCTCAAAACATGAAAAACCCCCGAGTTTTCTATCCTTGGACTTGTTAAACAAACATCGAAAGACTCGCTATGGGACCGAACCACTCCTTCCTAGGGTTCGTTAAACATACTCCAAGGGACTCATCTGAAGGATGAGCTTACATCGATAAACATATGTTATCCTCCTCAAGCTTGTGTAAAAATAAGGAGGTACTCGCCAGAAATGGTGGGGGAAATTTTGGGAAAGGGATGTGTTTTCATATTCATATTAATGGTAGTAAGCATCGCTCTTGAACATGACACCCCCTATTCGTCATTTGAATCCAGGTTGGGAAATCCATTAGTCTCTCATTTGACTTGCTACAAGGTCATATCTTGGGTCGTCTTTGAGTTAGTGCTGCCAAGTCCTTGGTTGTGTCGTTCATATGTTCAAGAGAAGTTCACACGACCCCTGTATTGAGTCAGCCATCTGCAATTGTCCATTCTTACTACGTCGGCCTTCCCTGTGTCCGTTTCGACCCGTATTCATACTTTGTTTCATCCTCAAAATCTGTTACTTATTTCGTGTCATTGATGGGGGATACATCAAGGCCCTCCTGTGATGAGTCTTGTTCTGTCGACTCCAACTCATTATCCGGAAATGAGACTTAGAAATCATTTAGTACCTTGGAACCTACATGCCTTAATGGCAGGTCTCTTCGCTTTCGACAGGGGTTTCACATCATTGATCCCTGATTGAGAGATTATGTCGAGTGCTCGACTTCATCTCATGCATTCACATTCGTTCGGATTGTACTTTGGTACCTTGGGAGTCATTGACATCAATGGTGATTTCCCTCGCACTTGTTAACGGTTTTCATCAATGACTGGTAATCAAGTGGTTTCTACCATGTTTGACTTCAGCACATGTAATCACATGGTTAGATTATTACTTTCAGGTGACGGGATTGAAGACCTTGGGTCTCATCTTTTTTGATCCAGGTTGCGATTGAGTATGTATGATTTGTATTGGCACATAGATCCACTTTGTATGTCATGTGGCTATGTCGTCTTAATTCAAGTCTCCTCACATAGATCCACAATGTATTCCTGGTGGCTATGTAGCATTTTGATGACATGGATCCACGGTGTATGATTGGTGGCCATGGCCTACATTTATGATTCCATTTATTTGTGATCTGAGCATGGGGATGCCTACCTCAGAACTGGTATTATATTTTGTAGATGCTTGGTTGTTTACAGGTTTCCGATTAGGTGCGCTCCTTGTTTCTGACACACACACACATTTTACAAAGTATTTCGGCTGTCACAAGTTCCGACCTCATACTTTGGGGGGCATTTTGTTACACATGATTTTGGTCACTCTGGTGATGTCTCTACAAGTGATGTATTCAGGCTCCCACAAGGACTTTTTCCTTGAGAAAAGTGATTGTTGTCTCCTTCCAAAAAACTCATTTTTAAGATGAGTTCACAGGCTGCCTATATTACAGGGTGCGAAAATCCTTCATTCTCACAGGCAACCCAAACTTAGGGTGCAAACTGTTCACAGTCTACTCTATAGGTAGGGTGCGAACCTGTTTCAAAGCTTGGAAGAGAGAAGATGTCATGAAGGTTCTAGAAGGGAATCTTCTAGAAAATGAGTTGACATTCACATGGTTGGCATCCTACTGACTTCTCAGATTTAGTGGGATCATCCTCATCCATTTAACCATCTCTCGTTCTCCTATATATTGAAAGGTATCTCATGGAAAAGGTTAAGCAAGGTTGAATGAAGAATTGGTGAAAGAATTGTGTGAAGAACCCTGTTTGGATAGAAGCTTGAAGACTCTATTCGGTCTATCAAGTTGTATTGGATCTTCTTCATGCAAATGTAGAGCAAGTGTGTGTGTTGGAACCAAGGGTCACTGAAAGGAAACTTACGACATTAAGGCGATTAGGTTGTATCTTCTACTCTCATTTAATATAATACAGTGGCATGTCCCTTTCCCATAAAATCACTCTTATTTTATTGCATAACTCCTTGATCATATGCATAGGTTGACATTGAATATACTTTGCCATCTTCACTTTGGTTGGTTTGTGTTTTCTTGGACCTGATTTCACAAGAGCACCGGAGCGAAGCAACAACAACAGAGACCTAAGGAGGCGATATAAAGGTATGTCACTCATTCCTTCTTAGTAGTAGATTCAATGATTGCAAGTTAGGGAAAGAGTTGTGTCTTGTCCTATTTTGTTCTAGATCCAGGTGGATCTAGGGAGATCTATTAGTGTCCACACCTACTGATTTATCCGATAACACCAGCCCCAACAACACTCACTGAGCTTTGGAGCTTCTTGGGCCTTGCCAATTTCTACCACAGGTTCATGTTGGGTTTCTCCCATATTGCATGGGCCCTCAGCCAAATAAACAGAGGTGGTGGTAAGGCGAAATTTGCGTGGGGTCGGTCCCAACAACAAGCGTTCGATGATTTGAAGAAACCCTTGTGCTTAACCCCAGTAATTTCACTACCAGACCTGCAACATCCTTTTGAGATCGAGACATATGCTTTAGACTATGCTATGGGTGTCGTTCTCACTCAACATGGCCACCCCGTGGCCTATCATAGTGAGACACTGCTAGATACTGGTCGTAAGTACCCTACTTATGAAAAAGAAATGTACTCCATCGTGAAAGCATGCCGCCAGTGGAGACATTACATTCTTGGGAAGGAGACAGTCATCCACACTGATCATAAGCCACTGCAGTTCATGCAAACACAGGGAAAATTGCAGAATGACCGCCATCAAAAGTGGTCCACATACTTGCAACAATTCCACCTCAAAATCAAGTATAAAACAAGAAGCACCAATTGTGTCGCTGATTGCCTCAGCAGACCGCCAATCGAGGCACTCACCACGGTGCTAGACTCTTGTGGCCATGAGACATCTGGATGCCCCCAACTCTATGAGACAGACCCTGACTTCGCCACTACTTACCAAATGTTAGGTGCAAACACAGTTGTCGATAATTTCCATCTTCAGGATGGGTTGTTGTGTCGTCTGGGCCATATTTGCGTTCCATCAAGTGAGTGAGCGAAGATGATCTGGGAATCCCACTACAGTCGGGTGGTAGGACACTTCGACATTGAAAAGACAGTGGCGATGCTACAGAAACATTTCTACTGGCCGAAACTTTGACATGAGGTCAGCAAGTATATCAGGTCCTGCATTGCCCGTGCTATTGCCAAACTGACCACTAAGAAACAAGGCCTATACACCCCTCTTCCTACCCCTAACAGGCCATGGGAATCCATCTCAATGGACTACATTCTGAGCCTCCCGTCCACCAAGCATGGAAATGACTGTGTTTTTGTGGTTGTTGATCGCTTTTCTAAGATGGGGATTCTAGTTGCCTGCAAGAAGAGCATCACAGTAGAGGCCACTACCAAGCTCTTCTTTGAATGAGTCTGGGTACATTTTGGAATCCCACAAACCATTGTCTCAGATCAGGATAGTCAATTTCTCAGCACATTCTAGTGGAGCCTCTGGTCACTGCTGGACACCAAGCTCACCAAATCCACGGCCTTCCACCCCAGACAGATGGCCAAACCGAGGTTGTAAATTGAATGATTATGCATATCCTTCGCATGTATAATTCAAAGCACCTTCACACATGGGATGAGAGCCTTCCCTATGTCCAACATAGCTACAATCGAGCCCTGCATAACTCAACCGACCACAACCCCTTTTAAGTGGGGTTGGGATTCCAACCATTGGGACCCATAGATGTTGCACTTCCCTTTGTGGTCACCTTGATCGTCTCATCTCCTGCTCCAACTGAAGCTGACAAAGCCACCCGGTTCATTGAGAGGATCCAACACATCCGCCAACAGGTTCAAGATATCCTATAGAAGTCCAATGACAACTACAAACAACGCCATGATCAACATCGGGTGCCGCATAAGTTTCATGTGGGCAACAAAGTTTGGTTGCACTTGCAGAAAGAACGCCTTACAGGACCCCATCGGAAGCTTCGCCCACTCCATTATGGGTTGTACACTATCACCAAGGCCATGGGGAATAATGATTTTGAGCTCAACATTCCTCCTTTCCTTGGTTTTCACCTAGTGTTCAGCGTGGATCTCCTTCGCCCTTATTTCCCACCATTATTGGACACCTCAGAAGTAGCAAAACAACTGACACCAATAGAGCTCAACCCCGAATACCTACAACAAGCATCCAATGATTAGATTGTGGACAAACAGATCAAGGGCACTCGACAACAAAGGATCCATCTTTATCGAGTCGTCAAAACATGGCAGCTCCTGCACCAAGGCAAGTGGCTCACCCGGGGCCAAATTCAGCAGAAATTTCCTCATCTGATGGGGGACCTCAATGCAATGGAAACCATTGCTTCCTAAGGAGGGAGGATTGATCCAGATGGATATCGATGGCCACCCACCTTTTCCAACTGGCTCAAAACAGTTTTCTGACAATTTTGCCAATTTACTATTTTTAGTAGTTTTAACTTCCGGGGCCATTTTGAGGGCCTAAATGAAGGTTTTTCGAGATCGAGCTCCTCAATGATAGTCAAAGGCATGATTGAGCCCCCAAAATGAATTTCCTCGATGATACCTTTCCAACGGGTTATCGCATGCCTAAAACAAAGATCATATGCAAAAGTTACGACCCCAGAAAGTTGATGTACTAACTTACCCAAACGGGGCCCACATGACTTTTGGCACTTCATCTAGTAGGGTTAGGTTTTTGGATGTCTAGGGTTTTTGGCATTCTTGCTTATTGTAAAAAGGCCTTCAGAGCCTCATTGTAATCATCTTCTTGTGAATGCGCGCTGCTGTCACATCTCTTCTCAGAGATAAGACGCCACCATTCCAACAAGCTTGTTTCCACTGCATTTTACAGTTTCAACTTATTTCGTTATTGAATAGAAAACTAGTTTTACTGTATCTCTGTTATTTTGTGTTAAGCACCTGTTAATAATCTGTATTCATTTCGTTCTGCTCATAAAATCTGGATCAATAGTCTACTACAAACCTTCCCAGGGTTTCAAGACAAGGTTTATTCAAGTAAATAACAAGATAGCATGCGATATCACTACTTTGATAAGACATTCACTTAATACATCAAGAAATAAACCATCAAAGACTTGGAAAGAGCACTTACTAGGAAAGATCAATGAGCATTAATGAAACCCTGACCATGAAACAATCCACAAAACTTCAAAGGGAATCCACAAAATCATCTCCAAGACAAAGTGCATAAGTTCTCCATGGTGAAAGAGAAAGATAGAAGACAAGTGTAGAAGTAATTCTTCACAAGATGAGTTATATTTACAAAATGGCGTGCTCCACATATTAATATGAGGTAACCAAGCACCATATCCTCCTAAGAAGCCCCTAAAACATGTAAATCCATGATACAAGGTGGATAAGTCTCAAGCCGACCCCAAAAAAATGCCTCCAAAATGAAAATACAATGCTAAAACATCAAATCATCCTATAAAGAAGCCATACATGTGAGTGTAGAGTATGAAAAGAAGGTGATTCCATCTCCTCAAGGGGTGAAAAGGCTCCAAAAGTCACATCCATCCCCAAAAAGGTGCAAAGCATCATCAAAGGTCATTTCCACTCACCAATAGGGTCACATCTTGATCCGGGTGGATCTCCACACATGGAAGGAACCTTACTTTGTTCACCAAGTTGATTTGAAGTTGGCGACAAAGTGATGAAAGTGGTGAATTTATGATTTTACGAGTTTTATAATCTCACACATTTTTATTAATGCTTTGTGAGATAAGTCTCATGCATTTATCATTTTATTTCATTAATGCTTTGTGAGATGTGCATGCATTTTATCATTCTTTAAATGAGCTTTTGGAAAACTCATGCATTTAATTCATTTTTGTAAAATGATTAATACTTGTGAGGGAAAGTGTGACTCACGTATTTTCATTAAAATTGTAATTATGGAAATTGGTTTTTATGTGAGAAACCACCTCGCACCAATTTTCCACTTTTCTCACTAGCAGGTTGAGAGAATCGAGGGCATGGTTGAAGAGTCTTTGGGTGGTTTTGAGACTTTTCCCATTATGTGCTTGAAGATAGTTTGAGATCCTACTTTTATGGATCTTGTTTTTCCTCTTTTGTAATTAGATCCTATTATTGTGGGTCTAGGAATTAATGCTCTCTTTTAAGAGTGAGTGAGGAAAAACTATATAATTCTTTATGTGAGCCATATTCAAGAGAGGAGAGTAATGAGAAGAGTAATGAAGAATTAATGAGTGGTGTTAGAGAGCCATAGTGCTACTACTACTAAGCATTGAGAAGCTTATTCATGTAAGGAATTATCTTCTTAATGTATGGAGAGTTATTAGTGTGAGTAGTCTTCTTGAATCCTCATTGAAGGAGAAGGCATATCTTATGTAATCACTTGTGAGAAGGTCCCAACATTTGAAGAAGGAATGCAAGCGATCCGTATTCCAAATGAAGTGGGTCCGGAGACATAGCCCAGGAGGGGCGAACTCCATTATCAACATGGATTGTCTCTCTCTTGTTTTACTTCCATATGCTTTATGCTCTTTGATGTTCATTTATTTTCTGGGTGTAAGTTTAACACATTGTAAAGAATGAACTACATCGCTCTTTAAATTCCTTTGCAAGCAACAATTAGTAAAAATATTTTTGGTTGAAAACTTGTGTAGAGTAAATACTTACCCATTTTCATATCACATCTCGTCATCAATGAAGTTCCAACTCATCTCCCAAGTGCTAAGTTGGCTCAATCAAAATTCGCATCACTCCAAGCATGATGTCATCCTCTAGATATGGAACATCCTAGGTGAAAATCCCAATGTCATGAAGGGGGAGCGCTCTGTCATCCCGCTAAAGAGGTATATTATCGTAATCACATTCCATGTCATCAATCTAAGTCATAACCTCCTCAAAGGGTACATGACATCATCAAGGGATTTAGGTGGCATGTCCAACTGCATGTGCAATGTCCTAACTCATCAGTACAAGCTCCTAGGTCTAGGAGGTTTGGAAAGGTGTGGAGGGATGCCAAGTCATTAAGTAGCCCAATGCTCATCATTAAGGGCCCAACGTCCTCCTCACAGTATGCAACGTCCAAGGTGGAAGCATCTCGACATCCTCCATAGGAGCATTCTATGGGTGCATCATCATCAACCAAGGCCCATAGAAACAAGTAAGACCAAGCGTTATAAGATACAAGAGCCATTATAATCATACAAAGTAGGCCACAATTTAATACCAAAGCCATGTAAGCAATTCACATTATATATCTTCTTCAAACTTCACACTAGCTTAAGACTTTATGCAATTTGTCAGGTTTAGGTATGGGAGGACCATCGCAAGACCCTATTAGTTGTGTTAGTACCCAATTAGCAGAGTAGTTCCCGAGAAACCCATCAAAGTGTAAGTATAAGTAAATGATGTGACATGGGGTTTACTTCATGGTCATGGTGTCATTGATATGCAAGACCACATGTGGGTTCATCTCCATGAGCACCTTTGTAGAGAGAGCGCTTACTGAATTGAGTTACCCTTTCCNTATATATATATATATATATATATTATAACATGTTCAAGCTAAGCTAACATTAAAGCATAAGTAAATCAAAATAACACCAACAAGAAAGAAAGAAAGGTACAATCAAGATGTAAGCACACAACATGGCCTAATACTACCCTAGTTTACTCTAAACATGAGAAGTTAGGTTCCTTTCACATAATAGGGTTTCAGAAGGGATCCAACTAGTAAAAGGAACCAACTCCAAAGTTATTCTCAATATTGTAAGGGCCATGCCACATAATGTTAAACTCCTTATGCATATTTGCACTTCCCTTTCTTTTGTCCCACATAAGTACTAAAATTCCTATTTGAAAATCTTACGTCCTTACTTTACGGTCAACATTCATTATCATTTTGAGTGTTCATTCCTTGATCTAAAGCAAGATGACGGGACTTAATCAAGGCAATTCTCTTCCAATCATCTTCACATGAAGGTAAGGTTCATTCATTACCTTAATTTAAAATTGTAAGAGACACTAGATCTTTGTCTTCATATTTCATAAGTTGTTCTCTAGAATCTTCTCCTTTTGGAAATACTATGTAATCAAAACCATCAATACTATCTTCTTGTGCAAAGGGGAGTATAACTAAGCCTTGAAAAGGATCAAGGTTAAGATGGGAATCTATTGGTTCTTCATAGGTTTTATCGTAATGGTCTTTTGAATTGAACCTTTCACTGATCCGAATTTAGGAGCGGAACGGACTAATAACAGACTGAATACAATAAACACAAAGATATGAAGAATAACACAGATATCCAATGAAAAATATCTTCTATTAAATAAATGAAATAGGCTGAAACTCTAAAACTGTAGAGCTGAAACACTTGCTTAAATGGTGGTAGCTATCTCTGAGAAGAGATGTGGCTGCTATGTGCATCCGTCTGAGCAAAATGATTACAATGAGTATCGAGAGACCTTTTTGATATGACTTATGAATTCCAAAACCCTAGACATCCAAAAACCTAACCCTAGAAGGTGAAACGCCAAGAGTCATGTGGGCCCATGTAACATCCCCGACCATCAACACCATTGTCGGGCAATGCTACCCAAATACCTTGTCTTCTACAAACTAGCTCTGATACCAATTCGTAACGTCCTCAACCATGAACACCACTGTCGGGCAATGCTACCCAAATACCTTGTCTTCTACAAACTAGCTCTAATACCAATTTGTAACGTCCCCAGCCACCAACAGGCCAAGAAATGCCACGGAGGAACATACATACACACACACACACACACACACACACACACACACACACACACACACACACACACACACACACACACACACACACACACATCTATATTAACACATAGTTACTGCTACCATACAAACTCAAATGGAATTGACAGTAATTCCTACATGCAACGGAACACATGATAACATTTCAAGATTCACAGACATGCATAACATAAATAATTAAGCACATAATTGATACTTATCTTTTAACATGAGTAAAACCACCAACTACGTGCAGACCTTCCACAAACCTCCCAGCCTTAGACCACACTGCTCATCACTCTCAATAGTGGGTCACCCCCGAGCCGAGACTAAACTCCACTAGGTAAGGGATTCCTAGGCTAGGTAAGGTCAATAGGAAAGTCACATAGTTTAAGAGGAAGGATTCTCTCCCAGGATCCACTTACGCCCACTGTTCACAGACTCTCATTCCCCACATGCCTGTCCCACCCCAGGAGTATAGACCTTCAATGTCACACAGTCCATCGACTGCTTCACCTCCCTTACCTTGGGCTTCAACAACAGGCCGGACTAGAATTCTCAGAGATCTGTAGCAGCTATGAGACTCCCTCCAGGAGAACTCACCTCCTCAACACACTCTCTCACCTGGAGAGAGTTGCTCACAAGCCTAACAACCTGCTTCTTCAATCCACAACCACCTCTCTCGCCTAGAGAGATATTTTCTCACATGCTTGACAACCTTCTTCTTCAACCACAATAGCTAATTCGGGTAAGGCAATGGACGACTCAGTAAATTACAGAGGTGCAAAATAGTCACAAGTTTAGCAATGGCAGAAATGGCTGGCTGCGGGCTTGCTTAGTGCATGAGTGAACTCATGAGGAGTGATGGGGCCAACTGGTTTAGCATAACCAAGATGATGAAAGCATGAGAGACAAAACTCTTTGTGTGGGCCTGCCTGCCTGTGCATGTGTGAGTGCCTAAGCGAGTGAGCGAGAGCCCCCCCCTTCCTCTGTGAGTCCCCTCAACAATCGGAATTCCCCCCCTTAAGTCTGCATGTGCCTGAGCTGACACTTGTCGCTCATGAAGCACATTCCTTTCCCTTTGGAAGACACCTGTCCTTCCCCAAGAACTTAGGATAAAAACATATCCTTTTAAACAACTTTTGGAATAATAAAAATATATTATTCTCTTGGACTTAAGCCCTTAGGCTTAGCCCCTCTTTCCAACCTCTCAGCCCCATATCCCTTACCTAGCTTAGTGGATCTTAGTCCCCCATTCTC
Organism: Picea engelmannii; assembly: GCA_009831015.1. Taxonomy (NCBI): domain Eukaryota; kingdom Viridiplantae; phylum Streptophyta; class Pinopsida; order Pinales; family Pinaceae; genus Picea; species Picea engelmannii. The sequence continues at coordinate 1,074,674 of ML782367.1, read as the reverse complement.
GTTTATCGTGGTTGGTCTACACACAACGATGTTTTTATATTAATAATATGAACATTTACATGTACAAAATAGGCTCCTGGCCTTTAACATCTAGGCTCTCTGGCCTACTAACACATAAGCCTATCAACTTATATTTTCTCGGCTCATCAGCCTACAAAACATGTTTACAATTCATAATACAACCGGGGCTCATCCTTGGGGTATTACAATCCCCTCCCCTTATTTTTGCACTGTCCTCAGTGAAACTTACTTACACAACATCAAAAAGATTTTCAAGATCTTCAAAAAGATGCAGGTATTCTGCCCACACAACATCCTCATGCTCCCATGTCGCGTCCTCAGGACCGTACCAGGTCCACTGGACCTTTACTAGCCCTATGTCTTGATTCCAGAGCTGTTTTCTCTTCCGATCCAATATGCGCACCATATGCACTTGCAAGATGCCTTCTTGCTCCACCTGAATCACATTCCAATCAATAACATGATTAACATCATGTATATATTTCTTAAGCAATGAAACATGAAACACATTATGTACAGTCATGGATGCAGGCAATGCAAGCATATATGCAACTCGTCCAATCCTTTCTAGGATTTCAAATGGCCCATAATATCTGGCTTCCAACTTGGAACAGTTTCCCAGCTTCACAGAACTTCTGTTGGCTTTCACTTTCAAGAAAACATGATCACCCACTTTAAAATCCCTGTGGGTCCTGTTCTTATCAGCATAAATTTTCTGCCTATCTTGGACAGCCTTCAAATTTTGCTTAATCTTCCATTTCCTTGAGCAACTCTGGACCAACCACTACTCTATCAACTAGGTTATCCCAGCTTACTGGGGTGTTGCACTTTTTGCCATAAAGTGCTTCAAACGGGCTCATCTTCAGTGATGCTTGATACCCATTGTTGTAGGCAAATTCTACCAAGTGTAGGTAGTCTTCCCATTTAGATGGTTTGTCCATCACATACATCCTTAGCATATCTTCTATCACTTGGTTCACCCTCTCTATCTACCCATCAGACTCAGGATGATAAGCAGTGCTGAAGTTCAGATTTGTTCTGAACCCTTTGAATAACCCCTTACAAAACTTTGAGGTAAATTTTGGGTCTCTTTCAGACACAATTGTTTTGGGAATACCGTGCAATCGTGCTACTTCCCTCATATAGATATCGACAACATTAGCTGCCTTGTGAGTGGTCTTCAATGGAATAAAATGGGCAGCTTTCGTAAGCTTATCCACCACCACCATGATGGAATCATGTTGCTTATTTTTTCTGGGTAATCCTGTGATGAAATCCATTGTCACCACTTCCCACTTCCACTCAGGAATGGGTAATGGCTGTAGCAACCCAGCTGGTTGCCTGTGCTCAACCTTGACCTTCTGACACTCCATACATATGGCGATGTATTCTGCAATTTCCTTTTTCATACCCGACCAAAAGTAATGGCTCTTGACTGCTGCCACTATTTTCTGATATCCAGGGTGCCCAACATAAGGCACATTATGCATTTCCTTCAAAATCATAATTCTCAATTCCTGGAAATTAGGTACATAAATTATGTTTTTTTACAGGAGTGTCCCATCAGCTTCCAATTTATAATCTTCCACTTTCTGTAGCATCTTACCTTGATGTAGCTTTGCTACCCATTCCATGTACTGCAAATCTGCATTTGTAGCTTCCGAAATTCTGCCTTTAATATCAGTTTGATACATGCTAATGGTTGTCGCATGTAGTTCATGCACTCTTCTGCTGAGTGCATCAACCACTTTGTTCTCCTTTCCTTTGATATTATTGATATCAAAGTCATACTCACAAAGGAATTCCAACCATCTACTTTGCCTAGCTTTCAAGGTTGGATGATCAAACAAATACTTCAAAGCGTTATGGTCTATCCTTTGTTCAAACCTCTTTCCCATGAGGTAATGCCTCCATTTCTTTAGAGTGTGCACTATGGCTGCCAACTCCAAATCCTGAGTTGCATAGTTATTTTCATGATCCTTCAGCTTCCTAGACTCATAACATATTACAAACCCATTCTGACTGAGGACTCCTCCCAGTCCTTCTTTGCATGCATCTGTACATACTACAAAATCTTCATTTGGGTTTTCAATCCTCATGATTAGAGCACTGGTTCACAACTGCTTCAATTGCAGGAAGCTTCTCTCACATTCTTCTGTCCATTGAAATTTCTTCTCCTTCCTTTGCAAGGAAGTGATGGAGTGAGCTATCCTTGAGAACCCTACAATGAACCTTCTGTAATAGCCAGCTAGACCCATAAAGGATCTGAATTTTGTCACATTCTTCAACATTGACCATTCTTTGATGGCTTCTATCTTCTCAGAATCCATGACTATCCCATCCTTTGAAATAATATGTCCCAAATAATGGATCTGATTTTGATAGAATGAACACTTGCTCAATTTGACATACAATTGGTGCTCTCTTAGTACTTGCAACACCATCCTCAAATGATGTTCATGCTCTTCCTCCGATTTGGAATACACCAGGATGTCATCCAAAAAGACTATGACAAACTTGTCTAGATATTTCCTGAATACACCATTCATTAGGCACTTGAAAACAACATATGCATTTGATTATCCAAATGGTACCACTGTGAATTCATAGTGACCACACCTTGTTCTGAAGGCGGTCTTGCTAATGTCTTCATCCTTTATCCTTACCTGGTGGTACCCTGACCTAAGATCTATTTTTGAAAATATCTCGGCATCCTTCAACTGATCAAAGAGATCATCGATCCTTGGTAAATGATACTTGTTCTTAATGGTCACTTTGTTCAACTGTCTGAAATTGATGCACAATATCAACGTCCCATATTTCTTCTTCACGAACAGGACCGGGGCACCCCAAGGTGACACACTTGGGCATATATACCCCTTCTTCAGAAGTTCTTCAAGCTGTAATTGTAGTTCTTTAAGCTTTGGTGTACTCATTATGTAAGGAGTTTTTGACACTGGAGCTGCTCCAGGCATCAGGTTTATAGAGAAGTCAATATCTCTCTTTGGGGGTAATCTAGGTACCTCCTGGAATACATCCTCAAAATATTTTAATACTGCATGGTCTTCAATAGTTGACACCTTATCCTTAGGTGCCTCTTCCATATGAGCTGCAAATATTTGGCAACCCTTCCTATAACACTTCTTCAGCTGCATTGCTGAGATTCTTATGATAGCAACTGCTCTGGGAATTCCTTGGACTGTTCTCTGATTTCCTTCTTCATCCAGGCAAGTGAATGCCTTGTTGCAACAATCTAAGGTGTTGTTCCAACCAATCCATCCCAATTAGACAGTCATAGGAACCTAAAGGTAAAACGTTCAATTCAGCCTTTGTGTTCAGTCCATTCATGTCCACTGGACATGACTTAACCAACTCAACAACCTTCCTCTTGGCTCTTGTAGCCAGCTGCACTAACCAAGATTTTCCATGCTTGCTTCTTAGCAAATTCAAACTCTCCACCATTCTATGATCTATATAACTATGACTAGCCCCTGAATCAATTAAAATAGTAAGGGTTTGGTTGTTGATCATACCTTCCACTTCAATCATATGTAACTGATATTCTACTTGCTTGTTGTCCATGGATGCATAGATCCTTGGTATTCTATTGCCCATGTCTTCCACTGTTTTTGCCTATTGAACATTGTGGACAACTCTCACTTTGTCATTTCTGTGGGGGCAATATCTGTATCTATGATTCCCTTTACAACCCCAACATTCCATAGGTGGTTGTCTTGGCATTTTCCCACCTACTTCAACCTTCATGGGCTCTCTAAAAGATGGTTGTCGTTGAGGACTGTTTCTGAAAAAGGATGGCTTAGTTCCCTTCTTCCTCTGATCCATCTTGAATTTCTTCTTGTCTTCCCAAGCCTTTAGGAAAGTGGGATTTTCACTTTGTTGCTCATATAAGCATTTTTCTCTCCTTATAGTTTCTTCCATAGTTTTAGGATCATCATACTGGATCTTGTCACTGATGGAAGATGACAATCCACTCAGATACCTTTGAATTTTGACAGTCTCATCCTTGATGAAAGGAACGTACTTCATCAATGGACATGCTACCTAGCTTGAGTTCAAATAACTATTTCATCTTTCTGTCATAGTATCTCTTAGTCAAGTATTTCTTTTCAAAATACTTCTTGAATTCCTTCCAAGTAACATTTTTCTCTTTAATGTGATACACCTGCACAAGTTGATCCCACCACATGGATGCCTTTCCTTTCAGTTGATACATTGAAATTCTTACTTCTGCATGAGAGGAATAATTCTGCAGTTGGAAATTTTCCTCATGCTAAGAAGCCATGTCTCAACATCTTCCTCCTTCTTGTGCTCTCCATAAAACGTAGGAGGCTTAATCTTGTTCATTTCTCCCTTCAGTTCATCCACTCCAGATCTCCTATGCTTTCTGGTAGGAGATGGGCTTGAACTATTGTGTGCTTTCCTCTTGGAGTGTCCTTGGGAGTGATGATGGTGTCTACCCACACTTTTGGATTTTCTCTTCTCATCAGGGGACCTGTGACTTCCTGATTTACTGGAGTCACTCTTCTTATCAAATTTCCTTTCTATCATTTCCAGACTCCGCATCAATTTTATGTTGAATTCTCCTTATTGATCCCTAGCTTTCATGAGCTTTCTGTTATTTGCTTGGTGAATCTGGACATCTTTCTACAATCTTTCAATGATGTTCGTCATGTTTCCTTCCTTATCTATCTCTTCTCCATGCCCATTGGAGTTCGATCCTTCAACTCCCATATGGACATCCATTCCTCTAGCTTCATTCTCTGAACTTGAAGCATTCTATGCCTCCTCCATTCCTCTGTACTCTGTGGCAATTCGGTTCGGTTTTGACAATCGTTGACTCTGCAAACACAATGTGCAGTCAACTGAAATCTATCAGGCCAACAGTCCTTAACAAATTCCACAGTATTCATAAACTAATCTGATTCAAGAAAACGTTCAGATTTCATTCTACGGTTCTTGAGCAATCAAGAATTCCCACAGATCTTTTCTTTCTGAGCTATGCTCTGCAAAAATTTTCCGGCACTAGACCCTTTCTCTTAGCCCCCAACCCACATGACCACGGGCTGTGGCCAAGCACCTACTCGGGACTTTGGGCCTCCAGCTTCGAAAGTTTTCAAAGCACATGACAACAACCTCTCGGAGTTCCGGATTGACGAACTCGCGGAGTAGGGTGGATCAACAATCCACGACTACCGAACATCCAACGAATGACACCCACTGTAGGACTTCAGGCATCTGAGCTCCGGGACTTCAAAAGTTTGTGCGTCAACACACCCCACTTTTCCTGAACCGTTAATCTTCGAACACTTCCATGTCACCTTTGGTGATGTTATTACGTCTCGTCACCTTAGCGTTATGAAACTTTTGAAAGTTCTTCCTTTCATTCCCTGATGAACCATTCTCCCAAAGCTTCAAGTCTCTGGACTTCACAACTAGCGCCACACGTTCACTGGGACCATCAGGGCCTCACCACCCATACTTCGAGAGGAGGCCCACGTGGTGAAACATTAGAGACGGACACGTGGCCCACATAGATAGGTGACACATGTCATGTTCGCAATGACATTTCAATCTTTGGCGGGTCCGAAACCCACTGACATGTGGAACACATCCCATGTGTCCATGTCATTCCCGATGACATCATCATGCAACGTTACTCCAAAATTTTGGGTTTCAGAAGTTTTTACGCCTACTTCCTTCCAGTCTCCCTAATTCTGAATTTTCGGACTTCTTACCCTCCAGGTCCACATAGTACAACTGTCACCAACTCAGGTGGTGGCACATGGCATGACTAGGAAGGGCCATATCACCCTTGGCGATGTCATCCTACTCCGCTATGTCTGCTCTTTTGCTTTGGAATTTCGAGATTCAAAAGTTTCTTCACCAACACACCCAACTTCTCTCGAATTCCGAACTTACGATTTGCCATGAGATCTATGACTCACAACCACTTGTGCATAGATCTGACGATTCTGATCCGCTTTTCACCCTGGTCTTACCTTCTGCTTTTGGCTTGATCTAACGGTAAGGCTTCTAGGTTAACCCTCTTGCACTTTCTCTAGATATGACAGTCGTGAAGGATTCCCCTTTTTTCTGAACAGATCCTACAACCAACATTACTCTGCGGCTCAATACCACGTCTGTCATAGTTTTATAATACAACTACACCTCCCGGGCTTCGTTACACGGCCAAGGTAACCTATTGGCACTCAAGAATGTTCTGAGGTTCGAAATTGATTCCTCTTGACACAATTTCCACCTGAAAATTTGGTTTTAATGACCACTTATCCGGCCCATCTAGGCTCAGTGCTTGAACCTTGGCTCAAAACTTGAATTTTGTCGATTTCGACAACAATTCTTTTCCAAAAATTTTGTTTCAACTTCCACAAACATGGCCCATCCAGGCTCAGTGTTGAAACCATGGCTTTGATACCAATTTGTAATGTCCCCGACTATCAACACCACTGCTGGGCAACACTACCCAAATACCTTGTATTCTACAAACTAGCTCTGATACCAATTTGTAACGTCCCCGACCATCAGCATCACTTACTTTCGGGCAATGCTACCCAAATACCTTGTCTTCTACAAACTAGCTTTGATACCAATTTGTAACGTCTCCAGCCACCAACAAGTCGGGCAACGCCACAAAGGAACATGCATATATATATATATATATATATATATATATATATATATATATATATATATATATATATATATAACATGCATTTCTAATGAATTGAAACAAATAACACAGAGTTACTGCTACCATACAGACTCAAATGAAATTGATAGTCATTCCTATATGCAATGGAACACATGATAACATTTCAAGATTCATAAACATGCATAGCATACATAATTAAGCACATAATTGATACTTATCTTTTAATTGGAGTAAACCACCAACTGCGTGCAGACCTTCTACGAACCTCCTAGCCTTAGACCACACTGCTCATCACTCTTAACATTGGGTCACCCCTGAGCTGGGACTAAACTCCACCAGGCAAGGGATTCCTAGGCTAGGTAAGGTCAATAGGAAAGTCACACAGTTTAAGATGAAGGATTCTCTCATAGGAGCCACTTACGCCCACTGTTCACAGACTCTCATTCCCCATATGCATGTCCCACCCCAGGAGTATACACCTTCATTGTCACACAGTCCATCGACTGCTTCACCTCCCTTACCTTGGGCTTCGGCAACATTTCAGACCGGAATTCTCAGAGCTCTGTAGCAGCTACGGGACTCCCTCCAGGAGAAATCACCTCCTCAGCACATTCTCTCACCTGGAGAGAGTTTCTCACAGGCCTGACAACCTACTTCTTCAATCCACAACCACCTCTCTCACCTGGAGAGAGAGTTGCTCACAGGCTTGACAACCTACTTCTTCAACCACAATAGCTAATCTGGGTATGGCAATGGACAACTCAGTAAATTACAGAGGTGCAAAATGGTCATGGGTTCATAAATGGCGGAAATGGCTGGTTGCGGGCTTGCTCAGTGCGTGAGTGAACTCGTGAGGAGTGACATGGCCAACTAGTTTAGCATAGCCAATATGATGAAAGCGTGAGAGATAAAACTCTCTGCATGGGCCTGCCTTCCTGGGCCCGCGTGAGTGCCTAAGCGAGTGAGTGAGATCCCCCCCCCCTTCCTTCGTGAGTGCTTAAGCGAGTGAGCGAGATTCCCCCCCTTCCTCCGTGAGTCCCCTCAACAACCATAATTTCCCCCCTTAAGTCTGCATGTGCATGAGCCGATATCTGTTGCTCATGAAGCACGTTCCTTTATGTTTGGAAGTCACCTGTCCTTCCCCATGAACTTAGGATCAAAACATATCCTTTTAAACAAATTTTGGAATAATAAAAAAATATTATTCTCTTGGACTTAAGCCCTTAGGCTTAGCCCCTCTTTCCAACCTCTCATCCCCCTCTCCCTTACCCAGCCTAGTGGAGCTTAGTCCCCCATTCACGTTTATCGTGGCCAATCTACACACAACAATGTTTTTATATTAATAATATGAACATTTACATGTACAAAACAAGATCCTGGCCTTTAACACCTTGGCTCTCCGGCCTACTAACACATAAGCCTATCAACTTATAATTTCTCGGCTCACCAGCCTACAAAACATGTTTACAATTCATAATACAACTAGGGCTCGTCCTTGGGGTATTACAACCCCTATGTGTAAGTTGGTAGCTCAACTTCCCGGGGTCGTAACTTTTGCATACGACCTCTGTTTTAGGTGTGTGATAGCCCGTTGGAAAGGTATTTCAAAGAATTACAAATTCCACCATCAAACTTTGACTTTGTCTATAGTTTGATAGTGGTGAGAAAAAAAAACAATGTTTAGGGCCCCAAAACAGCCCTGAAAGTACAACAAGATGTGCTGACATGAAAACATACAAAATAAGCCACTTGGATTAGGCGAGAGGCCACCAGTATCCACCTGGAGGATGTGTAGGGCTTTAGACTTCCCCAGAAGGGTAGAAACCATGATTACAAAGAAGTACAAAAGAACGTCCTGAACAAAAAACGAACAAGAGGAGCTAGTTGGAATAGGTGGGTGGCCACCAATATCCACCTGGATCAATCCTCCCCCCTTAGGAAGCAATGGTATCCATTGCGTTGAGTTCCCCCATCAGGTGATGAAACTTCTGCTGGATTTGGCCCTAGGTGAGACACCTTGCCTTGGTGTAGGAGTTTCCCTGCCTTGACAACCCAATAAAGCTGGATCCTTTGCTGGCAAGTGACCTTGACCTATGTGTCCACTATCTGGTCATTAGATGCTTGTTCTATGCAGTCAAGGTTGAGCTCTGTTGGTGTCAGTTGTTCTGCGATGTCTGAGGTGTTCAATAATGGTGGAAAATATGGCTGAAGGAGGTCCACATTGAACGTTGGGTGCAGGCCAAGGAAGGATGGAGTGTTGGGCTCAAAAGCATTGCTACCCATAGCCTTGGTGATAGTGTAAGGCCCATAGCGAAGTGGGTGAAGCTTCCAATGGGGCCTCATGAGACGCTCCTTCTGTAAATGTAACCAGACTTTTTCACCAACCTGAAATTGGTGCGGTACCTTGTGTTGATCATGGCGTTGCTTGTACTTAGCATTGGATTTTTGCAAAATCTCCTGGACCTGTTAGCATATGTGTTGAATATGCTCAATGAATTTGGTGGCTTTTTCGGTCTCAAACTGAACATGGGAAGAGTTTGTCTGTGTGGTGGCAAGAGGTAGTGCAACATCCATGGGACCCAAGGGTTGGAATCCCAGCCTCACCTGAAATGGGCTATGGCTAGTGGAGCTATGGAGATCCCTGTTGTAACTGTGCTTAACATAGGAGAGACTCTCATCCCATGTACGTGGATGCTTAGAGTTGTACATGTGCAGGATGTGCACAACTACCTGATTAACAACCTCTGTTTGGTCATTTGTTTGGGGGTGGAAAGAAGTGGATTTAGTGAGCTTGGTGTCCAAGAGTGACCAAAGACTCGACCAAAATGTGTTGAGGAACCTCCTGTCCCGGTCGAAGATGATGATCCGTGGTATCCCAAAATGGACCCACACTCATTCGAAGAAGAGCTTGGCAATATCTGTTGTTGTGATATTCTTCTTGCAGGCTGTGAAGATGGCCATTTTCGAAAACCGATCAACGACCACAAATTCACAGTCATTTCCTTGCTTGGTGGACGAAAGGCCAAACATGTAATCCAATGTATGGAGACTACGAGGAGAGGATGAAGAAGAGATGGAAGAAAAAGGAAGCACAAGTTGATGATAATGCTTCAGTAAATCAAGGGGCTGGAGGAGACCCTCCTGAGCCTCCATCTTCACCATCAAGTTCTAGCTCTTCTTCCTCTGAGAATTCTCATCATTCTCATCATTCTAGCCATTAAGCTTCTTTTAAGAAACCGTTAAAGCTTATTTGAAAAGCTAGATAATTGGATCCTAAAGGTTGAAGTATATTGTCGTGTTCAACAGATTGATGAAGAGGAAGTTAAAGTGCAATTGGCTTCTCTTCGGTTGGAAGACACCGCTCTCGTATGGTGGGAGAGAAAACTTTAGGACATAAGTAAGTGTGGTAATCTTCTTTCCTCATGGTTGGAATTTAAATCAATGATAAGGAAACAATTTTATCCATTGGGTTATTTACATAAAGCAATGATGGAATGGCAAACTTTAAGACAAAGTAAAGGTCAAACTGTACAAAGTTTCATGGAAGAATTTAGGAAGAAAGATCTTGCATTAAACATTCCTTTGGATTTTTATGAAACTTTAATGAAGTATATTGGCGCACTTCACAGTTATATTTGTCATAATTTCCTATTGTTTAACCCCACCAGTCTTGATGAAGTTTGTGTGCAAGACACTCACCTTGAGAATAGGGGAAAGCATGTTCAAGAAGATCCCACAAAGAAACCTTCCAATCTACCACATAAGCAGTTTAAGAAGTTTAAAAGGAAGGACAATAAGACCGCCACTGTAAAGAGAGAAGAAGGAAAACCATCTTGCACTCATTGCAAGAAAAGTGGTCACAATGATGAATATTATTGGAAACTACATCCAAAGAAGAGACTGAAACAATTCGGTGGAAAGGGGAAGACAAAAACTGTTGCTACAGTGCAACAAGATCTTGGTTTCGATTCAAGAGACGAAGGAAAGATCACAACGGTTGGAGTACAAGGTAGAGATTCCCTTCATGCTATTTCAAATTCCAATAATGAATCTCATGATGATGAAAGAAAGAGGAATGAATTATTTCTTATAAGAGTTGTATCTAAACACACTAAGATAGATACATAGTTTGATCTGGGTTCCCAAGTAAACTTGATATCTGAATCACTTGTCAAAAACATGGGTCTTGAAACTAAACCACATCCAAAGCCTTATCCTCTTGGTTGGGTATGTGATAAAGCAAAACTTAATGTCACCAAGTAATGTAGGGTCAGATTTTCTATTGCTTCAAAGTTGATCAATGAAGTGGATTTGGATATTGTATCACTTGATATATGTGGCATAGTGTTGGGGAGTCCTTATCTTTATGATAGAAAACAGTCTTCTTTCTTCATGAGAACAAATATCACCTTACTAACGGGGGAGTGGAATACATTGTTAGAGCCTACAACATGAGGGTAAACACAACACTTGTTAGTGCAAGACAAATGAAGAGACTCATAAACACTAATAAAAGATATGTACCCATGGTCGTAAGGGAAAAAGATGTCGGAACATCCGACGCTTTTCAAGGATGTGATCCCTCTCATAAGAAATAACTAATTGATATTGTTTCTAAGTATGATGACATTTTCCAGGAACGAGATGGATTACCTCCTAAGAGGGAAATCCAACATGAAATACATCTTCAACAAGATTCTCCTCTTCCTAATGTGGGCATATACAAGATGTTAGTTGTAGAGATGACAAAGATCAAGAAGTAGGTACAAGGCTTATTGGATCAAGGGTTCATCGGGCCCAACTCATCTCCTTGTGGTTCTTTGATCGTGATGGTGCCAAAGAAAGATGGCACATGGAAAATGTGTGTTGATTACCGGGCCTTAAATAAAATCACAGTGAAAAATCGATACCCTCTTCCTCGTATAGATGATTTACTTGATCAGTTAAAGAATGTTGTTTATTTCACTAAGTTGGATTTGCGCAGTGAATACCATCAGATCAGGGTTGCAGAACAAGATGCATGGAAGACTGCCTTTAAAACCAAACAATGATTTTTTAAGTGGTTAGTTATTCCGTTTGGGCTTTGTAATGCTCCGACAACATTCATGTGTGTGATGAATGATGTATTCAGGCCATTTCTAGATGATTTTGTGATTGTATATTTAGACGACATTCTTATATTTAGTGGGACTTGGGATGAACATGTAAGGCATGTAAAGCAAGTATTGGATACTCTGCAAAGGGAAAAGTTGTATGTAAAATTGTCCAAATGTGAATTTGGTAATATTGCACTTGTGTACTTAGGTCATATTGTAGGAGGAGGAGAATTAACAATTGATCCTTCCAAGATAGAGGTAATTGTAAATTGGCCTGAGTGCAAAAATGTAACTGAAATACAGAGCTTCTTAGGTGCAGTCTAGTATTGGAGGAGATTCATTTCAAACTTCTCCTTTATAGCAACTCCTTTGCATGCCTTAACCAGTGTGAAGAACACTTTTCAGTGGGGAGTAAAGCAACAAAAATCTTTCGACACTTTGAAAGAAAATATCAGTACCGCACTAGTATTAACACTGTTGAATATTCAACAGCCCTTCGAGATTGAGACAGATGCCAACGGATACGCTATGGGTGCAGTATTGATGCAATATCATAAGCCTATATGTTACCACTCTGAAAATTTTAACCAAATTGTTGTTAACTATCCTACATATGATAAAGAGTTGTATGCATTAGTTCAAAGCGTAAAGAAATGGATGCACTACTTGTTAGGGAAGGAAACAATCATACATACAGATCATCAACCCTTACAGTATCTCCAAGCACAGACCAAACTGCAACAATCTCGACATTACAGATGGATGGGTTGATCCAGGTGGATATCGGTGGCCACCCACCTCTTTCAACTGACTCAAAACAATTTTCTAACAATTTTGACAATTTACTATTTTTAGCAATTTTTAACTTCTGGGGCCATTTAAGGGCCTAAATGAAGGTTTTTTGGGATCGATCTTCTCAATGATAGCCTAAGACTCTAATTGAGCCCCAAAATTGAATATCCTCGATGATACCTTTCCAACGAGCTATCGTTCACCCCAAACAAAGATCGTATACCAAAGTTACACCCCCAAAAAGTTAATACACTAAACTACCCTGTGTCTCGACCATTCTTGCTATCATTCTAGGTAGCAGATCAAGTGAATTCTCAATTTTATATTTCAATGGTTGTTGTACGCTACAACACTAGGTTATAGCAGGACTCGAACCTACGGTATAAACTTAGATTTTGTCATTATATATCGATTATATTTTGGTCGATATATGATTGGATATTGATTAATAGAAGTAGCAATATTGATGGCATTCATTACCATCATTTTGTGTGCTGCTCTTATATTAGTTCAGTGTTTATACTTGAATACAGAGAATATATTAATGGATATATAAAACAATATTGACTGATATGTGGCTAGTTGCGAACCTGGAAGAGAATGAATTAGGTTGTATTTTTCAACTCATTAGGTTGTATTTTTCAACTCGATAGTTGCGAACCTGGAAGATAATGAATTATCAAGGTCTCGCCATTCAATTGATACTCTATCCATGGTATCGTTCAACAGCGTAAACTTGCCACGTATTCAATATTTGAGTGCATCAGATATCTAAGATTTGGCCGGAGCTGCGTCTGGTTGCAGCTATCATGGCAGAATCGGCTTTGATGTGAGGGAGGCCATGTGTATCCCAGAGAGCACAGAATGTAGCTTGGCCATGGGCAGGAGAAAATAAAGATACCACAAATCCAGAGCTTCGTTTTCCAGATCTAACGCCCGATCAGAAGGTTGTTGGAGTGACAGAAGAAGTGTTGAGGATTGTCCAGCAGAAGTTATGTTGCCTTTATTCACCCTAAAGCTTCTTAATGTTGTTGTCGTATTTGATAATTTCCATCCCTACTTAAAGACGTCTTAAATTTGAGTTCAAGTCTTAAATACATTCTAAAAAAAAATGTTGGTTAAATTTGAGTTTAAGTCTTAAACCAAGTCATATTAAATTTTAGAATTGAATTTTCATTTTCAATTTAGTGAAGATGGACAATATCCACAAATTATATATGCATGTGTCTTGACACATAGCAAGTGACTCACTTTTTCCCCTTCATGTAATTCATTCCATTTTTTTGGAACTTATGATAAAATAATATTATATCACTTTAGGACTTAGGAATAATACTATTTTATTCATAGGTCTAAGTTCTTTGACTTAACCTTTTTATCTTAGACTTTTAGTTTTCTTTTCCCTTTCTAGTGAAGTTTATACCTTCATACTTTTTTGTCTGGTTGGTGTACATCAGTGATGCATTTATATTAATATTTAAGTGTGATTACATTTTACAATGATAGGATCACTAGCCTTTTAACATCTAGGTTCTTCGGCCTAATAATCATTCAAACACTTTGGCCTATAATATCCTGGTTCACCAGCCTATAAAAGATTTGTACAATTACAACTGGAGATCAACTTGGGGTACTACATTTGAAGAACCCCTATAAGAAATTATGCGTGTTGGTTGAAGGACTTGTTCAAATTCGTTGAGCCCAAGAATATTTAGCAATATCTTGAGCCACATGCTTTTCATCCAAACATAAATATTCATTCAAGTTGTTTATGAATATGCAAAATTTTTGTTTGTGAATGTTTATCAATCCATGTCCAAATGTGGAAGTTGCTTGTCAGATTTCTTATAGGGTTTTTGGAGGGATTTGTCGTCGTTTTGTTGGGGAATGTGTGCAAAGTTGCATGTTTCACTCGTGATTGAAAGCGTTTGGCTTGGGGTTTCTAAATCACATCCAATAGTTGTTGTTTGGCATTTGGCTTGAGATGGTTGTTGTTTTCAAGTGTTTCTCATTGTAAATTATCTAAAGAAGATATTTTTAGGGACTAAGGCCTACGTTCATGGTGCTTGAGCACAATACTTTTCAATTAGGGATGAAGGTTGTTGTTATCCCCGACCACATGTTTATTCATCAAGATACATTTTTAATGTAGAATTTACCTACTTAATGCACATGTCCCATACATAGGCCTTTGAAGAACCCCTATAGGAATTTATGTGTTGGTTAAAGGACTTGTTCAAATACCTTGAGCCTAAGAATATTTAGGCAATATCTTGAGGCACATGTTCTTCATCCTTCACCATGATTAAGGTGTTGTGACCTATCCTTGATGTGAAAACCTCCTAATGGTATCCTATCCAATTTTTATGTGAAATACACAATACAGAGGGCTTATGTTGTGGTATTTGGTGGAGTGACAAGATTTTCCTAGGAGTGATCCCTTGATGAGAGGAGTTGGTAGCTAGGAGTTGACAATGTGATTAAAAGGAAAATATTCATTCAAATTGTTTATGAGTATGCAAATTTTTTTGTTTGTGAACGTTCATCGATTCATGTCTAAATGTGGAAGTTGTTTGTGATATTTCTTGGAGGGATATGTCGTGGGTTTTGTTGAGGGATGTGTGCAAAGTTGCGATTTTCATTGGCGATTGGAAGCATTTAGCTCATGGTTGCTAGATCATCGCCCGTGGTTGTTATTTGGCATTTGACTTGAGATGGTTGTTTTTTGCAAATTTTGCTCATTGTAAATTATCTAAAGAAGATATGTTTAGGGACTAAGGCCTACACTCATTCAACTTGTTTATGAATATGATTTTTTTTGTTTGTTTGTGAATGTTTATCAATACAAGCTTGATTAGTACAACACAAGCTTGAAAGATTGGAATTTTATTTGTTTTGTGAATGTTTATCACAGACCTGCATGCCCCCATGAGTGATATTGAGTGATTTGTGAGGTTTTTAGGTGGATTTGTTTGTGGATTCAACGTGGGGTTTGCAGATGAAGCGTAGAAGATTGGTGCCCTCAAGCAGGTAATGTGTAGCGGATCACAATACAAGTTTGATCAAAACATAAATATTCATTCAAATAGTTTATGAATATGCAAAAAAAAATTTGTTTGTGAATGTTTATCAATTCATGTCTAAATGTGGAAGTTGCTTGTGATTTTTCATGTAGGGTTTTTGGAGGGATTTGTCGTGGGTTTTGTTGGGGAGAGTGTGTGGAAATTCGTAGGTTTCACTGGCGATTAGAGACATTTGGCTTGTGGTTGTTGGATCATGGCCCATGGTTGTTGGGCTACATAATCTATATATGGATTAGTTGATTGATACAAGAAGTATTAACTAGTAAAAGCAAGTTGGAGACTAAAATGAATATTAGCCACTACCCCAAAGGTAGGTTAAGAAGGTTCCTCCATCTAGGAAGGAAATATATTCTTTTGAATAGCAAGGGTGGTTGAGGCAGCAAGGAAGCACATTAAAGGTAGGAGCTCAATTAGTGTCCGAGTGTCAAGGGAAAACAAAAAGGAATAATGAAATCAAAACTGAAGGGGGGAAGCTATAGGCCTCAACGAAAGTGAGGGAGAGAGATTGAGAACAGACACGATAAAAAGCAGATCCTCTCACATGTGTGTCATTGCTCAAGGTGATCTATATGAGCCAAGAAATATAGGAAAAAATGGTTGAAAACAAAATGTTGGAATACGATAAACAACACTCCTGGAAATTGCAATATTGCACATGTCCGTGCGCTAAGGAGGAATACAAAATATCGGATTGTACACTCCATTGTCTTATTTGTTGAAATTCTGGTGAACTAAGAAAAATGGAAGAAATATCACTTACAATTCTTCGAATTGGAGATTCTAACTGTGCAACAACAAAACATATTGTGGGCGAGGTTGATCTACTTGAATGGTCTTTGGTTTTTTTGGTTGTTTTGACCATTCATTATCAGAATGCCCTCCTTCTAGCGCCAAAATGTTGATCGTCAAATATGACCATGTTCAACATTTAGGATTTCGCTCGGTCAAGATCCCAATTAGATCCCTATCCATTGTAAATGGCGAATTCAACTGATTTAGGTCCAGTTACCTTTTCGGCAGGTTCCTGCAAAGAAATGTTCTGTGGAGAAGATACTTCTTGATTTTTAACCAACTCTTCATCTTAAATTTGAACAGGAGAAATGACCTTAGAAGTTTTTCTAGATTTATTTTTGAGCATTCTAGAAATTTTCTTTCCTTGATGCTTGTTCATAAAATTGACTAAATTACTAGAATCATCATTCTTTTTGGAAACAAGAGGGTCACATTCGGATGCAAGAGAGGAATCCACAGTCTTTTTGGATGCTTAAGAAGAAACTTGGGGTATTTCACTAAAAATGAATGACTCTGGCTTAAGGTTAAACTTTAAATCTTGACTGTGTGTAACCCTAGTAGCGTTTTGTTGAGAAATGAAAATATGAGGGCAAGACAAGACAATATCCCCTATAGGGTTTAGGGTTTCAAACTCTACCTCAGAATTGTGAGTTTGTAAATCTGACTCACAGTTTTCTTGAAAATGATTTCTTTTGACAAAATCCTCCCAAGCGTCGCCATTTTGGTTTAGCTGAGTCTCAATCAGAATTTTCACTAAACCATGATGAAAGACGTTTCTTTCTGAACTGAGATTTTTTCTTTGGTAAAAATGAGCCATTTTCAAAAGGATTTTAAGCAAGGAAACTTGCATGTTCAACTCATAATCCATGAAAACCATTAACAACCAAAAGTGATATATAAAGAAACAACTATATCGGCCCTCACAGGTGATAAAACCCTTAATAACACATAACATAAAATGCCATTTTTCCTTCACTAGGGATATATGTACACCTTTGTAATCACATTTGCACTCAATAGAAACTAAAATTTCTGACCAGGGAATCTCTTTCACTCTTCCGGTCTTGGACCAACATTCCCCCTTTAATGGAAATTTAGTCACTCTAGCTATCGATTCCTCATCTATCTGTAACTCTATATCTCCAATTTTAGCGTGTTCACCAGTAAAACTTAGTGCAAAAGCTTTAGTGACCTGTACATTGTAGCCATTAAACATCTGCAAGAAATATAACTAGCCAACCTTTTGAAAAGTCGAAAAATAGTCTTCATTAGCTTCAATAAGCTCAATGCCAGGTTTAACTCTGGATATCATACCCATATTAAAGTTTACCAGAGTTTAAAAAAACCATTATGAAAACATAATAGGCTCTTGCTCACAGGTAAAAGGAAAAAGACCTTCAATGCCTAAGAAAATATCCCAATTTGAGGAAATACATCCTAAATAGGATTTGACATGAGGCATCAATCTATAAATATGATGAGATAACACAGTTCCATACGTGGAGGAGTGTAAGTATACTTTGGGAAAGGAGAACTGTTTGTATGAAGTTTGAAAGGACCCTGTTTTAATTTCCATTAAGGTCATTTATATCTATGATGATCCGGTTAGGCACGATGTCCCACAACATTATGTCAAATTGCTTCTTTCGATCGTGGGAATCATGATAATAACTTGATTATGACACACAAACTAGGATTTCATAAACGCGGTTAAAATTTGTTGGAACATTAATCTTTTATCCAAACAAAACAAGTTAATGAAAATTTTAACCATCAATATAATCAAATACTGTAGCTTGTCAAATATTGTAGCTCATGTAGAATCTTGTTCAAGGTGTGTATGTGAGCCAAAATAATCAAGGATATGTGGATTAGTAACGTCCGATAACTTGAAAATCAAAATCCTTGATTAAAACCTTTATGAAATAAAAAAACACCCCAGAAGGAAAATGTCATTAAAGACTAAATGAAGATTCAGAGGACTTAGGAGCATGATCAACAAGATTGTCAAAACTGAAAACAATACTCGAGTGAAAACATGATGATTTTCATAAAGAATTTAAAAGCTTTTTCTTTTCAAAATTGAAATAGAAGGGTCCCAAATTTATTTATGTTACAAAATTTGGGAGGTTGTTGTCTGCTAGAACATGTTGGAAATGACCCGATGAGGACTATCCATCTATGAGTATGTTGCAATTACGCTGTTCTTCATGTCCTTATTCCTTGATCAAATTTGGGTTCTATAACCACACCTTCGGGGCTTCATGTAGACTTCATCAAATGCATCACATCTGTTGACATCAATGACAACTAACTCACCATCAATATCGATCACAACTCAGGAGTATCTCAAATGCTCCAAGGGTTGTCATTAATGACAACCAACTAACCAACAATCTCCCCCTTTGTCATTGATGGCAACACCAACATTGATGACAACACTCATAATCCAATACTCATGCTGGCCCCGTGACCATCTCTCCTTATCAATGTTTCTCTCCCCCTTTGACATCAATGGCAAAGGGTATCTCTCCTTGGGGTTTCTTCCCTTATCTTCATGCTTCTGTTCTTTCTCTTCACATTTTCTCTCATGTTTCTTTCCAAGTTCCTCTTCTCTTTAATATCAGTAACAAAGAGTGTCTCCCCTGAAAGTATACCTTCTCTGAATAATCCATCTTTGACTTCATGCGCTTGAATCTTACTCTTCTGATCTTTCTCTTTCTCTCCCTTTGACATCATGGGAAAAAGGATAACTCCCCCTGTCTGCATGCTTCTAATATTTATTTCCTGATCTCTTTCTCTGATGATTTCTCTCCCCTTGACTTCTCTGCAATATGTAGAACAATAAGGGACTTCCTGCATACTCATCCTTTCCTCTCTTCCGATGCTTCTTTTCCATTGGTGCTTCCTCTTGTAATTCTCTGACATATAAAAAACATTCAAAATTTATTGATTTCAAATCTTCATGGCCTGTCATGTTCACTGTTTATACATCAATGACCATATTGTTCAACAATGTCCCTTCGATGATATAGCTTATGCTGAAGGTTTCTCTTTCCCCGTTCTGCTATGCCTTTCACTACTTGTCTTCTTGTGACCAACTGGTTCCACTGATTCCAATTGTAAATATGCTTTGTCATATATCTGTCTAGACCTACCACTGATCTCATAAATCCATATCTATCCATATGCCATAATTTGTCCATAACTCTGCTACTCAACTGTCCACAATGCTGATCCATCTGTCACTGTACTATTATGAAGGATTCTTTATTGTAATTGATCATCACATATTCTTATTTATTAGATTGAATCAAATATGTCCATTGATATGAAATACATCCTTGAACCTGTAATGAATATATCCCTGCCTGGAAAGTGTGTCAATAATATTCCTCTGATATTTGCATGGAAACACTGCTTCCTAATCGATCAATATGTCATTGTGTACCTATTCTATCTGACTGCTATGAATCTGTCTCTGCAAACACTTCAAAATTCTAGAAGGATGGTTCTACGATCTATAGTATCTACTACATAGAATCCCCCTCTTCAATATTCTTATTGTTGGGGGTATCCAAGCCAGATGGATCAGAAAAATACCTACTCTGATGCAGGGTAATATTCCTCGTCATCTTACTGAATTTTGACTTGCATTCAAACTTCTTCCCCATTCTGAATTCTGACATCCTTCTAATCTTCTTGATTTTATTGGATTCTGACATATTTCTCTTTGCCTGTGGATTCATCATGATCCTGCACAACTACAAATCCTACGATATCTTGGACCTGTTCTTTATTCATATGATTTTCTTCTCTTTCTCGTACTACTGCAAATCCTACGATTTCTGAAACCTGTTCTTCATTTACGTGCTCTTCTTGTCTTTCTTTTCTTCTCCAAGCCTTATTGTATCTAATATCAATATTTTCCTTTAAGGAGAGATTTATCACACTTTTACAATTACGGGCTATGTGTCCATAGTTGTGGCATTTGTAACATTCAATGTTGTGTGGGGCCACATAAGCATCTCTTGCTTGAACACTTCTTCCATATGCTTTGCAATCTACAAATTTATGTCCAAAGTTAGTATAATTAAAACAATAACCATAAAATAAACTTTGATACCTGGGAGTGAATGATCTTCTTTGTGATGTAGTCTTTATGAATTCATGCCTTGGCTGATCATGATCTTCTCTTCTATTGTTTCCTTCACAATGGTTGAAGCTTCTTTGATGCCTAAAAGTGGATGGTCTTGTTTGATCTATGTCTCTTTTGTAATACTCTTCTTGAGTCTTCTTCATTTATGGAATCTTCTCTTTTGAGGGCTCTTCTTGCTTGATGGGGCATGTTATAACCCTATATTTCATAGTATCACCTGGTGATTGAAATTTCTTCCTCCAGTCATATTTCATTGTAAATAATATTTCATTCTGCAAATGATTTACAAAAAGAAAAATAAAAGGATAAAAATAGAAAAAATGAAAAGAGGGTATAAAAGAAAAAAATAAAAATAAAAGAAAAGAAAATAAAAAAAAAATAGAAAAAAAGAGAAAAATATAAAACCCCATCGAAAATAAATTTAATTTGAATCATACTGTATAATCATGATCAAACTCTTTAAATTTGTGTTGATAGGCTAGAGAATAAATTTGGTCAAATTGTTTAATCTTGGCCAAATTAGTTAGGTTAGAGTAATAATTAATCCAAGAGTCTAAGTTGGATTAATATGTTAGATGCCTAGGTTAGTAGAATGTTAGTGATTTTGGTTGCAAGAAAAATTGAAAGGGGATGTCAAAATGCCCCTTGTTTGAATAAATTTGATTATTGTAGCTTAGGAAAATAAAGCTATGGTGTAAAGTGGAAAAAGTAAGCTTAGCGCTACCTAGCGCATTATTTTTATCCTAAGTTTTCTAGCGGAAAATACATTTTGTCTTCTAGTGTTTAACTCTCGCACAGATCTACATCGACGACACCCATCACCTCATAGATCAACGATCCTCAACACTTTTCAGACCCCCTTGACCTTTAACGATGGGGGGGGAGTGTTCCAAAAAGTGGTTTCCCCCGCGTCGGTCCCACCTAACGTGGCGCGTCCACAACATTTCAGACCCCCCCCTTTCCGCTTACCACCTACCCCCCCCTCCAAAATCTACCCAAACCACCACCCAATACCACTCACTTCACTTCACCACTGTAACCTATTACTAACCGCCATATGTCCCATCCTACATACCCGTTACCCAATTAAAACACTCCCCGTGACCCTTAACTTCCCAATAACAACCCTGTGCCATAACAAACACCTCCAACACACTGTAAAACTCTGTTTCACCTTCTGTAACTCTATTTTCTGATACAAACACCATGGACATCGCGCCAAACCAATATGTCAAGATAACCGCCATGACATCTCACTGTCAACAGGTGTTTTTCCCCGGGTAATTACAATTCCGCCATTAATTTTCCTCAAGCTCTGTTAATCATGGCCCCCAAGGCCAAATATACTGATATGTCTAAGAACCTGATCCTTCCCCCTCCTGTCGACATGGACCACATACCTCTGGCGGATAAAGACTATAAAATCACAGAGCCAAGGTGCAAATTCGACTTCTTTGAATTGCACTCATGGATAAAAGACATATTTTTGGACCAGAGCGATTAAATTGGACTATGGGAGTCCAATTTACCTCTGTTATGTTCCCTCAAACCCACCATTTCCCTGAATTCTCCCTCAGATTCCAAGCTCGCTATTTTCCCGGCCAAAGGGCCATTGTTACCTCCTCTAGCGAAACCCTGTTCATAGTCACCTCTGAAGCCATTGACCGGATGTTGCAAATCCCAAGAAATGACTCTGTGATCCCGTTTTCCATTGAAGCCCTAAGTGACCTGTACCAAAATCTCACCTTCCCCCAAAGAGCCCATATTTTTGAGATTTTTCTACCAGAAGATGCCCAATTTCCCAAGAAAAATCCCCCCTATTCATCTTCCATCTTCACTATCAAAGCCAACCAAATAATTTCTATGCTTTCTTATCTGCTAGGTTATTACTCAGATGAATGGGTAGATGAGCCTATCCTAGGTTTTCTATCCATTTTTTCCACAGAAGAAAGAGCTTCACTTAAATTTAATTTCATTCAATTTTCTGGCTGATAACATTCATGACCAACTATTCAGGTTTCCAACTAAAGGAATGTTCAGATATTCCTCAGTTCTAGTTTACATTTTCTTATTTTTTTAGTCAGATGGGTTTCCATGTGCACTTCATAAATTAAATTGGGAAGGAAGCCCACAGTCAGTGACCTCATGGACCTCATTGGTGAGGAAAAATTCAACAGAGTTTAGCTTCAAAGACTTCATAGACCAGTTCATTCACCGAGTTGTTTGCATGCTGAACAACATCACAGATCCAAGGATCAATGAAGAATTCAGAGAATCCTGCACCTTTCTGATCTAGCTAAGACAGGGGATTGGTACTTACACCAAAACCACATAGAGATAAGAGTGTATGGGTGTGAGATGCCACCTTACAGATTGCCCAAATACCTCCTCGTGAGGATTTTTTTCACTTGAAAACATAAGGCAAATGGAGAATTCATATGACATTCATTTTTTTGCAGCAAATAAGAAGTCTCAGCTCAGGATCAAGACTTAGATTGGCCCTTTCATCTACAAGTACAGATCAATAAGAGAAGAAGTAGATAACCTATTGAAACAGGTGAGGTTTACTTTGAGTTCCACTTGGGCATATGAACCATTTGGTGTCATCTATGAACTCATAGTCAAACAAAGAAGTATTCCTTATGCTCACACACAGAAGCCAGAGGTGGAGAAATATATGAGACAGACAGAGTGGCAGGGGAACACATTACTAGAAAAAGAAGAATAAGCTGCCCCTGTAATTGCTTCACATTCCAATACACCCCAAAAGCAAGTAGAGAAGAGATCAATAAAGGAGGTTTCTCCTTCATTCATAGAGGTATCAGCTAAGGACTTCCAAGTTTACAGAAAGAGGGCCAAGACTAGTCATGCACCAGATTTTCTCAAGGAAGGAGAAATGCAATCCACCATAGTCTTGGAGGGACCACATTCTTCAACCTATTAAGACAGTCAATTTATAGTGTCTACATCATCACCAACATCTCAAATATACCCAGACACTACTCTGACAGCCAAATCAACTCATGGGAAAACATAGTCAAATGTTTTTGACAAGTATAACATATCAAACAAAGAAATGAGATCCTGAACAACAACACCTATGCTCAATTATGGAAGCAGGCCTCCACTGCTCAACATAGACTGCTGTCAGCCTTTGACACAAAAAGAGGAAGAATGAAAATGAAATTATTACAAGCGCAAGTTCCCCATCCTAAAACAACTGTAGACTATAATAAGAATGCCTTTGAGTTTGATGTAAATGATGTCCATCCAGTGGACGAGATGGATATGCATAGGCAGACAAGAGAGACAATATTCTCTACCTTGACAAATACCTCAATGACTGCTTCAAAGTTGCAGGTATCCCTGAACAATATTCAGTCCCAATTAAAGCTGGAAAATATCTCTTCTTTTGTCAAGGACAACAAAATCAAATCATTAGAAGAATTGGTGCTGAAGATTGGTTATGACCCAACAAATGTCAAGGTAGCAGATGAGTTTTTAAAAAAGAAGAATGCTGATATAACATCTTTGAGAAAGAAGATGAAGCTTCCAGCTACAGAAGATTCACAAGCCAAAGAAGTGGCTGAGACTGAAGGCCACAAAGAAGAAATGCTGAAGCTAATCATGGAACATAATGCACAAATAAGAGAAATGGAAGCAGAAATGGATAAATTGATAAAGGAAAAAGAATAGAATGTGCAGATGGCGATGATCCCACTGGAGGCGGTCCGTCTGACAGGAATCAGAACAACATAAGCATCCACATCTGCAAAAATTCCATCAACAATCCCAGTACAAGTTTCAGATGCATCTGACAAACTTGTAAAATCCATGGAATAAATGTCCATCCAAGGGGAAGAGATCAGAAAACTGTAGGAAGAGGTAAATAGCTTGTAGGAGTTGAAGTCAATGTTCCAGGCCAGTCACCAGGCAGAGATGCATAAGTCTCACAGGCTTAGTCAATAGTTACAACAACTAGAGAAAGAGACCGCCAATGTGGTTTGGTAGTTACCTTTGTCTTTTCTTCTACAACCTCTGGAAATTACAGAGTGATAACATAGTGGCGACCATACTGGGGAACTAAACAAATTTTCCAACTTTATGAATTATCTTCCCTAAGTAAGAAAAAAATATTTCTGGACAATCAAAGATCTAAATTTAAAGAGATAAATGTTCATAGGTTGTAAAAATTTGTAAATAATTAATTAGGGTTTTAAGGTTTAAGTTCCGGGTCCAAAAAGAATTCATACCAGATCTCACCCTGATCCAAAGCTTGTAAAAGTAGTAGATAACCTTGAAAAATTGATTAGAAAAAGAAGTTCAACAGAAAGTCAAGGGAGTAGTCCTCCTCCTCCTAGGGCAACCTCTCTTCCATAGAAGTTTGTCACAATCCAAGACATCCAGTTTGATCTACCATTTGAGCATAGCCTTTTCAGAACCAAATTTGATAGCTTTGTGGATGATACAGTTTTAGATCGAGCTATCCTCCAACCCAATACACCTGAAAGACACTCTCCTGGATCAGATCTTGATCAACAAATCCTTTAAAACTTTGAAAATTTACAAGATCTAGCATCAAAATTTGATCAAGCTTTCCACAAAGCCTACATCCAACAATGTGTTGAACTTTTCTCCCCGACCATCTCTGCATCTTCTATCAACCCTCAATTAGCTCATTCTATATCTTCCAGCCCTTCTTCTTCCACATCCTCCACCACTTCTCCAACGATTTTACAGGTTACTATCCAGCCTGTCACAAGAGTTCCTGCTATCCATCCTCCTCCACCAATCATGGCAGCAAGATATTCCCCCCTTGTTTTGGCAGCTCCCTTACAGAATATGTCCCAGGATTATTAAACTAGGATTCCTCAATTTGATGGTACTAGAAATATGATTGCACAACAACATGTTGACAAGATGAATGACTTCTTTGACCTACAAGAAGTAGATGAGGAAGATGTCAAAATGAGGTTGTTTGCCCAAAACTTAAATGGAGAAGTTAGGAAATGTTTCAAAGCCTTACTGGCTTCTAGCCTTAATGACATTACTACCTTTCAC
Source organism: Picea engelmannii (assembly GCA_009831015.1). Lineage (NCBI taxonomy): Eukaryota > Viridiplantae > Streptophyta > Pinopsida > Pinales > Pinaceae > Picea > Picea engelmannii. The sequence continues at coordinate 1,048,979 of ML782367.1, read as the reverse complement.
CATTATTTTCTCAATAGATGGGAAGTCAAGAAAAATTCACTTCAAATACTATCTGAATATGAAACTATTAAAAGAAACCAAGGGGAAAGTGTACAAAATTATTGCACTAGATTTAACAATATTTATAATGCAATTCCAACAAACATTAAACCTCCTCAAGGCTTAGCTTTGATCAAAGTCCCTGATGGTTTTGATGTTGACATGTTTTATCAATTGAGAGAGAGAAACCTGACAACTTTGGAATAATTGAAAAGATGTGCTGTGAGTGTAGAGGTAAATTTGTTAGCTAAGAGAGCTAGACAAAGAACCGAGAGGAGAGTAATTATCAAGGAAGAACCATCTACCTCTTTCGCTGATGCTAAAATAGATTCCTTAGTCAGAACTATGGAAAGGATGATGGAAAGATTAGATATCACTGATAGGAATCCACCTAGAGAAAATCAACCTGGTCCCCAAAAAAAAAATCCTAATTTTAGGAGAAACCCACCCCAAATCAGACAAAGAAAACCTAGAGAACAAAGAAAACAAAGAGGCCCAGATCAACAGATTAGACCTCCTTTCCAAGAAAATTATGTTGATGAAGGGGAAGAAACAATTGATGGACTTGATGATGTTCACATTAATCTTATGGGAATAAATGATAATGATTCTATTTTTCTTACCCAATAAGAACATGATCTTTTCCTTCTTTCACAAGCTGAAGTTGATGAGGAAGAATCAGAACAACAAGCTTTTGAAAATTTTAATTATGGAAGTTCATAGAAAATATAACCTGAGAAGTAATAAGTCCAATGCTAATCAAACCAAGAAATCTTCTGGCTTTAGAAAGACAACATATACACTTTCCAAGAAAGTCCTTGATAGCCCCCCAAAGAAAAACTCAGAGGTCCCAACCATAAGAACATTTGATTCTGTATCAAAAACAACTCAAACTGATGTTCCCTCCGCCAACTAGCCCAAAGATACTTCACAAAAGAATGTTGTTGAGAAATCAGATCTCCCTAATAAAAATAAAACTCAAACCTCATTCAACGTGGAAAGTGAATTGGCAAAACTCAAGATACCTATTCCTCTAACAGAGTTAATGAATAAGAATGCTTATAGATCACAAGTGATAAAATATCTAAACATAGAGGCAGGTATGGGTACAGACACAGTAAACATTGCTGATGATCAACCATAGTTATTATTTGGGCCTAAAGTTGATGGAAAGTTTGAAAGTGGTGATGTACCTCCTTTTTATGTCAGTTTAAATATTCATGACAAAACTTTGCACAATGCCATGCTAGACTCTTGTGCTTCTCACAACCTTATGCCTAAGGCTGTTATGGATAAATTAGGACTAGATATCACTAGACCTTACAAGGATTTATATTCTTTTGATTCAAGTAAGGTAAAATGCATAGGTCTTATCAAAGATTTGTGTGTTACTCTGACACAAATCCTAGCCAAGAGCATGGTAATAGACATAGTTGTTTCATACATACCTCCTAAATATGGCATGTTACTGTCACGCTCATGGGGAGCCAAGTTATAGGGTACCCTACAACTGGACATGTCTTATGCCACCATCCCATTATTTGGTCAACATAGGAGATTATATAGGGAGACACTGATGAAATACATGGTTAGTAGTCAGGGTAAACCACATAACTATCCCTTATATTATGTTCATTCAGACCTTGATTCTTTTATTTTATACAATGATGGAGACATGGAAATACAAATTGCAAATATGGAGGATGATGTTTATAACTTGGAGGAAAACAAAACATCCCCCAAAGAAGACAAAACAATGATGGTACAATCTGATGAACCAAAAGAACCTCTGTGGATTTTAGACTTTGATGGTGCTGTTAGTAAGGAAGGGCCAGGAGTTGGTGTGTGGGGGGATTTTTCTACTCAAATGAATGGGTAGATGAGCCTATCCTAGGTTTTCTATCCATTTTTTCCACAAAAGAAAGAGTTTCACTTAAATTTAATTTTAGTCAATTTCTGGTTGATAACATTCATGATCAACTATTCAGGTTTCCAACTGAAGGAATGTTCATGTATTCCTCAGTTCTAGTTTACATGTTCTTGTTTTTTCAGCCAGACAAGTTTCCATGTGCACATAAAAAATTAAACCAGGAAGGAAGCCCATAGTCAGTGACCTCATGGACCTCATTGGTGAGGAAAAATTCAACAGAGTTCAGCTTCAAAGACTTCATAGACTAGTTCATTCACCCAGTTGTTTGCATGCTAAACAACAACACATAACCAAGGATCAATGAAGAAATTCAGAGAATCCTGCACCTTTCTGATCTAGCTAAGACAGGGGATTGGTACTTATACCAAAGCCACACAGAGATAAAAGTGTATGGGTGTGAGCTGCCACCTTATAAATTTCCCAAATACCTCCCTATGAGGATTTTTTCACTAGTGTACATAAGGAAAATGGTTAATTAAGATGACATTCATTTTGTTGCAGCAAAGAAGAAGTCCCAGCTCAGGATCAAGACTCAGATTGGCCCTTTCATCTCCAACAACAGATCAACAAGAGAAGAAGCAGATAACCTCTTGAAACATATGAGTTTTACTCTGAGTTCCACTTGGGCATATGACTCATTTGGTGTCATCTCTGAACTCAGATTCAAACAGAGAAGTACTCCTTATGCTCACACATAGAAGCCAGAGGTGGAGAAATATATGAACCAAACAAAGTGGCAGGGGAACACATTACTAGAAACAGAAGAACAACCTTCCACTGTAATTGCTTCACATACCAATACACCCCAAAATCAAGTAGAGAAGAGATCAAGAAAGGAGGTTTCTCCTTCAGTCACATAGGTATCAGACGAGGACTTCCAAGTTTACAGAAAGAGGGCCAAGACTAGTCATGCACCATATTTTCTCAAGGAATGAGAAATGCAAACCACCATAGTCTTGGAGGGACCACATTCTTCAAACTATTCAGAAAGTCAGTTTATAGTGTCTACATCATCACCAACATCTCAAATACACCCATACACTACTTTGACAACCAAATCAACTCATGGGAAAACAAAGTCAAATATTTTTGACAAGTATAAACAAATCAAACATTTTTGACAAGTATAAATAGATCAAACAAAGAAATGAGCTCCTCAACAACAACACCTATTCTCAGTTCTGGACGCAGACCTCCACTTCTCAACACAAACTGCTGTCAGCCTTTGACACAGAAAGAGGAAGAATGCAAATGAAATTCTTACAAGCGCAAGTTCCCCATGCTAAAACAATTGCAGAGTATAAGAAGACTGCCTTTGAGTTTGATGTAAAGGATATCCATCCAGTGGACCATATGGATATGCATATACAGATAGGAGGGGTGATATTCTCTACCTTGACAAATACCTCAATGACTTCTTCAAAGTTGCAGGTATCCCTGAACAATATTTAGTCCCAATCAAAGCTGGAAAATATCTCTTCTTTGGCAAAGGACAACAAAATCAAATCATTAGAAGAATTGGTTCTGAAGATTGGTTATGACCCAACAAATGTCAAGGAAACAGAGGAGTTGTTAAAAAAGAAGAATGATGATATAACATCTCTAAGAAATCAGTTGAAGCTTCCAGCTACAAAAGATTCACAAGCCAAAGAAGTGGTTGAGACTGAAGGCCACATAGAAGAAATGCTGAAGCTAATCATGGAACATAATGCACAAATAAGAGAAATGGAAGCATAAATGGATAAATTGATAAAGGAAAAGGAATAGAATGTGAAGATGGCCATGATCCCACTAGAGGCAGTCCCTCTAACAGGAATCAAAACAACAAAATCATCCACATGTGCAAAAATTCCATCAACAATCCCAGTACAAGTTTCAGATGCATCTGACAAACTTGTAAAATCCATGGAAGACATGTCCATCCAAGGAGAAGAGATCAGAAAACTACAGGAAGAGGTAAAGAACTTGCAGGAGTTGAAGTCAATGTTCTAGGCTAGTCACCAAGCAGAGATGCATAAGTCTCAAAGTCTTAGTCAACAGTGACAACAATTAGATAAAGAGACTGCCATGGCAAAAACCTTAGCCCAAGCTAAGGAAAATATTTGGGTAGATATCAACAAGTCAATGTCAGAAATTTGGCCATCCATGCAAATCATCTTTGAACAACATGAGTTAGTACAAAAGGCCAGGGGAGAAATTGAGATTATGAAAGAAGAATCAGGAGAAAGACCCACATAGGCCACTGAACTCATCATATTTCTAAACTCCAAAAACAAACAAGAGTTAGAAGAACTAGAAATTGAGGAAAAAACAATGACCATCCTTGAGATCAAGAAGGTCCTGACCAAAAAAGGATTGATGTTGCAGCTAGAAGAAAAAGCTCAAGTGATGGACATAGGTGTGCAGACATTTTTCAGTAAGTTTGAGGTGCTACATAAGAAAGGGATTCCTGGATTGTTAGTACTTAATGACAAATTGATCACTCTATCTGATTACAAGCAGAAAATGAGTGCAGTGGCAAAGGACAGTTCAAAGTTTGCAGGGATACATGTAAGCATTACTCATAAAGCTTTCCTGGAAACACTACAGTTAGACTTGAGTATTCGGCATGAGATTAAGCATATCTTCATCACTAAGCCTACCTTTTCCAAGTATACAGAAATGGATGAGATATACAAGAAATTACTCAAGATTTCCATCCCAGGTAAAAAGAGGTGGGAAGATCTATGCACTTTACTTGAATAGAGACAATTTTGATGTTCTAGTCAGCATGGAGCATCCAACCAAAGTTAAAGAGATGAGTCACCAACCACTTCCACCAAATCAACACAAGGGATCTGAGCAAATCAACAAATCCCTATATTTTGTATTTTAGAGATCTAGTTAGTTAGATATTCTTCCATAATATCTTGGCCATTTATGACAAGATATGATGTAAATAGTTTTATAAAACTTATTTCTTTGAAGTATTATCGGTTGATTTTTGCACCCAGGAGATATTGTGTAATTTCCAAAAGGATCGACTAGTAATAAAAGAGGCCTATTCACATTATTCTTGTGTGAGATTGTTGGTGATGTGCTTTCCTTATTTGTCAAACGTTTTTCATTCTCTGTGATCATTTCATGTATTTCCAATTCTAATCATTAAAATAAAGTCTAAAGAACATAATTTATTTCATTATACTCTGTATATAGTTTTTTAATGATCTTGATGTTGTTCATTCGAAATTGAGTGAAGGAATTATTAATTGCTCCTCTGCTTAGTGGACTTTCCCCTCTTTTCCCGCTTATTCATTCTATTTAATTTGAATAAATCCAACAGTTTTACTACCCTGCCCTGTGGAGAAAACCTTATAAAAATCTGAAACTGATCCTCATCTTTAAGTACAAACCCCATAGCCCAATGGAAAATTAAGCATTCTTTCATCCAATTATTTTAATCAAACAAACAAAAATCAAACTGTCATAACTAGCCTAACATTTTAAAACTAAAACAAATCTAAATCCTACAGAGAGATCCCTCTCTAAAGCTGGCAGGGCTAGATCCCAGCTTCCAAAGTGGTTTGGTAGTTACCTCTGTCTTTTCTTCTACAACCTCTGGAAATTATAGAGTGATAACAGGGCCTTTGATGATTTTTGCGTAACTCATAGCATTCTCTTCATTCTTCCTTTCTAGTAACCTGTAACCTTTCTCTTCAACTTTCTTTACTGTTGATGTGCAACTTCCTTTCTCTTCAACGTTCTTGCTGAGATTGACAACTTTAACTCTTAATGTGACAACTTATTCTTCAAGATTCTCATTCTCTTCTTCTTTCTTCATCATCTAGATCTTCATGACTTCTTCCATTCTCTTTGTTTCTTCAAGTTGGATCTTCAAGGTTACGATTTCTTATTCAAGTCTTATTTGTTGTTGACTGAATTGTGCTTCAAGATTATTTAAGTCATCATGTCTTTCCTTGAGATGGATTTTCAGAATATTTTCTCTCTTCTCTGCTTCCTTTCTTTGTGCTTTTATTTAAGCTTCCAAACACTGCTTTTCTTCCAACTGACTATTGAGAGTTTCTTCAATCACTTTGGCTTCTTCCAGCTGAGCTTTTAGATTCATGATGATCTATTGGGTTTCTTTGGAACTTTCTTGAGAACTCTTCTTCACTATTTTTTCCTCAAGAGTCTTGTTTTTCTTCCTTTCTTTCGTCAGTTCGTCTAAAGCACTAATTAATTGTGCTTCAAGATCTACTATGCCTTCTTCACAATATTCTTATTTTGAATCTGTCTAACATGATGAGCATCTTTCTTCTTGTTCTTTTTTTGCATATTCTTTAGCATTCTATGGATTTGTGATGGGAGACTCCTCAAAGTAGAGATTATGTAGATTATCCCAGAGTTCTTTAGCTGATGAACATTTTCTAACTTTCTCTCTTACCGGATCAGGTAATCCTTCCCAGATGAAATCCCTTGTTATTTTGTTGTTTCTTTTCAATTCCTTCCTAGTTGTAGTCTTCGATTTCTTTGTAGCGGTGTATTCTGTAACAATTGATTTCCAAACATTATACCCCTGTGCTTGTAATAATACTTTCATCCTGCAACTCCACATCTCATAACTCTGACCATTTTGACCATTGAACTGTGGTATTCCATTTCTATACATATTGTTTCTCTTTACGATCTACCTTCTAGTGGTTAAACTGTTTCCTGAAGGAACCCACTCTGATACCAATTGTTGGAGTACTAAGAAGGGGGGGGGGGGTGAATCAATATGAGAACTTTTTACCACTTTTATTCACAGTATATAAAATTTAACTTTATCATAATTATATCATCAATGTATATTCAATATATCATGAGCATATAATCATAAACAACATCACATCAAAAAAATCACATCAAATACGTAGTACACTAGAATTTACGTGGAAACCCAAATGAGAGAAAACCATGGAATGCTTTCTTATATATCAAATATTACATCCATTGGAAGCACCAACTTCCCAATTCTCCAGCTACATCTGGAAGGAGGATCCAACCCCATATTTATAGTCTCCAACCTGAAGGAAGCTACAACTCCATGATTTACCAGCTACAACTGGAAGGAGGCTCCAACATGAAGGAAGCTACAACTCCTTGAGTTCTTTGGATCCATCCAGAAGGAGGCTACAACCCCCTAATTTATGGGCTCCAACCTGAAGGAAGCTCCAACTCCTTGATTCTCCAGCTCCAATCAGAAGGAGGCTACAACCCCCTTTCCTTGCCCCGTCCTGCCTCCCTAAAATACAAGTGTAGACCAAACTATCACAATATATCAATCAACCTGTCATTTTCACTGTCATGTCAACCTGTCACATCAACCTGTCACTATCAAGTTGCCATTGTTAACCTGTCACTGCCAAACTGTCACATCAACTTTTCACCACCACTGATGCTCAACATCAACTAAACCATATCACCAAAAGAACCTCTCAACCAGATGCTCAATCATCACCAACACATGCATCTACCAAGTAGGTACCAACATCACCAACATACCATCACAAGATATGTGTCTCAACCATGTACCAAAGCTTGTACCATACCATTCATCAACCTGCAAGTACCAAAACTTGTACCATGTACATCGACACCATACCATGTACTAATCCTGCATCAACCAAACCTGTGCCATACCATGTGCTAACACTATATCATGCATCAACACTGTATCTCATCATGCATAAATGTCACCAAGGGATGCCTCATACATATACCAAAACATATCTCAAACAATGTGCCCAATATCCAATATGCTCCTCAAACCAAAAGATATGCCATAGACCATGTGCCTAAACCATATACCATATCACTTATGATATGTCTCAATCATGCCATGTACCATAATATATCATCAATGAAGTGCCTCAACAAAGTACCAAACAACCAATATCATATACAAAGTATATGACTCAACCATGCACCTAATATTTGCCTCAAGCATGTGCCAATGCCTAAAAAATATACCAAAGAATTTCCCCAAGCATGCACCATAACATCAACCATATACCTCAAAAAAAATGCCAATCATCCATAGACCATGTACCTCAAACATGTTCCATATCACTCATGATATGCCTCAACCAATTACAATAACAATGTGCCGATATATCCAATATATGCATCGGCAATGAACCTAAAAAAATATACCTCAACCAACATGTGCCATACATACAAGAAGTTCCTTAAGGAATATACCAAAACTCACAAGGACATGCCTCATGCAAGTTCCACAATATCACCAAGATGCAACCTCATAACACATAGCATAACTTACCTTTACATCTGTAATTGACCTAATGCTTCTGATCTTGATACACAGACCTGTATCTTTACCTAATTCCTTAACAACCCGGCACTAGCATCTTTTACCTCTTCTGTCTTATCCTCACAGGACTAAGACTATTGTCTAGTGGGGCCTTGCATGATGAGCCCTAGACAACCCGCGGGGGTGCCTCGTCTGACACCCTCAAGCTGACCCCTGAGGGCCTGCTTAATTAGGGTTATAGAAAAACCCTTACTCTATGTAGCTCCGAAACTTTCGCTCTTCCTTCACACTTTCTCCGCTCCCTCAGAATCGACCTCATATTTTCCAATAGACCAAAATATTCTCACAAGATAGATATTCAATGAATGTGTGTATATCCTTATGAGAGACTTCTTGAGGTGTATTTATACTTTTTCCAAGTAACCTCTCTCCTTAATCTTAGGGCTTCTTGAAATTTCTTGTTACAACCACTTTACCCTTTAATTAATGACTTGTAACCAATAAGGGGCTTCTAAACCATTCTCCAGGGATTCCAACTTCATGAGGTAATATATCCCTAGCTGTGAGGAACCATGTGACATACCACCTACCATTGGAAACAACTCGATGATGACTATCCATCTATGAGTATCTTACATGCAATTGCACTGTCCTTCATGCCATTATTCCTTGATCAACTTTGGGTTCCATAACCACACCTTTAGGGCTTCGTGTAGACTTCATCAAATGCAACACATCTGTTGACATAACCCATTCTTGTTGACATCAATGACAACTAACTCACCATCAATCTCGATCACAACTATAGGGTATCTCGAACGCTCTAAGGTTTGACATCAATGAAAACCAAATGTCCAATAGATCATGGGGTGACCATTTAGTTGTTGCGATGGACTCCTTCACATTGGAGTAGATGATTTCCAAGATTTAGATATCGGTAAGGAACTTATCTTTTAAAATCAATCTGTTTTTTTCTTTCTAGATGTTCCAAATGATAAAGCGCGGTAATTTCTCCCACGCTTTGTTTAATATAGTGTTGAAAAATACATTAATGCTCCATGCTTCTATAGTTCTTGGGATGTCATGGGATGTTAGGTCCACTTTATAAATAAAATAGAGCCTATGCCCCAAAGCTGGGTCATGAAATTGCATGACCCAAGTAAGTGGTCCAAATTTTCCCACTCTACTAAGTAGAGATTACACTTGGAGGGGCTCAAGAATCCTCTGTGAAGAAGGCGATCCCAAGTCAATATATTCTTGTTCATTACCAACTAGAGAAAATACGATATCTTGGGATAGATGGATGAATTTCACACCTTCCTCCATATTGGTTGTTGCTAGTCTTTCGTTAAGCCCAACATTGAGATGTAGGGATCTTTCACCCAAAAGTTACCATCCCCTGTTTTACCCCATCTAATAATATATTGACCTTCACGGATCTCTAGTTGTCTTTCCAATAGAGCCTCCTGCATTCTCCTTATATCCTTTGTCCACCGAGTTGGCCATTCCTCCAGAGGTTTCCAGGTTCTCATGTAGGGGTTTGTCCTTTCCTGGTTGCTCTACCAATATTGGTACACTTAAGACCACCCTAATTGTTCCATTGTCTATCTAAGATCTTGTAGCTGCTCCATGTGCCCCAAGATAGGAAGCTTGTCCTAGACATCCTCCCAAAAAAGGGCCGAGTGACCATTATGCACTTCCCAAAAGAATTGCTATTGAAACAGAGTACGATTTCACTAGGAATTATTCTAGATGATTGACCTTATCCTTTCCTCGTCACCTTGAATCAGGTCCTCCTAGGGCATCTGGAAGGAATGTTTATTTTTCCACAACTTTTTCCATAGAGAATTTTGGATTTTAATTGATCTCCACCAAATTTTAGCAGCCATGGATTGGATTATTTCTTGAGGTTAATGATGCCTATACCACTTTTTTCCTCTGGCTTAAAGAGGTTTTCCCAGGCCACAAGCACCCATTTTGTTTCCTTTGTTTCCCCCCCAAAGGAACGCTCATTGTAAAGCCTTGATCTTCTTGAGAAATTTTTTGGGGCTGCTAAGAGCGAGAAGATATACAAAGGGAGAGATGAAAGGACCAATTTAATGAGGATGATCCTACCTAAAATGGACAAGAAACGATGTGTCCAACTGGAGAGTTTTTCTTCTAGTATGGATATGATCTCATCTCACAAGGGATTGTGGAGGGCCTTGGATAGGAGGGGGGGCATAAGTATTTAGACAACAAAGAAGCTGGTTGAAAGCCTAGAAGGAGAGCTATATTTCTCTGGACCGATCGAGGGTTGTTAAAGAAGAATATATTGGATTTTTCCATATTTATGAGGGTTCTAGAGGCCTAATTAAAAATATCCAAAAACCTTTGGAAGGCCTGAGCTCATTTTACAGTGGAAAAACCTATTAATAAGGTATTTTCCACAGATTGAAGATGGGACAAGGCCTCCTACAAGGAATGAAGATTAATTCCTTTGATTTCCCCTACCCTTTTAGCTTGGGTAAGGCTGCAACCTAGGCCCTTCGCCAAGATGATGTACAGAAAGGGGGAAAGAGCCCCCCCCTGACGTAGCCCCCTAGAAGGGTTGAATTTTTTTGAGGGAAACCCATTCACAAAGATGGAAAAGAAGGAAGAAGAGACAATGTTTAAGATCGAATCTACCTAGTCCATCGTGAAGCCAAAAGATAGCAAAATTCTTCTTAGAAAATTCTAGTTCATTCAATCATGGGATTTAGACATATCTAATTTCATAATCATCCCATATTTTTTTGAAATATTGAGGGAATGGATGGTCTCATGAGCTACTACAATCCCATCCAAGATTTTCCTTCCTTCCACAAAACCACCCTTCTCCTGTGAGATGATATTAGGGAGGATAGGATTAAGCCTAGAAGCAATTAATTTTGATACAATCTTATAAATGACATTACAAAGGGAGATGGGTTGAAACTTATTTGTAGAGTTTGACCCCTTTGATCTTGGGGATCAACGTGATAAAGGTGGCATTGAAGGCCTGAAGGATGGCCTCAAAGATTTAGGATTCCTCCACCAATTCCCATATGTCCCTTCCCAATATCGACTATCCAACTTGAAAGAAATAAATGGTGAATGCATCTAGACCGTGGGATTTTCCAAAATCCATATCCTTCATGATACCTTCCACTTCTTTGACGGATGTTGGTCTCATTAAACTCTGGTTTTTCTTAGGGGTAGCCAACTGGGGGATGGCTTCTGAGATTTTGTTGATATATGCTTCTCTATTGGTATCCATCTCTGAGAGGAGATGTTGATAATAGTTCATTAATTCTTACTCTATATCCTCCTATTTTTCTTTGATGATTCCTTCCTACGATATAATTGATGTTATTCGATTTTGACTTCTTCTTTGAAGTAGGAAGTTGTGAAAGAATTTGGAATTATTATCCCCTTTTCAAAGCTAATGGATTCTTAATTTATGTTTCCAGATCATCTCCTCCTACTTTTCTCTCTTATGAAGATCTAGTTTGATTTATTCCTCCCGGGAGCTAATTTCCTCCGAATGGAGCCCCTAGATCACTTTCTTTTGGATCTCTTCCATCTCTAGTTCTAATCCTTGTTTCTCCTCAAATATATTTCCAAAGACCTCTTTGTTCCATTTCCTAATACATTAGTAGACGTGTTTGAGCCTCTGCTAGAACTGATACATATTGTTTCCGTAGAGGTGCTTCAGTTCCCTCCATTAGACTGCTAGGTTCTGGAGGAAGTCCAAGTGATCCAACCAAAATTTGTTGAATAAAAAAAGTTTGGGTCCCTGCTTTAAGACCTGTTTCCATTCCAGGACAATGGGCCAATGGTTAGAGCCAAACTAAGGAAGAACATCCACTGAAAGGTCCTGCTTAGACTAGAACCATGTTTCAGAGACCAAGCAATGATCTAAACGAACCACTATCCTATGATATTTCCCTCTTTTGTTATTCCACGTAAATAGTCCACTCTTGGTAGGAATGTCTATTAATCAGAGACACTTTGTGAGCTCCCTGATAGCATTACTCTCTGGATCCAATATAAGAATGCCTCCCTTCTTTTCTAAGGGGGATTTGATCATATTAAAGTCCCCCCTTGCTACCCAAACTTGATATTGCATAGTGTTTCCTAGAAAATTTATTTTTTCTAAGAAGTCCCTCTTAAGATTGGGGGCCTATGAGTCGTAGGCATTCAAAACGTACCCCTATTCCATCGAACCTTTGACTTTTAATTTTAGAGTGAGGATCCATTGTTTGGATGAATGAACCTCCATGTCCATATATTCTAGGTCCTAGAGGGTGGCTAGTCCTCTTGAAGCCCCTTCAACTTCCATCACCTCTGCTTCACATCATGGCTAGATTTTTCGATCTATTCTTTTCATTGTCTCATAGTCACATTTAGTTTCTTGGATCATCACCATGTCGACTTGTTACTGATTAATCTTTTTTTTTAATATTCTTTGTTTCAAGGGAGCATTAAAAACTCTTATATTCCATCATGTAATCTTCATAACTAACATTTTAGTTGTTTAGTTGGGAGGGGAAGTAATTATTTGGAAGGTAGACTACTTGACCTGAATCAACTATCAATGCCCTTGCTTATACTATTTTATGTTTGTGAGGTTTCCTCCCTTTATTTTTTCATTCTTCCGGGCTCTTCTTGTGGGACTTAAAGGGATTGGTTTTTATTCCCAAATTCCTTGTGGTGGTTGATGACGTCCCTTGGGAACTATCTATGGTTTTACCCTTTAACAATCTCTCTGGATTTTCTTCAGTTGAGATATAGAAAGATAATTTATATTATGATCTCCATGAGCTTCACGTAGTGTTGGAATGTTGGCAAAAATTTCCTCGAGATCCATGTCCTAAAGATGTATCATTATCTGTATCCTCCTCCGATTTTGTTTCCGATCCTTGGTTGTCCTTCATCACTACTTCTCCTTCTACCATCAGTTCTTTTCCTATCTCTGTAGCTATCTTCCTTCTTTTGGGTATTTCCTCCCCTATTTCGATTCCTTTTTTCATTTCATCCTTCTGAACCTTTGGTTTCTCTATGAATGGTGGTTCAATTATTTCCCCCTCTAGGAATTTGAAGCTATTAATTGTGTTCTTAGCTTGGTTCCCATCTAGTTGTTCGAATGGACATTTTCCAACCTTTCTTTTTTTCGTGATTTCAAAATATCTCTCTTGATTTGTCTCCTGATTTATTGGCGAGAATGGTAGCATTTATGGGGAAGTATCTAAAGAGATGGCCAAGAACATGGAATTTTTTACAACGAAAAGGAATATGCTCGTAATCTAGGGGCTGATTCCATTCATCATCCTGATAAGACACTATGATTGACTTTGGGAGGGTTTCTGATACATTCATATAGACACAGATTCGAGCATAGGAGATATACCTTGCAGTTTTTGTGAATTTTGAAACCTTGATGAAGGATATGAGAGTGTTTCCAATTCCTTCAAGAATCTCAAGGTACCATAACTCCTTAGGATTCGAGTACATCCAGATCTAGACAGGGACCGCTAAAAACATTTTTTCTCAGGAGCAAACTGCTCTGTCCAATATCTCATATGAACCCTATCGAGTTGAAGAAATAAGGTCCTTCTTTAAAAACTTTATCTCGATCCTTGGGCTCTAAAAATATAACTGTGAAGAACCCTTTTGACCCCAATTGTAAGTCAATTTGACCTTTCACTTTCCATATGAACTTTATCCAGATCTGTAGAGATTTCTCTCAGGGCCATATTCCCATAAATTTCCCCATTAGGGCATGATCCTTCATCCATTGAATGTAATTTCCTATTCTGGATGATGTGACCTTGTACTTGGGATTGTCACTTGCATTGGCTAGGCAACCATTCTATAACTGATTTTTCTGTCTATCCTAACTTACCCCTTTTTCGTCCTTGGTTTGAATCTCTGTTTTCCCACTCCTGACGTCACCCATATCCACATCATCTCCCCTTATTTCAAGGGTCCCTTTGATATCATCTTTAAAGGACTTTTTAGCTATTCTTGACATGGCATCCTCAGAATCCAGACCTGATTTGGGATATGCCATTAATGCAATACCAACTACCTACTCTACTCTGTCCTCTACGCACTCTCCCACTAACAAGGAGTCACGAACCTCTCTCTCATGTAACCCTAGGTGCTCACCCTGAACCTTTAGCTTCCATCGCCCCTTCGTTGATTTAAATATTCAATTTTAGCTTTTGAATATATATGTTGATAAAGTCTATTTGGTGAATTTGTTTTTGGGTGTTTTCCATAAGTGTTCTAGCTCCGAGTCCTTTAATGGGTGGAAAAAGTGTGAGTAGTAAGTATGCTACACGTGGTGGTACTTAATTTCTTTGTCTAATTTTTTTTTGTTAGCATAATAATTATAGGTATGATGCTACAATTATGGGTTTAGTAGCAACTTTCTACTTGTCAATGGGGAGTGCTAGCTACATTTTCACATTCATTCAATACAAGAGTTTCTATGAGCATATTCTACGAGCACCAGATTCCATTTGTAGGGGGATTTTGAATATTTATGTTGATAGAGTCCAACTATTGTTTTTGTTTGAGGTTCATTTCCACAATTTCTTCTAAGTTGGTTGTCACTTTTTCTTTTTCTTGTTGGGTTTTTTTTTTTAAGGTGGGAAACATGGATATGAGGTATGATTCCCTTCAATGGGTGAGAAAACAATGACCAATAAGGATGTTGTAGGTGACGATACTTAGCTTCTTTGTATTTTTCTTTGGTTGGAAAAGTAATTATAGGTGATGCCCTTGTTGTGGATCTAGCAATAGTTTTGTCCTTGTGATTGGGGGTGTTAGCTGTGGTTTCGAGTTCATTCAATACAAGAGTTTATGTGACTATATTCTTCCATCACTAGATAGAAGTGAACACAAAACTAACCATAGTCACAAAAAAACCTATAGAAAATTGTCAACATCAAAGCCACTCATAAGTGAATTGACATATCCATTTACTCATTTCTAAGAAGCTTTGAGTAAAATTTCCCCAATCCAAATGTTGACATTTGATGAATCATATCTCTCAAAATTCAGACTTTAAACATATCACACCAGAAAAGTGGAGAGAAGATGAGGGACTTTGTGAAATTGCATTTGTTTTAAGAGATTAAAACATGGTATTAAACATCTCTACTTTGCATAAATATTCTTCCACCATTTAGCGCTCTCAAAAATATTTCCAATGATATATGATATCCATAGTTTTTCCTCTTAGTGATCCGTTGACAACTCTCACAATATCGGGTACATAAACATGGTTATTAGTATGGTGGTAAGGTGGTTAGTTATTAGTGATTTTAATAAATGTCACAAGACATATCTACTTTACATAATATCTTCTTCCACAATTAAATGCCCTTCAAAATCTTTCCAATGATACATAATATGTACAATTTTGCCTCTAGGTGATTTTTTGACAACTATCATAATTTTGGCTACATAAACACGATATCGGGTACATAAACATGGTTATTAGGATGGTGGTAAGGTGGTTAGTTATTAGTGATTTTAATAAATGTCACAAGACATCTCTACTTTACATAATATTTGCTTCCACCATTTAATGCTCTTCAAAATCTTTTGGCATGTTTCCAGGGGGAGCGATGGTCACATGGGGAGCATGAGCAACATGAATTCAATATTGCATCATAAGTGTCAATGTTGTATCAAAAGTGTTGCCATCAATGCCAAAGGGGGATATTGTTGATTAATTGGGTTGGTTTTCATTGATGTCAACCCTTGAATCAAGTCCCATAGCAAATTCTAGTAGCCCCAACAATATGGTTAAGGGACTCAATATTTTTTTAGGTATAAAGGTATGAAGATCTCTGTATTTGCAGGAAAGACTATTCTAGATGGATAATACATGTCATGCCATTTTTGGTGATACGTGGAACATCACATAACTCCTCACAGTTAGAGAGTTATGGCCTTGTGAAGTTGGAGAACCCTCATGAGTTATCTAGAAGCCCCTAGAAGGTCAAAGCAATCAAATTATTCTAGAAACTCCTAGAAGAAGTTGACTAGTCAAAGTGGATGAAACTAGGAGATACTCATGGGTTAAGTTGTTGCAATAAGAAAATAATTAAAAATAAATTAGTTTCAACTAAGAAATGGAGAGTTTACTATTTGTGGATAAAGTGGCTATAAGTGGACAAGTGGTTAGAATTGGGTTAGCCCCAAAAGAGGGAATTTGGGTTAAGTTGGTTAGAAGGTAACCCCTAGAGGAAGCTACTTGGAGAGTATAAATAAGAGAGCAAAGGTATCATATTAGCACCTATTGAGCACATTGGATATCTATTATTGTGTAAGGTTTATTGCAGGCACTCTCTGATACATCTGAAGTTAAGCAAGTTTGAGGTAGCACGAAGGGTTGACAATGAAAGTTTCGGAGTTGTAGAAATACTGAAAAAACCCTAGTTTTTGAGGTGTACGCGGGCTGCAGTGGAAGAGGTCACATACGTATGCGGGCTGGCAATATAAAAGGGTGCGTACAGTTGGAAAATCCATGAAATCTTGAGTTGTTGAGGGTGTCAGGTTCTCAGAGTCTGAAAGCAAGCTCCCAGGAAGGTCTACAATGATCAGGTACAACAGATCTATCTACAAGTTCAAAAAGGTATGTCTTATTTTATGAGTAGTTGGATATTGTTGTCTACATGAGATATGGTTATGGGGGTTTGAGGATTTTCCCTAGAGAGGCTATTGGTTGTATGACACTTACTGTATAAGTCATATCTGAATAAATACAGTGTTGGTATATCTGATATTTATAATTGGTACATCTTGTTAGTGTTGAGGCATATCTTGTATTTTGTGGTACATGGTTGAGGGATTTTGGTTGTAAAGTGGTTGTGAACTTGTTTATGAAGTTTGGGGCTTCATATCGGTGAGGGTTTGATTTCTAGTCCATGTGAGGGTTATTACACTTGATCATGATTGTATACACATGTATGGCACATGACTAGAGATATATATATGCACTTGGTTAAGGGATACATCTAATGATGTATGCATAGGGCACAACTATAGATTGGACACAATGATAGGTTGCAGGTTGATTTGACAGAGGCAACAAAGTGTCTGAGTTTCAGAAAAAGGTGAAAACCCTAACTTTCAGAAGGTGTACGCAGGTTGCAGTATAGACATGCTGCGTACATACACATGCTGTAGTATAGATAGGTCGCGTACATACACAGGCTGTAGTATAGACATGGCACATACATACATGAGATACAACATATACATGTCACGTACCTGTTGATATTTGTTGGTACATGCTGACTTCTAGTACACAATTGATTACATGCTATTGATATAGGTTGGTTATAGGTTGTTGGTACAGATTGGTACACGTTTATAGTGATATATCTCACAATGACAGTGTGGCAATAGTTTCATCATTTCACTTATATTTAGGGCAGTTAGACGGGGTAAGGATAGGTGGTTGTAGGCACCTTCCGGTTGTAGGCAGATAACATAGGGGGTTGTATCCTCCTTCTGGTTGTAGCCAGAGAATTGGGGAGTTGGAGCTTCTCTCATGTTGTAGCCTGAAAATATAGGGGGTCAGAGCCTCCTTCTAGTTGTCGCTGGAGAACAAAGGAAGCTGGTGCTTCCAATAAATGTAATTCTTAAAGACATACAAGAAAAAACATTCCGTGGTTTTCTCTCGCATTGGGTTTCCACGTAAAAGTAGTGGTGTACTGTGTATGTGTATGATTGTTCATTGTTCATGGTTTATTTACTTTGCACTTGTTGAATGATAATGGTTATTGATCATAAAGATAAACAACTCTTATATACTGTGGTTAAAAGGATTAAAAATCTCTATTACTAATTCATGCCTATCAGTAATCTATTACTGATTGTTTGGGATGGTGAAATAAGAATGAAATGAACCAAACTAGACATTGAACCCAAGAACCCAACCTACATAGTTGATCCATGCACAAAACCCTATGTATTTGATTCTTGGATGGAACATAAGGCATCAAATCATGACTAGAAGGTATATAAAACACAAAGACATAGTATGCCACAACTATGACATGAATGGAACCTAATATGATGTAAATTACATCACAATATTTTCAATTTGATGCAATGTGAGGTAGTATGAAACAAATGACTCAACCAGATTTTTCCCAAGGAATGGTTTAGCCAATTGACCTAACCCTTAGAGCTACATCATATTGAATAATATAAAGAAATGGATTAAAAATATAAACACATACAATATGATGTGCAATAACTTAATGGGAAGGCATTGTATTCCAAATTCTAAGGTCAAATTGTTTATACAAATACACCTTATAAGTCAAGCTCAAGATAAGATAAAAAATCCAAAATTATTTAGAAATTATAATTTGATCTAATAATAAAATATAACAACAATTCTTTTTCCTTTTCACCAACACTATTTTATTAATTTTATTTACAACATGAAATGGACATTATTAAAATTTAACTTATATTTTAGTTTGACCTCTATAATTTAATATATGAAAAGTATTAAGGTATACAGAAGGTGTGCATTTGCAATGTTGTGTAACACACTAACATAAATGTATATCTCAACAAAACACATACATATATACATTTTCACCCCTCAACCATATGTATACTTTCATATACACATATGCATACCTTTATAGATATTTTGATTTATGAAAAGTTGGATAATGGAAGTGAAAATATACATGTATAATAAAATTTAACAAATAATTAATTTGATTTCTAAAAAATATTCTTCACTTATAAAGTAAAATTTTCATATACACATATGCATACCTTTATAGATACTTTGATTTATGAAAAGTTGGATAATGGAAGTGAAAATATACATGTATAATAGAATTTAACAAATAATTAATTTGATTTCTAAAAAATATTCTTCACTTATAAAGTAAAATTCACAAAATAAGACTATTAAGTTTGAAATGAGAATGTAAAGGAAAATTTAAAACTAAGAAACTTGAAATTTAAAATTATCTTTTAAATTTTGGGTTTAATATTTTCTAAATTTTGGGTTTAATATCTTCTTTAAAGAATGACATGTCACAATAACCTCATCATAATATTATTTATAGGACAAACATAACATACATAATTAATAATACCTAGAAAATTTTGCAAAGCATTTATTCGAAGTATACGTTTTTATATATAGTTGGATGTGTATATTATCATTAATGATCTAAAACTTGATGTTGATTTTTTTTATGATATAAGTAAGATCATAAACCAAAGCTTGATGTTTATTTTTTTTCTTATTAAGATATATATTTATTGGTAATGGGCATAATTAATTATTTTTTAATTTAAAATTTTAATATGATGATTAACAATTGAAGATGCGTATTTGAATCCGCTGCATACAAGTACTTCCACACTTCATTTTCTTGAATGGTAGAATATTTCCCTATTTTGAGAGTTACACTTAAATCCCACTAAGAACTGAGTAGTTTATACAATCCACTTAGCGTGTATCACTTATATTCTTTTTTTATTGTTTCTCATTTCTTCTTTGTATATGTTTTTTTAATATATTTTCTTTTTTTTTTTTAATCACAGAACAACTATTCATGTATTGATGTTTTAGGTTATTTCAGCCAATAATTTACTTAATAATCTTCAACGTTGT